>JAVGWW010000023.1:29728900-29806400 GCA_036924055.1 Leuresthes tenuis | reverse complement strand
CCTGTGTGTTCAGTTTCTACACAGAGCTGCTGTCTGCAGGCGTCCTGCAGCCTCTCGACTGCCTGATCCAAGGTCTGAAGCAGAAGGAGGGCAGTCAGGACTACGTGGCGCCGCTGGGCATGGGCAGTTTGGTCAAACACTTCCTGTCTGAGTCAGGTAAACACACCTGTCCACCAACGCATGCACAGAGCACAGCTGCAAATTCAGTTTAAAGCTCCAAATAAGAACAAATGTCACCTCAGGACCCTTCAGATTCTGTCCAGTTCATTCAATTCAACACGACTGAAAAAGTTTGGGATGTTCAGCTTTCAGGTGAAACTTCAGGATGAACCTTAAATGCATTCTGACCTTCAGGTGACCTTAATGTGACCTTCTGTCGACCTCTGAATGTCCAGCTGCTCAGCGTTTCAGTTTGATCCATGAATCGACCAAAACGTGTCCTGGTTCAGTCAGAATTTAAACGGTCCTCAGTTCACATCATGGCACCGAGGCGACACCAAACAGCTGAGACCAGGACCTTCGTTCTCAGACGGCTGTGAACAGCGCCCTGTGACCCGGACTCAACTCCAGGCACATTGAAGGGAGGCGAGAGGCAGCCGAGGGTCACATCAGACCATTCGAAAGCTTTTACATCAGCGTGGTCTGCGTGTTAGACGACCTGGTACCGGTACCTGAACACACCACCGGGCATCGTCCTGCTTGGGCCAGGCAGCGGGACTCAGCCGCTGTCACCAGACGAGCCTTTGGCGGCAGTGTGGGTACAGAACTGCCCCATCCTGGCCAGACTGCAGAGTTCACTCTGCTGAGAAGCTGATTGGCTGCAACCTCCAAAGTCTCCAGGGTCTGTGCTCCTCCAGGACCCTCACAAAGACCCCCCCCCCCCCCCCCCCCCCCCCCCCCCCCTGCACTTTACATTAATGTGAACCATCTCCTCCACAGAACCTCCACAGTTTTTATTTTTAAACCGTTTTTATTTAATTATCCGGAAAACAAAGCCCCAGAAACTAATATCTTTCCCATCATGGATCCAGTCACTGAGCATGAACAACACGGGCCGAGTTTCACCTTCATGGACTCCAGCTCCAGCTCAGGAGGAGGCTCCTAACTCTGCGCCCTTCAGGAGGAGGCCCCTAACTCTGCGCCCTTCAGGAGGAGGCTCCTAACTCTGAGCCCTTCAGGAGGAGGCCCCTAACTCTGCGCCCTTCAGGAGGAGGCCCCTAACTCTGCGCCCTTCAGGAGGAGGAGGCCCCTAACTCTGCGCCCTTCAGGAGGAGGCCCCTAACTCTGCGCCCTTCAGGAGGAGGCTCCTAACTCTGCGCCCTTCAGGAGGAGGCTCCTAACTCTGCGCCCTTCAGGAGGAGGCTCCTAACTCTGAGCCCTTCAGGAGGAGGCCCCTAACTCTGCGCCCTTCAGGAGGAGGCCCCTAACTCTGCGCCCTTCAGGAGGAGGAGGCTCCTAACTCTGAGCCCTTCAGGAGGAGGCCCCTAACTCTGCGCCCTTCAGGAGGAGGCTCCTAACTCTGCGCCCTTCAGGAGGAGGCTCCTAACTCTGCGCCCTTCAGGAGGAGGCTCCTAACTCTGCGCCCTTCAGGAGGAGGCCCCTAACTCTGCGCCCTTCAGGAGGAGGCTCCTAACTCTGCGCCCTTCAGGAGGAGGCTCCTAACTCTGCGCCCTTCAGGAGGAGGCTCCTAACTCTGAGCCCTTCAGGAGGAGGCTCCTAACTCTGCGCCCTTCAGGAGGAGGAGGCTCCTAACTCTGCGCCCTTCAGGAGGAGGCTCCTAACTCTGAGCCCTTCAGGAGGAGGCTCCTAACTCTGAGCCCTTCAGGAGGAGGCTCCTAACTCTGCGCCCTTCAGGAGGAGGCTCCTAACTCTGCGCCCTTCAGGAGGAGGAGGCTCCTAACTCTGCGCCCTTCAGGAGGAGGCTCCTAACTCTGCGCCCTTCAGGAGGAGGCTCCTAACTCTGAGCCCTTCAGGAGGAGGCTCCTAACTCTGCGGCCTCCAGGAGGAGGAGGCTCCTAACTCTGAGCCCTTCAGGAGGAGGAGGCCCCTAACTCTGCGCCCTTCAGGAGGAGGCTGCTAACTCTGCGGCCTCCAGGAGGAGGAGGCTCCTAACTCTGAGCCCTTCAGGAGGAGGAGGCTCCTAACTCTGAGCCCTTCAGGAGGAGGAGGCTCCTAACTCTGAGCCCTTCAGGAGGAGGAGGCTCCTAACTCTGAGCCCTTCAGGAGGAGGAGGCTCCTAACTCTGAGCCCTTCAGGAGGAGGAGGCTCCTAACTCTGAGCCCTTCAGGAGGAGGAGGCTCCTAACTCTGAGCCCTTCAGGAGGAGGAGGCCCCTAACTCTGCGCCCTTCAGGAGGAGGCTGCTAACTCTGCGCCCTTCAGGAGGAGGCTGCTAACTCTGCGCCCTTCAGGAGGAGGCTGCTAACTCTGCGCCCTTCAGGAGGAGGCTGCTAACTCTGCGCCCTTCAGGAGGAGGAGGCCCCTAACTCTGAGCCCTTCAGGAGGAGGAGGCCCCTAACTCTGCGCCCTTCAGGAGGAGGCTCCTAACTCTGCGCCCTTCAGGAGGAGGCTCCTAACTCTGCGCCCTTCAGGAGGAGGCCCCTAACTCTGCGCCCTTCAGGAGGAGGCTGCTAACTCTGCGGCCTCCAGGAGGAGGAGGCTCCTAACTCTGAGCCCTTCAGGAGGAGGAGGCTCCTAACTCTGAGCCCTTCAGGAGGAGGAGGCTCCTAACTCTGAGCCCTTCAGGAGGAGGAGGCTCCTAACTCTGAGCCCTTCAGGAGGAGGAGGCCCCTAACTCCGCTCCGAGTCCCACAGAAAACCTACAGGATCAGCTGATTCTGTGTGGAGGCTGGAACTGATGCTAGGAGGCCACATGACAAGTTATGTCATGCTGTGGTGGAGCCCTAACCCCACCCTGTGGAGCCCTAACCCCACCCTGTGGAGCCCTAACCCCACCCCCACCCCGTGGAGCCCTAACCCCACCCCTTGGAGCCCTAACCCCACCCTTTGGAGCCCTAACCCCACCCCGTGGAGCCCTAACCCCACCCTTTGGAGCCCTAACCCCACCCCGTGGAGCCCTAACCCCACCCTTTGGAGCCCTAACCCCACCCTTTGGAGCCCTAACCCCACCCCGTGGAGCCCTAACCCCACCCCGTGGAGCCCTAACCCCACCCTTTGGAGCCCCACCCCCACCCTTTGGAGCCCCAACCCCACCCTTTGGAGCCCCACCCCCACCCGTGGAGCCCCAACCCCACCCCGTGGAGCCCTAACCCCACCCTGCTGTTTCAGTAAATAGTTTGAAATGAGGAAGTTATCAGAGCAAGATTCTACTTTCATAAATTTCACCTGAAAGCCAAATATCTCCAACTTTTTGTTAGTAGTTTATGTCCAATTCGTGCACGAGGCGACTGTGGAGGGAAAAAACTCCCTTTTAACAGGAAGAAACCTCCATCAGAACCAGGAAGAAACCTCCATCAGAACCAGAACCAGGAAGGGTCCATCTGCCTGGACCAGCTGGGGCTGAGAGGACAGGAAAGAGGGGACAACAAGCAGCGTAACACCAGGCCAGAGACACCTGCTGAGAGAGAGAAACACAAGTTAATGACAGCAATGATGTCAGAGGGAGGAGAGGTGCATCATGGGAGCTCCCCCAGCAGGCTGGGCCTATAGCAGCAGAACATGGAGGGAGGAGAGGTGCATCATGGGAGCTCCCCCAGCAGGCTGGGCCTATAGCAGCAGAACATGGAGGGAGGAGAGGTGCATCATGGGAGCTCCCCCAGCAGGCTGGGCCTATAGCAGCAGAACATGGAGGGAGGAGAGGTGCATCATGGGAGCTCCCCCAGCAGGCTGGGCCTATAGCAGCAGAACATGGAGGGAGGAGAGGTGCATCATGGGAGCTCCCCCAGCAGGCTGGGCCTATAGCAGCAGAACATGGAGGGAGGAGAGGTGCATCATGGGAGCTCCCCCAGCAGGCTGGGCCTATAGCAGCAGAACATGGAGGGAGGAGAGGTGCATCATGGGAGCTCCCCCAGCAGGCTGGGCCTATAACATGGAGGGAGGAGAGGTGCATCATGGGAGCTCCCCCAGCAGGCTGGGCCTATAACATGGAGGGAGGAGAGGTGCATCATGGGAGCTTTTCACTAAATCCTCCATCAGCACACAGGTGTTTTTCCCTTCCAGGTGCTCCGGGCTCAGATGGAGAGCAGGGGCGGCGGCATCCTCTCGGAACCGATTCTGGCGGTAGGCAAACTGGAACGGGTCCAATGTGTGGAGATGATGTGGTGCTGAACCAGAGTCTGAGACTCATTGACATTAACCAGAGTTCATCGTACGGTTGGTGCTCCTCGTGTTCTGGTCCAGTTCTGGACTGACGACCTTTAGGAAGAGCAAAGCCCACGTTCCAGTCTGTGGTTTCAGTCCTCCTCCTGGGCCCGGTCCAACAGGGTGTCAGAACCTTTGGGCCCAGTCCAACCTTTGGGCCCGGTCCAACAGCGTGTCAGAACCTTTGGGCCCGGTCCAACAGCGTGTCAGAACCTTTGGGCCCGGTCCAACAGCGTGTCAGAACCTTTGGGCCCGGTCCAACCTTTGGGCCCGGTCCAACCTTTGGGCCCGGTCCAACAGCGTGTCAGAACCTTTGGGCCCGGTCCAACCTTTGGGCCCGGTCCAACAGCGTGTCAGAACCTTTGGGCCCGGTCCAACAGCGTGTCAGAACCTTTGGGCCCGGTCCAACAGCGTGTCAGAACCTTTGGGCCCGGTCCAACCTTTGGGCCCGGTCCAACAGCGTGTCAGAACCTTTGGGCCCGGTCCAACCTTTGGGCCCGGTCCAACAGCGTGTCAGAACCTTTGGGCCCGGTCCAACAGCGTGTCAGAACCTTTGGGCCCGGTCCAACAGCGTGTCAGAACCTTTGGGCCCGGTCCAACCTTTGGGCCCGGTCCAACAGCGTGTCAGAACCTTTGGGCCCGGTCCAACAGGGTGTCAGAACCTTTGGGCCCGGTCCAACCTTTGGGCCCGGTCCAACAGCGTGTCAGAACCTTTGGGCCCGGTCCAACAGCGTGTCAGAACCTTTGGGCCCGGTCCAACAGCGTGTCAGAACCTTTGGGCCCGGTCCAACCTTTGGGCCCGGTCCAACCTTTGGGCCCGGTCCAACAGCGTGTCAGAACCTTTGGGCCCGGTCCAACCTTTGGGCCCGGTCCAACAGCGTGTCAGAACCTTTGGGCCCGGTCCAACAGCGTGTCAGAACCTTAGGGCCCGGTCCAACAGCGTGTCAGAACCTTAGGGCCCGGTCCAACAGCGTGTCAGAACCTTTGGGCCCGGTCCAACAGCGTGTCAGAACCTTTGGGCCCGGTCCAACAGCGTGTCAGAACCTTTGGGCCCGGTCCAACCTTTGGGCCCGGTCCAACAGCGTGTCAGAACCTTTGGGCCCGGTCCAACAGCGTGTCAGAACCTTTGGGCCCGGTCCAACAGCGTGTCAGAACCTTAGGGCCCGGTCCAACCTTTGGGCCCGTCCAACAGCGTGTCAGAACCTTTGGGCCCGGTCCAACAGCGTGTCAGAACCTTAGGGCCCGGTCCAACAGCGTGTCAGAACCTTAGGGCCCGGTCCAACAGCGTGTCAGAACCTTTGGGCCCGGTCCAACAGCGTGTCAGAACCTTAGGGCCCGGTCCAACAGCGTGTCAGAACCTTTGGGCCCGGTCCAACAGTCAGATCAGAACCTTTGGGCCCGGTCCAACAGCGTGTCAGAACCTTTGGTCCCGGTCCAACAGCGTGTCAGAACCTTTGGGCCCGGTCCAACAGCGTGTCAGAACCTTTGGGCCAGTGATAGTAAAGTGTTGTTCTGCGTTATCTCTGTTTGAGATAAACTTCCTGTAGCAACCGGGTCAGATGAAGTTTCTGCAGAACATTTACAGAACATCTGGACCTTCGGACCCACATCACAGCGGTTCTGACCGGACCTCAGGCTTCCAAACTATTCCAGGATAGATGGAATTCTTCTTTCCTCCCGGGCCGGTCTCAGAACCGAGTGTCCGTCTCACGGCATGTTTTCACTTTAAATAACACTTTGTTGCTGTGCTGCTCACAGGTGTGTGTCTGGTTCTGTCTGGTTCTGACCCGAACGGGCCAGGCCTGTGGGAGTTTAAAAGTTAAACAACAAATTGCGTCTGTGTGGCAGGAGCGGATTTGTTCCTGGAACATCACGTGACCGCGCTGTACCGCCGCGGTGCATCATGGGAGGTCCAGGAGAAGCTGGGAGGCAGCGAGACCTTCGACGCCGTCGTCCTGACGATGCCGGTGCCGCAGATCCTGCAGCTGCAGGGAGACCTGGGAAACCGTGAGACTCTCGCACACAGAACCAGAACATCTCCAACCCACAGAAACGCCGTCATGTGGTGACCTCTGACCTGAATCAGGTCAGCTGGACTTCTTCTTCTCCGTGGTTTCTCTCGTCTGAACTGGTTGGTGGGGATCAGCTGATAAGCAGCAGAGGAACCACAGCTTTGGTCACATGATCCGAGGTGTGAAAGGTTGTGGAACCTCCTCTGGTCAAAGAAAAGTCCAGCTGACCTGATTCAGCCAAGATGACCTCGGCGCTGCAGTAACCACGTCTCACCACCTGGGGGCAGCAGCGTCAAACTCATCCACACATTTATTTTAGAGGTCGTCATTGTTCTGAAACGCACACACAGGATCCATACATACACACTTTCCTGGGCTCCCATTGGCCAGCATCTCCTTCTTAAAAGCTACAAACTGTGCACACGACCCCAGCTCCACTATGTGTGTCTGACGGTGATGTCACTTTCGGCTCCTCTGATTGGCTGTTTGGGGACAGCGCCCATTTCCTCTGGCACACAGAAAGGTTATTATTAGATGCTGTGTGTGAAGCTGCAGCCTGAGCTCTGAATCATGAAAACGTCTTTCAGAAGGATGCTGAGGCCAGAACCAGAACAAATCACATTTCCTTATCTGATCCAATCAGAGATCAGGTTGCTCAGTAACCACACAGATGTGAACGCTTCCTGTCTGTTGGCACCTACTCGTTAAACAGTGGAGACGGATGTGAAACTGTAAAACACTACATTTCCCATGATGCATCTGTCTCCGTGTCTCTCAGTGCTCTCTGTCCAGCAGAAGCAGCAGTTGGACGTCGTCAGGTATTCGTCTCGCTTCGCTCTCGCACTCTTCTTCTCTCCAGACGTGGTCTTCAGTTTCACCTGGGGGGCGCAATACGTTCCCAACAACCGCTGCATCCGCTACATCGCCGTTGACAACAGGAAGCGTGGCGCAGGTCTGTCTGCTCACCCGTCCGCCCACCTGGCCGCTCCCCTGTCTACCTTTGACTGATTGTCCTGTCTGCCTCCACTCAGACGCCCCGGGTCGCGGTCCGGCCCTCGTCATCCACACCAGCGTTCCCTTCGGCATGGAGCACCTGGAGCGAGACAAGGAGGACATCCAGCCAATCATCTTACAGGAGCTGTACAGCCTGCTCCCTGACTTGCCTCAGCCAGTGAGCATCAAGTGTCAGAAGTGGAGGTATTCCCAGGTGAGTCATGAGGAGCTGAAGTCCTGCAGGTGAGGACTCGCTGGATTTACAGCCTCTGCCCTCCCTCCTTCAGGTGCTGACCTCTGTGCCCGACTGCCCGGGTCACATGACCATCCTCAGCCAGCCTCTGCTTCTCTGCGGCGGCGATGCTTTCAGCCACTCCAACTTCGATGGTTGCGTGGAGTCTGCACTGAGCGTGTTTGGCGAGCTGAAGACGTCGCTGAGCGTCCAACAGAGCATCTGAGCCACGCCCACACCTGTCAATAATTAATCAATGTAGCTCACAGAAGTTATCGTAAAGTGATTTATTGATCAGAACTGATTAGATATTTCATTCCTGTTTTTCAAATAAACAAATATTTGTGAATGAAAATGTTGATCTGCGTTCCTGCCTGAAGAAGCACCTGCAACAGGTGAGCCTGGTTTACCCGAGGTTTAACTAACCGGGTTTACCCCAACCTGGTTTACCCGAGGTTTAACTAACTGGGTTTACCCAAACCGGGTTTAACTAACCGGGTTTACCCCAACCTGGTTTACCCGAGATTTAACTAACCGGGTTTACCCCAACCTGGTTTACCCGAGATTTAACTAACCGGGTTTACCCCAACCTGGTTTACCCGAGATTTAACTAACCGGGTTTACCCGAGGTTTAACTAACTGGGTTTACCCCAACCTGGTTTACCCGAGGTTTAACTAACTGGGTTTACCCAAACTTGGTGTACCCGAGATTTAACTAACCGGGTTTACCCAAGGTTTAACTAACTGGGTTTACCCCAACCTGGTTTACCCGAGATTTAACTAACCGGGTTTACCCGAGGTTTAACTAACTGGGTTTACCCCAACCTGGCTTACCCGAGGTTTAACTAACCGGGTTTACCCGAGGTTTAACTAACTGGGTTTACCCCAACCTGGCTTACCCGAGGTTTAACTAACCGGGTTTACCCGAGGTTTAACTAACTGGGTTTACCCCAACCTGGTTTACCCGATGTTTAACTAACCGGGTTTACCCCAACCTGGTTTACCCGAGATTTAACTAACCGGGTTTACCCGAGGTTTAACTAACTGGGTTTACCCCAACCTGGTTTACCCGAGATTTAACTAACCGGGTTTACCCCAACCTGGTTTACCCGAGATTTAACTAACCGGGTTTACCCGAGGTTTAACTAACTGGGTTTACCCCAACCTGGTTTACCCGAGATTTAACTAACCGGGTTTACCCGAGGTTTAACTAACTGGGTTTACCCGAGGTTTAACTAACTGGGTTTACCCAAGGTTTAACTAACTGAGTTTACCCAAACTTGGTGTACCCGAGATTTAACTAACCGGGTTTACCCGAGGTTTAACTAACTGGGTTTACCCCAACCTGGCTTACCCGAGGTTTAACTAACCTGGTTTACCCGATGTTTAACTAACTGGGTTTACCTGATGTGGCAGTCAGTCACACCTGGTAAAAACCTGGCTGTCTCTGCAGTGCTGCTGGTGGACGGCGTCCAGCTGCAGCGAATACGCCGCAGAGCATCCACCTCCTTTGATCTTTTTATAGCAGCAGATAAGACAGAATTAGTTCTGGTCCGCTGCTCTTCGAACATGTGACCTCATTTCTACTCGCTGTTCTCCAGTTGTTTGGAGCGCGCTCAGTAGCGCCGCTGCAGTGTGTGCAGCACGAAGTGTTCAGAAAACCAGCTCATCGGGTCCAGCTGAGGCGCTCTTCATCCTTTAATCACAGCAGCCCGACCCTCTGATCAGGAATGTAAATGTCAACCATCACAAGAACCAACCTGCTGACGGTGTAACCTGGTAAAAGTTCAAACTAACCAGATTAAAATGCTTCAAAATCTCGTGATGGTTATCTGTGAACACGACACAAAGCTCTTATTGGCTCAGAGAGCTGTCAATCAAGAGATAAAAAGACAACCAATAACAACCTGTGGGAGGAGAACACCAATCAGGAGGCTTTACAGGTGTCACATGGGAAAGTGCTGAAAAAAGCTTGAAAATGTTGTTTATAAATAGTTTATTCACTTTTACAGTGTTTTTATTTCATTATAAAACAAGGAGCGGCAGAATAAAAGAGGGGGGGTGACGGGGGTCAGTTTAACATGTTGTCATGGTGATACAGGTCTAGAGCATACGTGAAGAAACAGAAACGCCTCCGAGTCGGGACAGAACCACACGGGTCCAGACGGACCATTTGAAACCTTGGTGGTTTTTCTTCTTTAACTGAACCAAACTTGAGACGTTTTAACGGGCCGAGACGCGGCCGATGGCGAGCAGAACCGATGGCGAGCAGAAAGCGTTGTTCTAAAAACTTTACAAAGAAAAATCACCAGCAAAACATCACAGAGCTTCATGTTGGCAGGTTTGGTGATTAGATGTAAACAGAGAGCTGAAGCAAGGACTGGTTCCGACCCGGTTGGATCAGAGCCGGAACCCTGCACGGGTACAGCGGCGCTGGTTCTACATCGATGTGGACTTGTTGTCTTCAACTAAAAAATAAAACAGAGACGGAGCACCTGAAACAGTCAGAGACATGGACAGCACCGACCTGGCCTCACACACCTGAAGCCCGGTCAGGATTCCCACGCCGCTGGACGCCGTGGCGTCCCGACCCGTTCGGGGTGAATAAAGGTCAACTCTGACTGAAACAAAAACACGCCGGCTGTGTCTGAACGGGTGGCGACCAACAGCGAGGCCAGGTCTGACAGCACCTAACGGGACTCGAGACAGGAAGTGTTGTTGGAAAACGCCGGGGGGGGGATCACCGCGCCGGGGGGGGGATCACCGCGCCGGGGGGAGGATCACCGCGCCGGGGGGCGGGTCACCGCGCCGGGGGGGCGGGTCAACGCGCCGGGGGGCGGGTCAACGCGCCGGGGGGCGGAGCTGGTAGAGCACCACGAATGGAAGTGGCTCAGTGTCAGCCCTGGTTAGCTTAGCACCTAAAAACCAAGCTGATGGGCTGAAGCCGATCACACAGGAAGCAGTTAACCTGAAGGAACTCCGGCTTTGGTTTCTTGGTTCTACGTCGGGTCTCGGAGGTCTTCCTCAGAACCTGCTGGTTCTTCAACACAAGCTCAGCAACAACTTCAAACTCGAGACCCGAATCCAGATTCCTCCCCTCTGCCCCCATATTTAGCAGAGGCAAAGAGCCTCTTTTCTCCTCGGGATCAGAGGGCAGCGGCCACCCAGCCTTTAACAGAACCACGGTGGCCATTTTACTCTTTATCTTCAAAAGAAAGATAGATTAACAGATAAATAGAGTCGCTTCAAAAGCGGCTGGAGCGACCGCGGCGGTCAGCTGCGACGATGAGCAACCGGCGCGCCGGAAGTAGAGCGGCGAGACGGCGGCGACAGCCAATTGTGAGAGAGAGTGGCAAAAGGGCGGAAAGAGAAAATCAAAACATCATGGAAGCGGAGCTCCTGAATCAGCTGGTTTCTCCGGGCGTTATGGACCCAGATGGACCGACGGCACCAGGCCCTGCGTTTCCATCGCAAATATTTAGATGCAGCAGAAAGAGGGCGATCCAAGGTGAAAGAAGGAGCCGCTGTGCAGATGAATGATCCTAAAGGCCTGCTGCTTGAAAGCCCCGCCCCTTCGGTCGCTCTCGGTGTGAGCGCCCAGGAAGAGCTCAGGCCAAGCACTCTGCAGGGCTTCCAGCCTCACCTTTCTGTTTCTTTACTCAGAAACTGGGACAGAAATCTTCGTGTTAAAGCGTTTCAGACTGTCGCTCTGCTCTGATAAAACCCTGATTTTAGGACCACAGGATCACCGTTAGAGTGGCTGAAAGAGCAGCTTTTCTCAGCCTCAGACAGACTTCAGTCAGTACCTGGGTTCGTCCGGTCCGGCTGGAACCTTTCGGACTGTAAAGCGGGCTCTGAACTCTCCGGGAGTCTGGATTTGGTGTTCGGTGATTCCTGCTTCCTGTGTGATCAGCCTTCAGGTTTTAAAACGCGACCCGATCCAGAGTTTGAACGATCTGTGCAGGGAAATGATCAGCGTCGGCACCAGGACGGACCTCCCAGCTGAGCTGAAGCCAGACGCTCCTGAATGTGAGCAGCAGAGATGCAACATGTCTGTAAGACTCGACTTTGGGTCGGAACATCTCTGAACCTGCGGGGAAGCTAAGGTGAAGCTAAGGTGAAGCTAAGGTGAAGCTAAGGTGAAGCTAAGGTGAAGCTAAGGTGAAGCTGAGGTGAAGCTAAGGTGAAGCTAAGGTGAAGCTGAGGTGAAGCTGAGGTGAAGCTGAGGTGAAGCTAAGGTGAAGCTAAGGTGAAGCTGAGGTGAAGCTAAGGTGAAGCTAAGGTGAAGCTGAGGTGAAGCTAAGGTGAAGCTGAGGTGAAGCTGAGGTGAAGCTGAGGTGAAGCTGAGGTGAAGCTAAGGTGAAGCTAAGGTGAAGCTGAGGTGAAGCTAAGGTGAAGCTGAGGTGAAGCTAAGGTGAAGCTAAGGTGAAGCTGAGGTGAAGCTAAGGTGAAGCTAAGGTGAAGCTGAGGTGAAGCTAAGGTGAAGCTAAGGTGAAGCTAAGGTGAAGCTAAGGTGAAGCTGAGGTGAAGCTGAGGTGAAGCTGAGGTGAAGCTAAGGTGAAGCTGAGGTGAAGCTGAGGTGAAGCTAAGGTGAAGCTGAGGTGAAGCTAAGGTGAAGCTAAGGTGAAGCTGAGGTGAAGCTAAGGTGAAGCTGAGGTGAAGCTAAGGTGAAGCTAAGGTGAAGCTGAGGTGAAGCTAAGGTGAAGCTGAGGTGAAGCTAAGGTGAAGCTAAGGTGAAGCTAAGGTGAGCCTCGACCATCGCCCGGTTGTAAAGGTACAGTTTGCGAGGGTTTCAGTGCTCAGACGTGGAAAAGATGAAAAGTCTACGGACAGATTAAAGAGCTGTCAATCAACCGAAAACACAGACGTCACCTCAGATTTAAATCGCTCACAACTTGGAAAACAGATTTTATCGCCCTTGTCTGGCCAATGATCCCAATTCTCCATTTCCAAGAGGCTCTAAATGGACCTGACAAAGTTCTGTAGCTTATATGTTTGTTAGAAGTCCGGAACCCACCGAATCTGCCCCCACGGGTTCTGACCAGACGGGCTTCCCTGGATGGACTGAGCGTGGCCGGGAATATTTACAAGACCGTTGGGACTGAGCCAAGTGTCTTTGATAAAGTGCAAACCCCACCCGCCTGGCGTCCGGACACGTGGAAACCAAGCGCTCCGTGTGAGATCAGCAGAAGGAATGGTTATACTGTGTGGAGCTTGTTTGTCGTTCAGCTTAATTATCGATACAAGTTAGAGTACAACAAAATACATTTCCTGTAACTGGGAGCTGATTGGAGGGCTGGAGAGTCCAGCTGCGGACAGACAGAAGCAGTTTGTTCACAGCACCGAGGAACTGTTCAACAGCAGATTGACAAGAGCGCCGCGGAACTTCAAGAACCCAAGGTTCTGCAGTTCTGTTTGAAGAGAGGCCAGCTGGGCTTCATGGAGATGTTTTACATCTGCAAGGCTTCTGATCTGCGGAGAGACTCAGGTCCGAACCTTTGGCAAAAGCCCGGCTGTCTTCCATTCAAACACTGAATAAAACTGGATACTTTCATACTTTCAAACAGCAGGTCGTCACGCCTTTGTGCGCCGATTCATCCCAAACCCACATCAGTACCAGCTGGGCCCAGAGACGGGTCCACTTTCAGCCCTTCAGCTACATTTAATCACAACATCTTCACTCTGCTCTTGCAAATTCAGGTGAATTCAAACTTTATGGGAAAATAAGAAAAAGTTTTACAGAAAACAAAGTTTGATGTGAGTTTGGGCTGAAAAACGAGACCGAAGGAGGGAAGGAGGGAAGGAAAGGAGGGAGGGGATAAGGAAGGAAGGAAAGGAGGGAGGGAGGGGAAGGAGGGAGGAAGGAGGGAAAGGAGGGAGGGAAGGAAAGGAGGGAGGGAAGGAAAGAGGGAAGGAAAGGAGGGAGGGAAGGAAAGGAGGGAGGGAGGGAAGGAGGGAGGAAGGAGGGAAAGGAGGGAGGGAAGGAAAGAGGGAAGGAAAGGAGGGAGGGAAGGAAAGGAGGGAGGGAGGGAAAGGAAGGAAGGAGGGAAGGAAAGAGGGAAGGAAAGGAGGGAGAGAGGGATGGAAGGAGGGAGGAAGGAAGGAAAGGAGGGAGGGAAGGAAAGGAGGGAGGGAGGGAAGGAGGGAGGAAGGAAAGGAAAGGAGGGAGGGAGGGAAGGAAGGAGGGAAGGAAGGAAGAAAGAAGGAGGGGCAAACATCTCGGTGACGTCACTAAAGCAGTCGACTCGTCTTTCAGTCTGTTTGGATTCAAGTTTTACTTGTAAAATCTGTCCATTCATCTGTCGCCTCGCATGACTCCGCCCACACATGTAGCCCCGCCCCCTCGCCGCTGCCCGCCATGTCATGATTGTCCAGCTGAGGGGGCGGGCTTACATTCTGATCAGAGCTCTTCCCGATCAGCACATCAGTTCTGGTCCGTCGGTTATAATCCCCAGCAGCCAATCGCAGTCCGGCCTCCGTGAGCGTATAGAATATATTTACACACTTAGCGTGCCAGCGTGTGTGCGTCAGACTTTTGTGATCTGATTGTGGTGGTCCTCTTCGAAGGGCTCGTTCTCAGGGTCCGAGTCCGTCGTGTCGGAGTAGCGGTAGTGATCCGGTTCGTTGTCGCTGACGTCCGGCGTCACCAAGACCGGCGTGCTGCTGGCGTCGCAGTTGGCGCCCTCCTCCACGGTCCTGGTGAAGAAGAGTTTGATCTGAGGAAGACAGCAGGACCGGAAAGAATAAATAAACCGACTTCTTCTTCTTCTCTTTTTAAATCTTTCTTCAAGGGATGCTCCGAATATTCGGGATATTCAAAATATTGCAAAAAAAGCCACATTCAGTATTTGGTGGAATGAGCTCATATTTATATTTATATAAATCTATATATCAGCAGCGCGTTTAACGACCCAATCGACCCTAATCAACCAAGGTGACCATAAAGATGTGTGGAGAGATTCTAAAGTGTCGGAGACAGAGAACGAGCTTCTTCTATTTGATCAATATTCGCTCCACGCTCTGATAGAGTTGCACGGTACCCACGGTAACCACGGTACCCACGGTACCCACGGTACCCGCCGTACCCACGGTAACCACGGTACCGGCCGTACCCGCGGTAACCACGGTACCCGCCGTAACCACGGTACCCGCCGTAACCACGGTAACCACAGTAACCACGGTACCCGCCGTAACCACGGTACCCGCCGTACCTGCGGTAACCACAGTAACCACGGTACCCACGGTACCCGCGGTAACCACGGTACCCGCTGTACCCACGGTAACCACGGTACCCGCCGTACCCACGGTACCCGCCGTAACCACGGTAACCACGGTACCCGCGGTGCCACATCGTTACGGTTCCTCCTGTACCAGACATTCTACACGGCGGTACCACCGTGGATCACTAGACTCACGGTGCAATACTTAAGGAAACTGTTCTGTTCGTCCCTACTTTTACTTTTGCTGCCGCCGTCAGAACCATCCTGAGGAACCAGCGTGTTAACGCTCTCTGACTTTAACCTTCTCTGGAGGCGCCGACCCGAGGCTGTGCAGCTGTCAAACCTCTGAGCATCATGCACTGGAGCATGATGGGAAACGGTGACACAGACCGGACCGGTTCTGGGAGGCAGCTCTACCTTAAAGTTTGGGGAGAAGTTCCTGTTGGCCTTGTCCTTGTTGGCCTTATCCAAGTCGTTCTTGGTCAGAGTGAGAATCAGGAAGTCTCTGTCGTTGGTTTCGCTCCCCGTCACCACCGCCATCAGGATTCCCGGGTTCTGGTGCGTTCTGTCGGACTGCTCCCGAGGCGCCCCGGCGCTGCCGTTCTCCAGCTTGTCCGGGGTCTCCTCCGGACCCGGGATGAAGAAGGTGTTGATCCAGAAGTGGAACATCTTTTCCTGGAGGGACAGAGGAAGAGGAGTGTGAGCAAACAGGAACTTTAGTTGCAGGTTCTTTATTTGAAGATGTTCTGATTGGACCCGAAAGGATTCTGCAGGGTGTGAATCTGTCCACATTTTACTTTACTTTAGCGGGACGAAACCTGAACTTTCAACAATCATAAAGGACTCGGCACCTTTGGAAAGATAGAGAAGAAGTCCAGGAAGCAGACACCTACCAGTTATCAGGCCCCTAAAAGCAGAATGGGAGGCAGAGCCTTCAGTTATCAGGCCCCTAAAAGCAGAACGGGAGGCAGAGCCTTCAGTTATCAGGCCCCTAAAAGCAGAATGGGAGGCAGAGCCTTCAGTTATCAGGCCCCTAAAAGCAGAATGGGAGGCAGAGCCTTCAGTTATCAGGCCCCTAAAAGCAGAATGGGAGGCAGAGCCTTCAGTTATCAGGCCCCTAAAAGCAGAATGGGAGGCAGAGCCTTCAGTTATCAGGCCCCTAAAAGCAGAATGGGAGGCAGAGCCTTCAGTTATCAGGCCCCTAAAAGCAGAATGGGAGGCAGAGCCTTCAGTTATCAGGCCCCTAAAAGCAGAATGGGAGGCAGAGCCTTCAGTTATCAGGCCCCTAAAAGCAGAACGGGAGGCAGAGCCTTCAGTTATCAGGCCCCTAAAAGCAGAACGGGAGGCAGAGCCTTCAGTTATCAGGCCCCTAAAAGCAGAACGGGAGGCAGAGCCTTCAGTTATCAGGCCCCTAAAAGCAGAACGGGAGGCAGAGCCTTCAGTTATCAGGCCCCTAAAAGCAGAATGGGAGGCAGAGCCTTCAGTTATCAGGCCCCTAAAAGCAGAATGGGAGGCAGAGCCTTCAGTTATCAGGCCCCTAAAAGCAGAATGGGAGGCAGAGCCTTCAGTTATCAGGCCCCTAAAAGCAGAATGGGAGGCAGAGCCTTCAGTTATCAGGCCCCTAAAAGCAGAATGGGAGGCAGAGCCTTCAGTTATCAGGCCCCTAAAAGCAGAATGGGAGGCAGAGCCTTCAGTTATCAGGCCCCTAAAAGCAGAATGGGAGGCAGAGCCTTCAGTTATCAGGCCCCTCTCTGTGGAACCAGCTGCCAGTTTGGCTTCAGGAAGCAGACACCCTCTCTACCTTTAAGATCAGGCTGAAACTTTCCTTTCTGATAAAGCTTATAGTTAGGGATGGCTCAGGTGAGCCTGAAACATCCCATAGTTCTGCTGCTATAGGCCCAGCCTGCTGGGGGAGCTCCCATGATGCACCTCTCCTCCCTCCATGTACAGATGACATCATTGCTGTCATTAACTTGTGTTTCTCTCTCTCAGCAGGTATCTCTGGCCTGGTGTTACGCTGCTTGTTGTCCCCTCTTTCCTGTCCTCTCAGCCCCAGCTGGTCCACGCAGATGGACCCTTCCTGGTTCTGGTGGAAAATCTGGATCCATCAGAACCAAGTCTTTGCTTGTCCACAACAAGCACTGGACCTGGTCATGTGAACCTAGTCACCAGGTTCTGAAACAGATCCAGAACCAGCTTAAAGCTGAACACTGCGGGTTGAAATCTGCCAAAAGGGACGTTTAAGTGACTTTAATCAGCTTTGATTCTGATTCCGTAAAGTTTAAAGTCCCAAAAACACACAGACGACCGGTTCTGTGCGACAGAACCAACGCAACCACAGACACGCCCCTTTGCATCCAACAGCGACCCTTCTGTAGCAGTCGGAGGCTGCCTCTGGCCAGCTTACCCTCCTCACCTTCTTCATCATCTTGTTCTGCTTGTGGAAGAACTCCACCTTGATGTCTCCGCAGACAGGAAGTGGCTGCGGGAACTCGAACAGCATCAGCTTGTCTTCCCGCCGGGTGTGAGCGGGGTTGGACGTGTGGATCTTCACCTTCAGCTGGTACACCACAAACTGGGGGTCTGCACAGAGAAACGGGAACGCCGGCGTCACTCGTGTCGCCTGTCTGACGGCGAAAGGTGGCGGCGGGCTTGGACTTACTGCAGGTGCCTCCGGTGAACATGGGGATGGTCTCGAACATCATCTTGTGGAAGAGCAGAGCCACGGGTTTGTACTGCAGCTGGTTCCTCAGCAGGTAGTTGTAGTAGATGACGTAACGGCGCTGGCTGGGGATGGTCACGCCCTGAAACAACACAGCACATCAGAAACCGACGACTCATTTCAAACAGCCACGACTTCACATGAGCCGCCACGGTCACCTTCTTGTCGCGGGTGCGGACCTCTCCGTAGAAGTCCAGGGCCTCCTGGGCCTCCTGGAACTTCCCTCGGTGCAGCAGGTAGGCGCAGATCATGACGCCGGTGCGGCCCTTTCCTGCCTTACAGTGGATGGCCGCCACGTGCTGCTCGTCCTCGCTCAGCCACTGATCCAGGTCCTCGCAGAACGGCTTGATCAGCTCCAGCTGGGGCGGGTTGTGGTCCTCGAACGGGTACTGAGCGACTAAAAGAGACGGTGGTTAGAGACCTGAAAGCTGAGCAGCGGCGGTCAGAGAGGAGGACCGAGGCTCACCTCGACAGTTGAACTTCGACGTGTCGTAATGCCGCTCCGCACATCTGTGGACGGACAGAATGAGATGAGCAACAGGCCGACCTTTTCATCTTAAAGCAGCTTCAATGAAAGCTTCCCTCAAACCCAGAAACAACAACACCTCAAACCAACTCTAAACCTTTTCTACCCCCCCCGAGCCATCAGTACTTACAGATTGTAGATCTTATAGTGATTCTTGTGCTTTGAGTCTAAAAATCTGAAACAAATGAATAAACTGGTTAAACAGGCCCTGAAAGACTTTAAAGAGACAGTGAAGCGCCATCAGAGCGCCGTCAGAGCGCCGTCAGAGCGCCGTCAGAGCGCCGTCAGAGCGCCGTCTCACCGAACAACGTCGTCGATGTTGTTTCTGTAAACGCCCTCCAGCCGCTCTGCAGGGAAGCCCATCGCTATGATGTTTGGATATATGTCTGATGGTTGAGTTGAGGAGCAAAACAGCTGGAAGCACGTCAGGTCACATGACCTGAAGAGGATCCTGCTAACATACACTGAACAGTTTCATTCACACAGCATACAAACAGACCGCCCCACTCACTCTTTTCATGGTCTATTGAGCAACCTGCCAACCAGCTACCTGCCAACCAGCTACCTGCCAACCAGCTACCTGCCAACCAGCTACATGCCAACCAGCTACATGCCAACCAGCTACATGCCAACCAGCTACCTGCCAACCAGCTACATGCCAACCAGCTACATGTCAACCAGCTACATGCCAACCAGCTACCTGCCAACCAGCTACCTGCCAACCAGCTACATGTCAACCAGCTACCTGCCAACCAGCTACATGCCAACCAGCTACATGCCAACCAGCTACATGCCAACCAGCTACCTGCCAACCAGCTATCTGCCAACCAGCTACATGCCAACCAGCTACATGCCAACCAGCTACATGCCAACCAGCTACCTGCCAACCAGCTACATGTCAACCAGCTACCTGCCAACCAGCTACATGTCAACCAGCTACCTGCCAACCAGCTACCTGCCAGCCAGCTACATGCCAACCAGCTACATGCCAACCAGCTACATGTCAACCAGCTACATGCCAACCAGCTACATGCCAACCAGCTACATGCAAACCAGCTACATGCAAACCAGCTACATGCAAACCAGCTACATGCAAACCAGCTACATGCAAACCAGCTACCTGCCAACCAGCTACCTGCCAACCAGCTACATGCCAACCAGCTACATGCCAACCAGCTACATGCCAACCAGCTACCTGCCAACCAGCTACCTGCCAACCAGCTACCTGCCAACCAGCTACCTGCCAACCAGCTACATGTCAACCAGCTACCTGCCAACCAGCTAGCTGCCAACCAGCTACCTGCCAACCAGCTACATGTCAACCAGCTACCTGCCAACCAGCTACATGTCAACCAGCTACCTGCCAACCAGCTACCTGCCAACCAGCTACCTGCCAACCAGCTACCTGCCAACCAGCTACCTGTCAACCAGCTACCTGGTGGCGGTAAATATTCTAAACCACACGCAAAGGGTTGTGTTAGTCTCCAGTAA
This sequence comes from Leuresthes tenuis, assembly GCA_036924055.1. Classification (NCBI taxonomy): domain Eukaryota; kingdom Metazoa; phylum Chordata; class Actinopteri; order Atheriniformes; family Atherinopsidae; genus Leuresthes; species Leuresthes tenuis. Next base: position 29,786,886 of record JAVGWW010000023.1, on the reverse strand, counting down.
GTAGACGTATCCGACAACTACAGGGAATCCACATCATCTGAAAAACTGCTCAGACTGATAAAGAAGAACAGAAAACCTTCGTTACTTTGTGACCCGACGTCAGTCAGAAACTAAAACAAGTCTTCAGGAGCAGAACCCATCAAACACGTTAAAACTGGTTCTCATGAGAACCTGGAACAGTAACAGTAACCCCTCATCTGTACAACCTGCACCACAGCGGAGGAGGAAGGTGTTGGTTAAAGACAGGTCCATCGTCTCTCTGACATTCTTCATCCAGACACCAGAGAGACATTCAGAGCATCCTGCTGCTGTTTTAGGGTTAACCCGAACCCTAAAATCATCTCAGAACAGCAATGTCTGGGTCACAGGCAGGAGAAGGAGGCACAAATACAGACAAGAGGGGCTTCGTGTCACATGACCTCAGCCCAGCTGAGAGGAGAGGGTTACCCTGAACCTACCCGAGTCCAGAGAGAACCTCCACGGATCACAGAACCCCTTCAAGGAGGGTGAGAAACATCTCACTCTTCTTCACATAATCCTACAGGTGTTATTTCAAACTTTAGACTGAATATGGTCATTTCACAGAAATCACAAGCACGTGACTCACTAAAATCAGTAAAAATTCGCATTTCAGAGACTTTAACAGGAGCTGATCAATTAATAGCCTGACTGGGACCAACCTGCAGCCGATCTGGTGCATCAACGTAATCCATGACGAGCCCCGCTGAGAAAAATGCTTTTTAACGCCGACACAACCGAGACGTTTGTTTGCCTGTTCATCAAACTGGGAACGTTTAACGGGCACAGATAAGCGACTAAAAGGGAGAAAATCGGCCTGATAATTAACACATTTCTACATTTACACGCTCCGGTACGGGATTTTTCCATAAGAACAGAGTCCAGCTTCACCCAAGAACCCTGCACTGACCTGAGGAGCCATCTCATGAAATCACAACATTTTTCAAAGGAGTTCTGAATCAGCAAGGAAAAGAAGTACAAATATTAAAGGATACAAGTGAGGTCCAAGTCGAAGCCGTCCTCCTGGTACCGCCTTTTATTCCTGCTCACGATCTCCTTAATTAGATTGGCAGCCATTGTTGGGGTCCCCGACCTCTGGTGAGGCCGTTAACCGTTCACCAAACACCGAGAGGCCGCCTGTGTTTTCCGAGCCTTCGCTACTTGCTGCCGTGGAGAAACGCTAACTGGGACAGCTAGCTCAGAGCTAGCCCGCCGCCAGCTCCCTGATTTACAGATGCTTGGAGTAAAGACGCAGATAAATCCAGCTGAAGAGTGATGAGAGAAAAATAAACGATCCGAACGGGGAAGAATTAGTGCCGCTTATGTGTCCTCCGTGGGAGCCTCCCTCCGAGCTCCACTGGGACGACAAGCTAGCCGGCCTGCTAGTTAACAGACAGCCCGGCCGTCGGAGCTGTTTTCTGGGTCAGAACAAGGGGGCGTCGGGGCCTCTTCCTTGCTCCTGCTGGGCCCCGGTTTCCAGGTCCCCCGCCTGGAGACCAAACCATCCGCAAAATGATTTCTAGTGCAGAGCCAGACCTCCGGACGTGGGACGGATCCAGTCGGACTGTTACCCGCCGCGGGATCCGACAGAGACGCCGTGATTGGACGCAGAGATGCGGAGAGAAACCTCTCCGACCGGAGCGCCAGAGACGAGTCCACCGCACGCGTCAAGGCGGCTTCAGGAGCAGCGTGCTTCCGGCCGCTGTCAGAATAATAATAAACCCACAGCTAATTTACACTTTTTACACAGTAAATAACAGACCTCCAACGTCTTTTCTCTGGTGAACGTTTTTTTTTAAGGTTTTTTAATCTACTGAGAACAGGAGGTTGAGTTTATTTTTTTAATTGATTATATTTGTGTAGTAAATTAATATGTTCGTATATCTTTTTATTATTTTCAAATATTGGCAATGGTCTGGTAATTGGTAATTCATTCAAAGCCTGAAATTAATTATTTACCTTCAGCTTTATTAAAGTTTAGTTTGGGATCACATTTCATTTTAATTTCTTCTAGGTTTTACTAAATTCCCAAAGGTATTATATCTTCCTCTATTAAGTAAAATTGTAGTGGTTTTAAATGTCCTGACTATGTGATAAATCCGTGTAAAATAGCTAATGACGTAGAAGAAGATTACATCATCCAGCGCATATCACAACACACCCTTTTATTTTCTAAAGCCGTCTTCAGACATGGCTTCCTGTTGCGTCACTCTGTCTGACTTCACGATGCTAAATGTTAGCGGCTAATCGGACTTTGTGAACTAAATGCATCCTGTCAGCACGCGGGTTGCCAGGTATGGGACGCTGTTATCCTCCCATTCAGAATCTCTGTCACATAATCCAAGTCAGAGTGAGTTTGTTTCAACCTGGCAACCCACAGCATTACATAATCCACCCCGCGGCCGGCAGCGGAGCATGACGCCCTGTTAAAGGACTCATATTCTTCCTGATTTTGTTTACAGACCGCTGAAAACTCAAGTTTACCACTCGGTCTGTGCACGACGCAGCACGAATAGCAGCGGCCGGATCACAATGAAGAGGAAACTGTAACCTGCTGTTCATCAGCTGAGGCACAGCGACACCCGCAGGACGCCTCTGGTACTGCAGCGAGGAGGGCCGCAGTCTGCATGAAGTAAAACAAAAAGTTTTACTTTTACTCTGGCCGCAGACCTGCACCGTGAGGACACTTCGCTGCAGACCTGCACCCTGAGGACACTTCGCAGACCTGCACCGTGAGGACACTTTGCAGACCTGCACCCTGAGGACACTTTGCAGACCTGCACCCTGAGGACACTTTGCAGACCTGCACCGTGAGGACACTTCGCTGCAGACCTGCACCGTGAGGACACTTCGCTGCAGTGAGGACACTTCGCTGCAGACCTGCACCGTGAGGACACTTCGCTGCAGACCTGCACCGTGAGGACACTTCGCTGCACCCTGAGGACACTTCGCTGCACCCTGAGGACACTTCGCAGACCTGCACCCTGAGGACACTTTGCAGACCTGCACCGTGAGGACACTTTGCAGACCTGCACCGTGAGGACACTTCGCTGCACCCTGAGGACACTTCGCAGACCTGCACCCTGAGGACACTTTGCAGACCTGCACCGTGAGGACACTTTGCAGACCTGCACCGTGAGGACACTTCGCTGCACCCTGAGGACACTTCGCAGACCTGCACCCTGAGGACACTTTGCAGACCTGCACCGTGAGGACACTTTGCAGACCTGCACCGTGAGGACACTTCGCTGCACCCTGAGGACACTTCGCTGCACCCTGAGGACACTTTGCAGACCCGCACCGTGAGGACACTTTGCAGACCTGCACCGTGAGGACACTTTGCAGACCCGCACCGTGAGGACACTTTGCAGACCTGCACCGTGAGGACACTTCGCTGCACCCTGAGGACACTTCGCAGACCTGCACCCTGAGGACACTTCGCAGACCTGCACCCTGAGGACACTTCGCTGCAGACCTGCACCGTGAGGACACTTCGCTGCAGACCCGCACCGTGAGGACACTTTGCAGACCTGCACCCTGAGGACACTTCGCTGCACCCTGAGGACACTTCGCTGCACCCTGAGGACACTTCGCTGCAGACCTGCACCCTGAGGACACTTCGCTGCAGACCTGCACCGTGAGGACACTTCGCTGCAGACCTGCACCGTGAGGACACTTCGCTGCAGACCTGCACCCTGAGGACCAGAAGTTGAATATAAAAGCGAGTACACCGGAAGAACATATTTTTTGTTCCCCCTGTTTATGTATACAATGTAAATATGTTTATGCGTATTCATTTGTTCAATTAAAAATATTTTAAAAATTGTTTGTTTCCAGTTCAACTTGATAAGGTGAAAAAAGATAAAAACCAAACAAAATATTACATATATAAAAAAAGAAAATTCAAAACATTATGCCCACTTTTAGGGTTATTCTACAGATGATCAATGGAAACTAGATTTACAGCCTTTGTTATGATCCCCTTAAAACATTATTAGCTTATTTTATTTTTGACGGTGAACTTCGGCCACGGTCGGCATAAACCCATGTGTGTGCCAAACATTTGGACATGGACTGCTTCCACAATTTGGGTCAGTTCAATGCAGGGATCGGGACCGATTCCCACGAGCTAATGCTAACTGCTAGTTCACGCAGGTACAAATGATGCTGAAATAAGTGATTTATACAGCAGCTTGTGTTATATTAGAGTAAATACTGACTCTGGCTCAAACATATATGGTTGCAGCGGTGTGTGGGCAGCCATGACCAGTGCTCGTGCTCAACTGTTGTCATAGCAACCTGACGCCGAACGCTGGGCGGAAGAGGGGGGCGGAGTGAGCAGCCGCTTCAGCGGCACGGCAACCCGACCACCTCAGTGCAAAGTGCTACAGAAACGGCTGAATTTGACCAAATGATTTCACAGACATGTCTGTCAGGTGGAAAAGGGGTTTGATTCTCCTTTAAGTCGCAGAAAGGACAGCTGTTAGTTTAGAAAAAAAAACCGGATCGGATCGGGTTATTCGCGATCGGATTCAGACCCGAGATAACTCGGTCCAAACGTAGACGACAGTGGATCGGATCGAGCGTTCTGCTCCAGATCTTTTCCCCAGGGTCGTGACCCGGAAGTGGAAGGAGACGATATTCCTGTCGTCAGAAAGAAAGAAACAAGGCGATGGAGAACGTTGTGCATCGTCTGTTCCATAACCAGCTCATCACAGATGGAGAGGGACGCAGCTTCATCTCGCTCTGCGTTCACCATCTTTCTGAATGCCTGAGTTTGTTGTTGTTGGCGGTGAAGACGCCAACAGGAAGTGGCTCTATTAGCGATAGCTGAAATGGGGACAGCGCCACCTATGGTACCGGGGTATGACCTGCTTTGGGCCAGTGATTCCATTCATTCACCGCCATATATCCAAGGATAATTACCCTCAGATAAGGAGCAGAACCCAACTGGAGCTGTAATCCAGCTAATCTGATCATGTGGACCCACTGAGTGATAACTCTGTTATTTCATGTGGAGAACAACTGGGAGTAAAAGCATCCTTCAATGCTTGTTCGTGGAAGTTGGATAGTTTTAAAGGATTTGTTGGCACCTCAAAGTCACATCAAAGCAAGAAATCAATCCCACCAACATTGTTAAAATTTTTGTTGTCACATAAAATAAGACTGAAAAATACCTTTTTCAATCATTTAACTCGAAAGGCAGCAATTAAGGTTTCAAACTTCTACAACTTTTAAACCCAAATTCTTGTAATCATTGACCACTTATGATAAACTTATGTTCTTTTACCAATAAATGTGAATATAATAGGGTTACACGTCTTCAAAACAATGGGAGTAAAAACACGAGGATAGGAGAGTTTGGACAGTTTTGTCATGCTGTGGCGCCGCTCCGCCTGCAGGCGGCAGCAGCGAATCACAGTTCGCTTGATGTGAACGTAGAAGAAGACGGCCCGCATCCTGCTGTCGCGTCACAAACACCGAAGAAGAAACCGAGGAAGTGAAGGTGCCGGACGTGACAGGAGCAGGTGAGTTATTTAAGCTGAGAAACAGATCGTCCCGGTGTTTCCCTCCCCCGGCTCTACCCGGGCCAGCGGCCACGCTGCGGGGATGTGTGTCAGATTTCCCAACGAGGAGCCCCCCCTTAACAGCCAGGACCCCGAAGGTCAAGTTAATGCTACAGCTAGCAGCTAGTGCCACAATCCTTTCGGTTCGGTCGCGTAAGCTGTGGGGCTCCCAACATCCGGTCCGAGGACCCGTCAGGAGGTCCGACAGGGGTCACAGAGCGGGTCCGTGGTACCTGCACAGGTGGCAGCAGTGAAGCAGGACATCCCACCAGACTCCGTTTAAAATTTGGCTAATTTAAAGCGTCATCACCTGTTGCTGCACAGACTGAGGTGGCAAAGCAGGTCCGAGGCTGAGAAACAATCCTCCACAACCTGCTCCTCGGTCCGGCGTGCACAGCTCCACTCTTATATTAGATTTAATAAATGGCTGCTTTCCAGTGAGAAAACTGGATCTAGGTCAATCCAGGTCCTCTCTTTCTTTATCACCTTATTGGCTGCAGTCCCTGACCACATGTCGCCATGTGAGCTGAAGCCGTTTCTGTCCCTCTGCGTTAGAAACATGGTGCTCAGGGAGGTCCCAGCTGAGAACATCACCCGCCCGCTGGGCCGGAACGAGGTCATCGGCCTGCTCTTTCGCCTCACCATATTTGGAGCCGTCACCTACTTCACAATCAAGTGGATGGTGGATGCCATCGACCCCACCAGGAAACAGAAGGTGGAGGCTCAGAAGCAGGTGAGAGGGCGCGGCAGGGGGCGCGGCTGACCACGGGACCATGTGACCATGTGACCATGTGCTCTGTCTCCAACAGGCGGAGAAGTTGATGCGTCAGATCGGGGTGAAGAATGTGAAGCTGTCGGAGTACGAGATGAGCATCGCCGCCCACCTGGTGGACCCGCTGAGCATGCAGGTGAGTCTTCCTCACACCTGAGAGGAAGAGCTGCTTCTGTCCGAGCCGTCATGTGACCTCTGTTGGTGGTCGCAGATCACCTGGAGGGACATCGCCGGTCTGGACGAGGTGATCACGGAGCTGAAGGAGACGGTGATCCTACCTGTTCAGAAGAGACACCTGTTCATGGGCTCCAGACTGCTGCAGCCTCCCAAAGGTCATCCGCCACTTCCTGTTCAATTATGGCGCTGGTTTGTCCAAAGGCAGGGAGGGGGGGCAAGGATGATGTCATCTGACTCAAGGGAGGTCACGTGACTGGAAGCGTGTTTTATGTAACTCTAATCTGAACCCGTTGTCGTGGTAACAGGTGTGCTGCTGTACGGCCCCCCTGGATGTGGTAAAACATTGATCGCCAAGGCAACAGCGAAAGAGGCGGGCTTTCGTTTCATCAACCTGCAGCCGAGCACTCTGACGGACAAATGGTACGGAGAGTCTCAGAAGCTGGCCGCCGCCGTGTTCTCATTGGCTGTCAAACTGCAGCCGTCCATCATCTTCATCGATGAGATCGGTGAGGAACACACACAGTCGGCTCACCTGTCAATCAGAGGTGGGGGCGGAGTCTGTCGATGGGGGCGGGACCTTTAACATTTTGTGTTGGCGCAGATTCGTTCCTGAGGAGTCGCTCCAGCTCCGACCACGAGGCCACCGCCATGATGAAGGCGCAGTTCATGAGTCTGTGGGACGGCCTGGATACGGACCACCACTGCCAGGTAGGCACCTGCCGGGTGGGCGCTCGCACCTGCCGGGTGGGAACTCGCACCTGCCGGGTGGGAACTCGCACCTGCCGGGTGGGAACTCGCACCTGCCGGGTGGGAACTCGCACCTGCCGGGTGGGGCACACACGCACCTGCCGGGTGGGAACTCGCACCTGCCAGGTGGGCGCCTGCCGGGTGGGAACTCGCACCTGCCGGGTGGGCGCAGGCACCTGCCGGGTGGGCGCTCGCACCTGCCGGGTGGGCGCTCGCACCTGCCGGGTGGGTCTGGTCTCTCTTACAAGGTCTCACATGCTGGTCTGTGTGTCAGGTGATCATCATGGGCGCCACCAACCGTCCTCAGGACCTGGACTCCGCCATCCTGCGCAGGATGCCCACCCGGTTCCACATCAACCAGCCCGTACGTACCCACGCTCGCGCCCACGCTCGCACGCTCACGCCATCAGAAGCAGAAGAGTGCGCTGACTCAGGTGTGTTTGTTCCCGCAGAGCATGAGGCAGCGCGAGCAGATCCTTCGGCTGATCCTGGAGAACGAGAGCGTGAGTCCGTCGGGTTTGGTTTCCGTAGCTGGCACGCCTCCAGCTGATCGATCGGGGTATTGATCGCCTCTCTCTCTGCAGGTGGACCAGTCGGTTAACCTCGGCGACGTCGCCCAGGACACCGACGGATTCTCAGGAAGCGACCTCAGAGAGATGTGCCGGGACGCCGCCCTGCTGTGTGTCCGAGATTACGTTCACAGTCAGGACAGGTACGTGCACGCACACACGCACGCACATGCACACGTGCACGCACACGCACACGTGCACGCAGTCCTGCTGATGCCTCACCTGTCCACCTTGGTCTCGCAGCGTGTCCGAGGACTGCATCCGTCCCATCCATCAGTCCGACCTGCAGAAGGCCATCTGCAAGATGAAGAAGTCCAAGTCGGCCGGAGGTCACGCCGGGCTGCTGCACGCCGCGCTGGACTGATCGCACCATCGCCGTGGCAACGTCTCCGTGTGTAAATAAGCATGTGCGCTGCTTCCTGTTTGTTTGTACTGAAACCAGCTGATCTTTACTTCCTGTTGTTGGTGTGAACGAAGTTCTCCTCACGGAGGGACAGGATGCGCTGTGAGGAGCGCCCTCGGACCGGCGCAGTTCTGACCCCGCCCCCTGTCACCACACTACCTGGAACGGCTCAGCGACGGGTTCGCGCTGGAGTCTGATCAATAAGCTGATGTATTGATTATCTGGCAGGTTCGGGACTTGATGTGGGAATCTGTAAAATCTGCTCAGATCATGTTGTTCCCATTCATTAATAAACAGAATTCGATCATTTCGAAGCACTTTTATGAGTTTTAAATAAAGAAATCTGAATAATTTCTCACATTTATTGGAACTTTGGGTTTGTTGTTGTTTACACACTGATGTAAACGGGTTTGTTTTCTTCTGCGCTGGGACTTCCTGTAAATCCCAGGAAGGTTTGTGTCACACTGAGAATAAACCTGTGAACCTGAGTCAAGTTTGTGTTTCCTGGAGGGGGGGAAAGATGGTTGTGATGCACAGAATAAACAGGATGTTCTCCTCTGAACCGTCAGAGTAATGAGAGGAGAACAGACCCACCCAGGAAGAGCTAAAGAAACTAACAGCGCTCCGTGAACACCGAGCAGCACCAGAGAAGCAGCTGCTGACAGAAACACCCAGACCGGCTAACCGAGGTCAGAGGTCAGAGGGCAGCGGTTCCATCCAATAAGCTGCCTCTGTGCAGCAGCTCCTGTCAGGCACCAGGAGGAGGAGGACGGGGCTCAGTACCTGAGTGGGGCCCAAAGGGAGCTGGAAGCAGCACCAGAGGAGCTGAACACATCCGAGCCAAAGGTGCACGTTACCATCCAGTGTGGAGATGCTCTGCCCCCCCCCCCCCCCCTGCTGTTCTGCTCAGGGCTGAACCCTTCAGCCACATCAGCACGTCGCTATGGATACCAGTTTCAGAGGAGCAACCTCCTCTACATGCAGAACATCAACCAGGACTGAGCGAGACCGTCTGAAACGCCTCAGCGGGACGCCAGGATGTATCAAACAGGGGCTGAACCCAGGACCCCTACAAACACCCGAGGGTTCCCCAGGTAACCACCAGGAAGTCAGCCACAACCTACAAAGAGTCCCGAAGAGTCAGCTGAGTGGGCAGAACGAAGTCTGAGCCACCGGATACCCTGCTGCTGTAATAAGATGCACTGAGGAAGAGGCCCAGTGAGCGTCAGAACCACCGCGATCCGGGACGAAACAAAGACCCGGGACACATGAGGAAGATGCCCCCTGTGGTGCAGTGCTAAGCTGATGGCTGCGGTACACAGAAACACTGATTGGAACAACCTGAAGCATTAGGAGGCATTTCAGCATCACATTATTTCCTGTCGTCTTTGGTTTGAAAAACCAAAGGAGGCAGATGTGCTCCTTTCAGACTCCGAAACCTGCAAAAACGTGGCTTTTCCACCGTTTCAAGAGGAACTGGTTGAATTAAATAATTTCCATAAAGAGCGGAAACAACGAGCCGGAGCAGGTTTCCTCTCACTGTGGTTTCCTGCCTGGACTTGCCCTCATTTGTTTAATCTTCACTGTTGATGCAGCCGAGCGACACGCATATCAGGACATTTTGTTCCGAGCTTTGAATCGTTACCATGAGGTGAGTCTCGTCTGTATTTATTCTGTGAAGCGCTTCAGCAGCACCTGTAAAAGTGGACCTCATGTCCCGCTGTATCCACTTTAATCTCCACATTATCAAATGACACCAACCGTGTTTCAGTCATCTAAACGGGAGGAGAAAAGTGCGTCAATAAGAGTTTTAGCTTGGCTGAAAGACATTTTATCAATATTCTGAATGTGGATTAGCGTAGTTTGGTAATGTTACTGAAATGTTTTGAAAGTTAAGATTGGAATTAAAAAACATCGCCTCGAATACATAGAAAACCAAGCATTTGGATTGGAGACTCACCTGGGTTCACTTACTATCACCTGAGTCTCAGTATTTCACATTAGATGAACACATGCAGTGAGTGGGGTCCGTTGGATAAAACTGTCATCTGCAGAAAAATGGGAAGATATTTCCTTTAGATATTTGCTAATGACCCTATCAGGTGGTAACGTGTATTTGGAAAACACAGATGGCCCAGAATGGACCCTTGAGGAACACCATATGAGATTTTTTGCCAAATTAGAGGTGAACTCTTGAGTTAATACAGGGAAGGTTTTGTTACTTGAATACAACCAAAACCAATAAATGACGACTCTCTGTTGTAGCAGCAGCCACACAGACGAGGATCTTCACTGCAGGCTGCAGCAGCTGCAGAGTCGCTTCACCTGGGATCTGAAAAAGGAAGACTTTGAGCTGGACGACCTCAGCAGGCAGCTGCAGCATGATATCGATCTGCAGCTGGGACAGCCGGGCGCTGTGGCCCACTCCTACAGCTTCCTGGCTTATGTGAGGTACACAACGCCTTAATGAGCATTTCTTTTACATGGAGCAGTGGTTCTGCTCAGACAGCTTTAGAACCTGAGCACCCGTCTGTCCTCAGGTGTCTTCAGGATAAGCCAGAGGAGGCGCTGTCACTCCTCAACCAATCGGAGCAGAAGATTAAGGAGTGTTACGGTGAGGACAGCGAGCGGCGGCTCATCGTGACCTACGGAGACCTGGCCTGGCTGAAATACCACACTGGAGACCACACACAGTCACAGAGCTACTGCCAGAGAGTCGAGGACATCCTGGTGAGTCTGTGGAGGAGCTAGCCTAGCTTAGCATCGATGCCTTTACCGTGAAACAAGATTTATCACATGACTGCCCGACCAGGAACAAAACCAGAACCCCGACATGAAGGGATGAACAATTTCATACAAAAGGCATAGAAAAATAAACTAATAAATAATAAATGCCATAAAGACACATACAACTACCACCAAGTGCTACAAAACGTCCACAAAGAGAAAGTAAGGAACCCCGAAAAGATAGAAACAGCCTTGAGGTGAAGGTCCTAAAGTGCTGATAAAGCTGCAGGTTTTCTCTGTCTCAGATCATCCTTTACTGTGCTTTACTGTTCTTACATTTATAACCTCTTATTACATTATTATCGGCTGTTCAGCCCTTTAAGCTTCTGTTGTTTTAAATGTGCAACATAGATAAACTTGACTTGTTGGTGTCTGATCCTCTGCAGCTGAAGCATCCGGCTGATTCCTCCACTGTCCTCCACCCAGAGGTGTACGGAGAGAAGGCCTGGACCTTTCTCAAGTTCTCCAAGTCCTACTACCCCAAAGCCATGGAGTGTTTCTGCAGAGCTTTGGAGCTGCAGCCTGATGACTGCGAGTTTAACAGCGGCTACGCTATCGCCCTCTATCGCACAGAACCGGTACTGTCCATCAGCTGATTGTTCTGGCAGGTTGACCTGTTTGATCGGTGTTTAGTCTGCTGCCTCATACACACTAACCAGGTCCAGCCCAGGAACCGAGGCTTCGTCACACCAACCTCCCATTAGACTGAAACTGTATTCAGCAACAAATCTACCAAACTGTTAGATTTACATCTCTGATTAGGATTTATTCAGGGTTTGGTGCTGATACGAGACCTTCAGCAAATCTGTCACAATTTAGGTTTGATTCATGTCATTTCCTGTTTTATTTTGAAATATTAGCTTCCTCTTGCTTCAGGTACGCTGCCCTTCCTCCTGTCTGATTGTTTCCACCTGGTTTCATTTCCATGAGCCTGAAGTCGAGCTTCAGAGCTACTTTTTCTTCTGTTATTCCACAGCCACAGTTTATGCAACAGTAGGTTCTACAGCCTGTTGCTGTTCCTCCGTTGTTTGGAGGGATTTTGTTGTGCCTCCGTTAAAGGAGTGTTTTAAGTTAATTGTTAAAGTCATCTCTGATTAGGATTTATTCAGGGTTTGGTGACCTTCAGCAAACTAACAGAGGTCTGATCTGCAGTACGTTTTGAAACTGTGCGACGAAGAGTCACCGGCCATCAAACAGCTTCGTCGAGCCCTGGAAATCAACCCTGAAGATGGCGTCCTGATGTCTATGCTGGCTCTGAAACTGCTCTACTACCAAAAATACAGAGAGGCTGATGGGCTGGTGGAGAAAGCGCTGGAGATCGGACCCGATGACACTCAAATCCTCCAAAATGTAGCCAAATACCTTCAGAAGCAGGTAGCTACAAACAAGAGCTGCAAAAAATTACAAATGTCAGATGTACTTACTTTCTCTGCTGGCTGAGTGTCATCCTGATGGGTGGTCCTGGTCCTGGTCCTGGTGCTGGTCCTGGTGCTGGTCCTGGTGCTGGTCCTGGTGCTGGTCCTGGTGCTGGTCCTGGTCCTGGTCCTGGTCCTGGTCCTGGTGCTGGTCCTGGTCCTGGTCCTGGTGCTGGTCCTGGTCCTGGTCCTGGTGCTGGTCCTGGTCCTGGTCCTGGTGCTGGTCCTGGTCTTGATCCTGGTCCCGGTCTTGATCCTGGTCCCGGTCCTGGTCCTGGTGCTGGTGCTGGTGCTGGTCCTGGTCCTGGTGCTGGTCCTGGTGCTGGTGCTGGTCCTGGTCCTGGTGCTGGTCCTGGTCCTGGTCCTGGTCCTGGTGCTGGTCCTGGTGCTGGTCCTGGTCCTGGTCCTGGTGCTGGTCCTGGTCCTGGTGCTGGTCCTGGTCCTGGTCCTGGTGCTGGTCCTGGTCTTGATCCTGGTCCCGGTCTTGATCCTGGTCCCGGTCCTGGTCCTGGTGCTGGTCTTGGTCTTGGTTCTGGTCTTGGTGCTGGTGCTGGTCTTGGTGCTGGTGCTGGTCTTGGTTCTGGTCTTGGTGCTGGTCCTGGTCCTGGTCTTGGTCCTGGTGCTGGTCCTGGTCCTGGTGCTGGTCCTGGTGCTGGTCCTGGTGTTGGTCTTGGTTCTGGTCTTGGTTCTGGTCTTGGTCCTGAGAAGACAGACTGTATCTTTGAATGTACACATTCTGAGGAAACAGCAGACAGAAATGTGTTTTTGTGTTTGTTACGACTGGTTTTAAGTTACCGATAAATCTGGACGTGTTTCAGAAACAGGTCGACTGGGCGATCGATCTGCTGAAGAAAACACTGAAGAACAACAGCCAATCAGCTTTCATCCACTACCGGCTGGGTCTGTGCTACAACAAGAAGAAGACCGATCTGTTCTCCAGAACACCCCGTCCAGACAGAGGTACATCAGGGCCAGTGTGGAGGTCCAACTTCTCTCAGAGCGTTTGGCCCTAAACTATGTCTCGGATTCTGTAAAAAGTGGAGCGAAGAACAAAAAAAACAACTGCTTTTTCCAAACTGCTCAGCATAGTTCAGGACAGTTCGGGGAGCCCCTTTCTCTCCAAAGGTCCCCCCATCGCAGGAGAACGATCGAAGCCCCTACCCTGAAACTCTTGAAATCTCGCCCACAGGGATCATCAGATTTTGGAGGAACCCTAGCATAGAATATACCAGAGGGCTGAGAATTGGGACAAAGTTTCTTTTTTGTAAAAATCACAACCACCTCCTTGTTTGCCAGTCCTGATGAATGTGTTTCTGTTTCTGTATTTATCAGACGCTTTTATCCAAAGAGACTTACAGATGAAGATATAACAGCTTTATAAAAAGCTAACAATAAGCTCCATAGAAGGAACCCAGGAGTCCGACTCTGTCAGAGGGGACAGAGTAGAGATAGGGTGCAGGCATAGAAGGAAGTGCAGAAAGATAAAGAGCAGAGATAGAGGGGGGAGGGAAGTACAAGGTAAGGGCTGGGATAGGAGATGCTCTCTAAGAGCTGGGTTTTCAGGAGCTTCTTGAAGATAGACAGGGACGCCCCTGTTCTGGTAGCGCTCGGTAGGTCATTCCACCATCGTGGGACGACACATGAACAGAGTTTGGATCGTCTTAGGCGTGGTGTAGGAGCTGCTAGACGACAATCCTGGGACCAACGGAGGGACCCAGTTGGGACAGAAGCCTTTGCAGGAGCCTTCAAGTAGATGGAGCCGTTCCATTAAGCTCTTTGTAGCTAACATCAGGGACTTGAACCTGATGCGGGCGGCTAAGGGCAGCCAGAGGAGCTCAATGAACAGAGGGGGGGCGTGTTCTTTTAGGCTGATCCAAGACCAGACGCACCGCCGCGTTCTGGACCATCTGCAGAGGTTTCACAGGCTGGAGACCAGTTAGGAGACCAGTTAGGAGACCAGTTAGGAAACCAGTTAGGAGACCAGTTAGGAGAGCAGTTAGGAGACCAGTTAGGAGAGCAGTTAGGAGACCAGTTAGGAAACCAGTTAGGAAACCACTTAGGAAACCAGTTAGGAGACCAGTTAGGAGAGCAGTTAGGAGAGCAGTTAGGAGAGCAGTTAGGAAACCAGTTAGGAGACCAGTTAGGAGACCAGTTAGGAGACCAGTTAGGAGACCAGTTAGGAAACCAGTTAGGAAACCAGTTAGGAAACCAGTTAGGAAACCAGTTAGGAAACCAGTTAGGAGACCAGTTAGGAGACCAGTTAGGAGAGCAGTTAGGAGAGCAGTTAGGAGAGCAGTTAGGAAACCAGTTAGGAGACCAGTTAGGAGACCAGTTAGGAGACCAGTTAGGAGACCAGTTAGGAAACCAGTTAGGAAACCAGTTAGGAGACCAGTTAGGAGACCAGTTAGGAAACCAGTTAGGAAACCACTTAGGAAACCAGTTAGGAAACCAGTTAGGAGACCAGTTAGGAAACCAGTTAGGAAACCAGTTAGGAGAGCAGTTAGGAGACCAGTTAGGAGACCAGTTAGGAGACCAGTTAGGAGACCAGTTAGGAAACCAGTTAGGAGACCAGTTAGGAGACCAGTTAGGAAACCAGTTAGGAGAGCAGTTAGGAGAGCAGTTAGGAAACCAGTTAGGAGAGCAGTTCAGACCGATCATTTCAGACCGATTGTTCTGTGGGAAACCAGCCACCGGACTCTAAGACAAGCCTTGTTTCAGGAGTGGGTGCTGGTTCTCCTGTTAAGGGCGATAACTTCTTCAAAGTGTCTAATATTATAAAGATTGTTTGGTGTAATCATAAAATTAGATATTTGGTGGTCATTTATTACACGAGTGGGTGATCAGAGTAGATTTTAGTGTTAGAAAGAAAAGAAAGAATTGGACGATTGTGCTTCTTAAAAAGTGTTTGAACCCATGAAAAGATTCTCCAAAGACGTGTGCATCCTGTACATTACTTTGTTAAGATGTTGGTAATGTGTGCTGAGCATCTAATAAGCTTGTGCTTATCCAGCGGAGCAGCAGCATTGGAGGCGTCTCAGCATTAAGCACATGGAGGAGGCCATCAGGCTGAAGAGTACGTTAAACTCCACCAAGGCTGAGCTGGCTCTGCTGTACGCTGAGGATCACGACCTTACAAGGTGGGTCAAAGGTGTGGAAAAGGGCCAGAAAGGGTTCAGTCTACAGAGAGTAAGTCAGTGCAGGGCAGAAGGAAGCAGGCTAACGTGAGGAGGTCAGGATATTTATATTATTATATACAGTATATTACTTAGATAGAACAACTGTAATGATTTCAGCTCATTAACTTCATCACAAAACATCTAACAGCCAGTTTTTAGATGAGTTAATACTGCCATGGAACTGGTTGGTTCAGTACAGCTCAGAGTACATGTGTGATCAGAACCATCCGGGCCTCGCTTCCTGCTCCTCTGACACTGCTTTGCCTCGTAGCTCCTCACCCTGGGAAACCTCCTCTGGTTTCCCTCCTGATTCTGCAGTAAGAGTTTTATTAGGGGACTGTTTTT
Source organism: Leuresthes tenuis (assembly GCA_036924055.1). Taxonomy (NCBI): domain Eukaryota; kingdom Metazoa; phylum Chordata; class Actinopteri; order Atheriniformes; family Atherinopsidae; genus Leuresthes; species Leuresthes tenuis. Next base: position 29,770,910 of record JAVGWW010000023.1, on the reverse strand, counting down.
AAAGTTAATCACATGGCCAGAAAGAGTCTTATGGTCTGAGGCCCCAGTTTACTGTTTTCTTGTCTTTTCTTTCTTGCCTCTGTGATTTCCGGAGTGTTTTTAATCTGTTCTCGGTTACCTTTCCTCAGTCAGTGAGCGTTTTCCAGCTCCTGGTCCCTACATTTGTCCTCCGGGGCTGTTTTTCACTATGGATGGGGGTGCAGGGTGTAATCCAGTGTCTAAACTGTGTCTTCGTTATTCTTTTGTGCATTTAGAGCTCAGCAGTTATTCAAAAATGCACTTGAGAAGTTAGAGGAGGAGTCCGAGAGCATCTGTCAGATCATCTATCGGTGCTATGCTGAGTTCTGTCATTACCACAGCTTTCAGGAGGACCTGGCCATCACCTACTACAAAAAGGTGCGTCAGTGAGTGGTGCCCCGACCTCTGACCCGGTGTCTGAGGGGACCGTTGGCGTTTTGAAAGTTGATCCAATAAAAACACAAAGTGAGACAGTTCTGGACATCTTTTCCTCTCGTGTGTCCAACAGGTTCTGGAGTTTCGCTATAACACGTCGGTGAGAAAGTTCTGCGTCAAGGTTTGTCGGCTGCTTCTTCTATGAATCTAAGTGAATCTAAGAGTGCTACCCTCTACAATCTGTGCCCATCAAACTCAACCAAGAGGTCTTCCTCCCACATTCTTCCACAGAAACTGAAGAAGATCGCAGAGCGGCGTCTCAACAGGAACCCCAGAGACGCCGCGGCCTACGGCCTTCTGGGAGCTGTGGCCAAAGAGGAAGGCAGCATCAGGAGGGCGGTGGCGTATTACGAGAAAGCTCTGGAAGGAGAAGGAGACAACGATGAGTATCTGTCGGCTCTGTTTGAGCTGCGCCTGGAGCTGCAGTGATTCCTCAGGAGGATGACCTCCTGAGTTAAAGGCTGATTCTACCAGTTCTAGCACAGCCTGTGATTTAACGTCAGTGTGGGAAGCACGAGGAGAACTTCTGCACATTTCAGCAGAATAAAGAGACCAGCTGGACCTCCAGCAGGGACCAGGAGGTTTTACCCTCCACATCTGCTCCAGATGTTCCTGCTGCCAAAGTTTGGACACATGCGACTCCAGATGTTGGCAGCAGGAATCACTGCAGTGTAGCTGTAAATCACAGGCTGTACCTGCCCACTGTCTGACTGCCGGAGCACCGTCGGTGTGGTTCTGTGGTGATCCACCGAGGTTCCTGGCTATCTTTAGCTGGCTGTTGGTGGACCTGAGAAGTGGTGTCTCCTAAATTTACAATAAAGTTCCTTTGAAAAGAAACAAATGTTGGTAAAGGTTTGTAGAAATGATGATTCAGCGCGTCACAGCTGCTGTTCTCATGGTGATTGCTGCCGATGCTCCTTCCTTTGACAAGAGAAAAGAAACACATTGTTTACTCCTAAATCCTGACCTGTTTGAAACTGAATCTGTCACATTCGATGGATCCAGCGCTGTACATTTCATTGACGCGTCCTGATGCGCCGCTCTGCTTCCTCGCTGGCCTGCAGGAGGCTCTGGGTGCAGCGTGGATGGAGCACGACTGGTGTGGCGTCAGCCCCGGACCGGTTTTAACTATAAACAAACAACTTTCTTAACCCACTGCGTTCAGATTAAATAAACTGGGAGTTCGGATGCAGAGGGGCGCAACGCCAGCCTTTAAAGGGTTCCTGCAGAACTTCAGCTCTGTTGGACAAAATGAAATAAAGTGGCATAAAGCAGAATATTCATGCATGATGAGCCATCAGTGATATAGCATTAGCAGCGCTAGCTCTGCTGAAGCAGGGTCAGAGACGGGCCCATAGCTCTCGGTTTGAGTCCAAACTAAAGAATCCCTCAGCCTCCCTGAGCCTTGGCTCCATAACAGGGAGATTCCTGGTGACTCAGTGAAAGACAGGATCATAAAGCACCTTAAAAGTCTTCCAAATGCAAACTCAGCTTCTCTGATCGCAATTATTCTCCAAAAAAATTAATGAAGGTGTCAAACAGCTGAAAAAGAAGCAAATGCCTAACTGCAAACATGAGGAGAAAATGTGTTAGAGAAGCTGTCTGTGGGAGGAGAGGAGGGTTAGGTTTAGGAAGGGAAAAGGAAGTGGGAGGAGAGGAGGGTTAGGTTTAGGAAGGGAAAAGGAAGTGGGAGGAGAGGAGGGTTAGGAAGGGAAAAGGAAGTGGGAGGAGAGGAGGGTTAGGAAGGGAAAAGGAAGTGGGAGGAGAGGAGGGTTAGGGTTAGGAAGGGAAAAGGAAGTGGGAGGAGAGGAGGGTTAGGAAGGGAAAAGGAAGTGGGAGGAGAGGAGGGTTAGGAAGGGAAAAGGAAGTGGGAGGAGAGGAGGAGGTGAATGAAGGCCGGAGGAGCAGCACTAAGACAAGTTCAGCATGTGAACTCAGATCAGATGATCCAAATAAATCTAACCTAAATCTAACCTAACCCCAAACAACAATTAGACACCTGGAGTCCAACATCCTACAAACAGCTGTACAAGAGCCAAGAAACCTCAACATGAAAAAATGAAGCAACCAAACTAATAAAATCCATCACAGAAGATTCAGTTAGGCTGAACATCCATTTATCATATTAATCCAAGTCAGGGTCGCAGGGGGCGGAGCCTAACCCGGCAGCTTATTTCCAACATGAGCCACAGAAACGAACAGCTCTGATCCGAACATCTTCACATCCATCACGGAGGCGTCCTGAAACACATCGTTTTCTTCCAGCCAGGTTTCTGTGGGAAAAGGTTCCCCAAAGCAAAGAAACACCTGCTGACCTCATCGATTAGATTCAATCCACAAAGGAGCAAACTTCTATAATCTGGGAAACATTTTATTAAAGCTTTACATTTGGCATCTGTTCACACCCAGTTCGTCTCTACAAACCTGACGAAATATTTCACCCAAAGTTTTTACAACGTCCAGACAGAAAAGAAGCGAATCAGCAGAAAATCAAAGTCAATAAATTAAACTTAAAGCTTCGTTCAGAGCGGTTTAAAGGGTCAGTTCACCAAAAAGTCCAATCAGAGCAGAGTGAGACCTCCCTGTTGGCACCTGAGTCACATGACTCCAAAAGCATCAAAACATTTCCACCCAAGGAATTTATCAGAAAAATTCAGGAAGTATTTGATAAAAAAGTTCATTTTTTCACACATTTGTTTGGATCATTTTCAAAGGTTTGATAATAACTTTATATTTTCCACCATTTTGTTTCTGAGGGATCTTCACAAGGTTTTACTGGTTTTAAAAGGTTTTCAACACTTTTTCAACCATTTTTAAGGTTTCATTCATGATTTCTGAGATTAAGGTTGCAGCAAAGATCCACAAATCTAATCAGAACCCTGCTGTTTGATCAAAAACAGGATGTGGCGGCGGCGGCGCTCGTTCAGCTCGGTGAGTGAAACGGGACAGGAACAAGCCCGGGTGTCAAAGCTGAGGCCACATGGTTCTGAAAAAAAGGTTCCGTCTGATTTCTGGCAGAAGTGGAGGCAGACTGTGATTGGTGCTCGCTGTGTGGGGGCGGGGCTTGGTCAGATGACGGCTCCAGGTCAGCAGGCGGATTAAGGCTGGAGAGCGTTCTGGTATTAGCGGGTCAGAGCTCAGTGTTGGGCCCCCGCCCCCCGGCCCGTCCCTCACACTCTCGTTGGAAGTCGCAGCCGTCCAGCAGGTGGCGGTACGCGGCCCGGACGTCCCGGTACAGCGGCGCGTCCTCTGTCGGCAGACCCGGGAAGCGCAGCGGCGCCTCGTTGAGGAGCAGCTGCAGCCGCGGGCCGCGCTGACAGTCATACAGCACGAACAGCAGGTTGGCGGCGTACGGCACGATGCGACCGCTCCGGAAACTTCTACCTGTGGAGAAACGCATGTTCAGGTGTGTCGGCTGTCCAGTGACGTCACCGTGATGACGTCACCATGACGACGTCACCACGACGACGTCACCATGACGAGGACAGAAACGGCGGCTGCTTGCTTCCAGCTCCAAACTGTCAGATTTTTTATCATAAATAAAATGTCTTCATTTTTCAAACTTGTGTTAAATAAACAAAACTTTTAATAAATCAGTTTATTATTGTCATTATTTTCTCAAAGTTTTAAAAATGGTTTTCTAACATTTTTTTTATTTTAATATATATTAAAATACGATTCATTAATATTTTTCTGATAATTGTACAAAAATGTTTTCAAATGAACCGTATTTTCTGCACCATAAGGCGCCTAAAAGCCTTAAAATTTCACAAAAATTGGCCGTGCGCCATTTAATCTGTGCACCGGTTCCAAAATCTGTCAGGATTCCGCCATTTTGAATTTACCGCGGGGAGCGCCGAGCATTCATCGGGGCATTAAGCTCTCCTACATTGGAAAATGGCAACTGGCCACTTCCGTCGCTCGCTTTGTTCGGTGTGACTCCAGGCGGATCTCAGCCATTCACTCTGAATGGGGCGAAGATTGTCTGGAGCTCGTACTCAGCGACTGAATCGTGTCATTAATGCTTCTGCCCATGTCCCAGTGAGAGCCTGTTATTCAGTCTGAGATGGGTGATGCAGACCGATGTGCAGGTTATAAGTTTATAAGTGTAAAAACGACCGTCGGATCATTTCCCGCTGGCACATACACGACGTGTGCTGGCAGCGATAAACCAATCAGAGAACATTAGGTACTACGCACGCCTTATAATTAGGTTCGCCTTATAGTGCAAAAAATACAGTAATTAAATATTTTAAACACTTCCTGTTAGCTGCGTGAGCTAACGGCCAAACACTTCCTGTTAGCTGCGTGAGCTAACGGCCGAACACTTCCTGTTAGCTGCGTGAGCTAACGGCCGAACACTTCCTGTTAGCTGCGTGAGCTAACGGCCGAACACTTCCTGTTAGCTGCGTGAGCTAACGGCCGAACACTTCCTGTTAGCTGCGTGAGCTAACGGCCAAACACTTCCTGTTAGCTGCGTGAGCTAACGGCCAAACACTTCCTGTTAGCTGCGTGAGCTAACGGCAGAACACTTCCTGTTAGCTGCATGAGCTAACGGCAGAACACTTCCTGTTAGCGGCGTGAGCTAACGGCCGAACACTTCCTATTAGCTGCATGAGCTAACGGCCAAACACTTCCTGTTAGCGGCGTGAGCTAACGGCCGAACACTTCCTGTTAGCTGCGTGAGCTAACGGCCAAACACTTCCTATTAGCTGCATGAGCTAACGGCCAAACACTTCCTGTTAGCTGCGTGAGCTAACGGCAGAACACTTCCTGTTAGCTGCGCGAGCTAACGGCCGAACACTTCCTGTTAGCGGCGTGAGCTAACGGCCGAACACTTCCTGTTAGCTGCATGAGCTAACGGCCAAACACTTCCTGTTAGCTGCATGAGCTAATGGCCAAACGCTTCCTGTTAGCTGCATGAGCTAATGATCAAACACTTCCTGTTAGCTGCATGAGCTAACAACGTCACTGATACAGCGTTTTATTTATTTTTTACTGGAACATTTTGAACATGAAGACACCTTAATTCAGGGATAATTCCGATAAAATTTGTCAGTTACCTGGTGGTAGAAACCAGATCTGATGTTAATGTGGGACTTTCAGCCTGTTTTACTCAGGGTGGGGGGGTTATGGGCTTAAAATTAGATCTCGATTTATCATTTGTGGTCAAATGCTCATCTCTGACTGTTGGGTGGGGGCGGGGCTTCATACCGTGCTGTGAATGGTAGTTGCTGGCAGTGGGCGGAGTCTGGTCCTTGTAGAGTCCTAGCAGGGAGAGGAGGGGGAGGAGCGTCTCAGCATGTCCCACCAGGATGGAGGCTGGTTCTGGAGACGCCTCAGTGGACCTGACAGCAACACGATCAATGATCAATCAATCAGTACCTGCTGCTGATTGGTCAGAAGTCTCAGAGACTGAATCCACCGACCTGCGAGGACGCCCGGCTTTGTCCAGCGTCCTGAACACGTGATGGAAGAGGGGACAGCTGGACAGGCTGCTGATCGCGTGACCGTGAGAGCGCTTCCAGTACTGCTTCAGGTCCGATTTGTACTCCAACACCTGCAGACAGAGAACCAGCCGGCTTGTTGTTTCTGCTCTTTATGGATTCAATTTAACGTTTCCTCTTGAAACGGTGGAAAAGCCACGTTTTTGCAGGTTTGTCTGAAAGGAGCACATCTGCCACCTTTGGTTTTGTACGTTTTCAGCTTTTCAAACCAAAGACGACAGGAAATGATGTGATGATGAAATGCCTCCTAATGCTTCAGGTTGAGCTAACTGCTAACTTACAGCTAACTGCTAACTTACTGCTAACTCACAGCTAACTGCTAACTCACAGCTAACTGCTAACTTACAGCTAACTGCTAACTCACAGCTAACTGCTAACTTACTGCTAACTCACAGCTAACTGCTAACTCACAGCTAACTGCTAACTTACAGCTAACTGCTAACCTGTTTCCCTCTGGGATCAGTAACTATCTATATCTATAGAGCTGGAGTGTTTCTGACTGCAGGAACAGCTTCATTCTGTCTGTGTTTCTGCATTAAATCACAGCAGCTGGCCAGATGTTGATGAGGTAACGCAGGTAAATACACCTGAACTCTCCACAGCAGCATGGCGGCGTGTCCTCAGCCAGCGGACAGACAGACAGAAACTGAGCCTTCACCAGCGTCCTGCTGAAGCTCTGATGGTTGAGCCTCTCTGGTATCAAACTGATTCTTATAGAACTAATAAATAAACCAACAGCTATTTGGACCAAAGCCTGTCTCATATTTCAATATAACCCCAGAAAACGGTGTAAAAATGTTAAAAAAGAGCAGAATAAGATTATTTTTTGCTGCGTCATACCTTGGCGTCACTCTCGTCAAACAGGAAGCACCACGGGGAGTGGATGGATTTGATGGAGAGCTCATAGGAACAGAGAAAAAAGGCCGCTTCCACCAAGTCTACAGGAGCCAAAGAGGGACAAAAAAGTTCAGCAACAGACCAACTTAATCAGCTTCAACAAGGACAAGGAAATTAAAGCTGTTCAGGAACACATTTAAAACCAGCTGTTCAGCGTAAACGTGGTACCGAAAACTACCACAAGAGGGCAGTAGAAACATTCAAAAAAGAAACATGATTAAGAGCCAAAGAGACAGATTCAGGGGAACGTTTCAGATTCAGGGGAACGTTTCAGATTCAGGGGAACGTTTCAGATTCAAAGGAACGTTTCAGATTCAAAGGAACGTTTCAGATTCACAGGAACGTTTCAGATTCAGAGGAACGTTTCAGATTCAGGGGAACGTTTCAGATTCAAAGGAACGTTTCAGATTCAGGGGAACGTTTCAGATTCAGGGGAACGTTTCAGATTCAGGGGAACGTTTCAGATTCAGTGGAACGTTTCAGATTCACGGGAACGTTTCAGATTCAGAGGAACGTTTCAGATTCAGGGGAACGTTTCAGATTCAGGGGAACGTTTCAGATTCACGGGAACTTTTCAGATTCACGGGAACGTTTCAGATTCAGGGGAACGTTTCAGATTCAAGGGAACGTTTTAGATTCAAGGGAACGTTTCAGATTCAGGGGAACGTTTCAGATTCACGGGAACTTTTCAGATTCACGGGAACGTTTCAGATTCACGGGAACGTTTCAGATTCACGGGAACGTTTCAGATTCACGGGAACGTTTCAGATTCACGGGAACGTTTCAGATTCACGGGAACGTTTCAGATTCACGGGAACGTTTCAGATTCACGGGAACGTTTCAGATTCAGAGGAACGTTTCAGATTCAGGGGAACGTTTTAGATTCACGGGAACTTTTCAGATTCAAAGGAACGTTTCAGATTCAGGGGAACGTTTCAGATTCAAAGGAACGTTTCAGATTCAGGGGAACGTTTCAGATTCAGGGGAACGTTTCAGATTCAGGGGAACGTTTCAGATTCAGAGGAACGTTTCAGATTCAAAGGAACGTTTCAGATTCAGAGGAACGTTTCAGATTCAGAGGAACGTTTCAGATTCAGAAGAACGTTTCAGATTCAGAAGAACGTTTCAGATTCACGGGAACGTTTCAGATTCAGGGGAACGTTTCAGATTCAGAGGAACGTTTTAGATTCAAAGGAACGTTTCAGATTCAGGGGAACGTTTCAGATTCACGGGAACTTTTCAGATTCACGGGAACGTTTCAGATTCACGGGAACGTTTCAGATTCACGGGAACGTTTCAGATTCACGGGAACGTTTCAGATTCAGGGGAACGTTTCAGATTCAGGGGAACGTTTCAGATTCAGGGGAACGTTTCAGATTCACGGGAACGTTTCAGATTCACGGGAACGTTTCAGATTCACGGGAACGTTTCAGATTCACGGGAACGTTTCAGATTCAGGGGAACGTTTCAGATTCAGGGGAACGTTTCAGATTCAGGGGAACGTTTCAGATTCAGGGGAACGTTTCAGATTCAGAGGAACGTTTCAGATTCAAAGGAACGTTTCAGATTCAGAGGAACGTTTTAGATTCAGAGGAACGTTTCAGATTCAAAGGAACGTTTCAGATTCAGGGGAACGTTTCAGATTCAGGGGAACGTTTCAGATTCAGGGGAACGTTTCAGATTCAGGGGAACGTTTCAGATTCAGAGGAACGTTTTAGATTCAGAGGAACGTTTCAGATTCAAAGGAACGTTTCAGATTCAGGGGAACGTTTCAGATTCACGGGAACGTTTCAGATTCAGAAGAACGTTTCAGATTCACGGGAACGTTTCAGATTCAGAGGAACGTTTTAGATTCAGAGGAACGTTTCAGATTCAAAGGAACGTTTCAGATTCAAAGGAACGTTTCAGATTCAGGGGAACGTTTCAGATTCACGGGAACGTTTCAGATTCAGAGGAACGTTTCAGATTCAGAGGAACGTTTCAGATTCAGAGGAACGTTTCAGATTCAGAGGAACGTTTCAGATTCAGAGGAACGTTTCAGATTCAAAGGAACGTTTCAGATTCAAAGGAACGTTTCAGATTCAGGGGAACGTTTCAGATTCACGGGAACGTTTCAGATTCAGAGGAACGTTTCAGATTCAGAGGAACGTTTCAGATTCAGGGGAACGTTTTAGATTCAGAGGAACGTTTCAGATTCAGGGGAACGTTTCAGATTCAGGGGAACGTTTCAGATTCAAAGGAACGTTTCAGATTCAAAGGAACGTTTCAGATTCAAAGGAACGTTTCAGATTCAGAGGAACGTTTCAGATTCAGGGGAACGTTTCAGATTCAAAGGAACGTTTCAGATTCAAAGGAACGTTTCAGATTCACGGGAACGTTTTCAGATTCACGGGAACGTTTCAGATTCAGAGGAACGTTTCAGATTCAGAGGAACGTTTCAGATTCAGGGGAACGTTTTAGATTCAGAGGAACGTCTCAGATTCAGGGGAACGTTTTAGATTCAGAGGAACGTTTTAGATTCAGAGGAACGTTTCAGATTCAGAGGAACGTTTCAGATTCAGGGGAACGTTTCAGATTCAGAAGAACGTTTCAGATTCAGAAGAACGTTTCAGATTCAGAGGAACGTTTCAGATTCAGGGGAACGTTTCAGATTCAGAGGAACGTTTCAGATTCACAGGAACGTTTCAGATTCAAAGGAACGATTCAGGGGAACGTTTCAGATTCAGAGGAACGTTTCAGATTCAGAGGAACGTTTCAGATTCAGGGGAACGTTTCAGATTCAGGGGAACGTTTCAGATTCAGGGGAACGTTTCAGATTCAGGGGAACGTTTCAGATTCAGGGGAACGTTTCAGATTCAGAGGAACGTTTCAGATTCAAGGGAATGTTTCAGATTCAGAGGAACGTTTCAGATTCAGAGGAACGTTTCAGATTCACGGGAACGTTTCAGATTCAGAGGAACGTTTCAGATTCAGGGGAACGTTTCAGATTCACAGGACGGTTTCAGATACACAGGAACGTTTCAGATTCAAAGGAACGTTTCAGATACACAGGAACGTTTCAGATTCAGGGGAACGTTTCAGATTCAGAGGAACGTTTCAGATTCAGGGGAACGTTTCAGATTCAGGGGAACGTTTCAGATTCAGAGGAACGTTTCAGATTCAGGGGAACGTTTCAGATTCAGAGGAACGTTTCAGATTCAGAGGAACGTTTCAGATTCACGGGAACGTTTCAGATTCAGAGGAACGTTTCAGATTCAGGGGAACGTTTCAGATTCAGGGGAACGTTTCAGATTCACAGGAAGGTTTCAGATTCAAGGGAATGTTTCAGATTCAGAGGAACGTTTCAGATTCAGAGGAACGTTTCAGATTCACGGGAACGTTTCAGATTCACGGGAACGTTTCAGATTCAGAGGAACGTTTCAGATTCAGAGGACGGTTTCAGATTCAGAGGAACGTTTTAGATTCAGGGGAACGTTTCAGATTCAGAGGAACGTTTTAGATTCAGGGGAACGTTTCAGATTCAAGGGAACGTTTCAGATTCAGAGGAACGTTTCAGATTCAGAGGAATGTTTCAGATTCAGGGGAACGTTTCAGATTCAAAGGAACGTTTCAGATTCACAGGAACGTTTCAGATTCAGAGGAACGTTTCAGATTCAGAGGAACGTTTCAGATTCAAAGGAACGTTTCAGATTCAGGGGAACGTTTCAGATTCAAAGGAACGTTTCAGATTCAAAGGAACGTTTCAGATTCACAGGAACGTTTCAGATTCAGAGGAACGTTTCAGATTCAGGGGAACGTTTCAGATTCAGAGGAACGTTTCAGATTCAGAGGAACGTTTCAGATTCAGAGGAACGTTTCAGATTCACGGGAACGTTTCAGATTCAGAGGAACGTTTCAGATTCAGGGGAACGTTTCAGATTCACAGGACGGTTTCAGATACACAGGAACGTTTCAGATTCAAAGGAACGTTTCAGATTCACAGGAAGGTTTCAGATTCAAGGGAATGTTTCAGATTCAGAGGAACGTTTCAGATTCAAAGGAACGTTTCAGATTCAGGGGAACGTTTCAGATTCAAAGGAACGTTTCAGATTCACAGGAACGTTTCAGATTCAGAGGAACGTTTCAGATTCAGGGGAACGTTTCAGATTCAAAGGAACGTTTCAGATTCAGAGGAACGTTTCAGATTCAGAGGAACGTTTCAGATTCACGGGAACGTTTCAGATTCAGAGGAACGTTTCAGATTCAGGGGAACGTTTCAGATTCACAGGACGGTTTCAGATACACAGGAACGTTTCAGATTCAAAGGAACGTTTCAGATTCACAGGAAGGTTTCAGATTCAAGGGAATGTTTCAGATTCAGAGGAACGTTTCAGATTCAGAGGAACGTTTTAGATTCAGAGGAACGTTTCAGATTCAGAGGAACGTTTCAGATTCAAAGGAACGTTTCAGATTCAGAGGAACGTTTCAGATTCACAGGAACGTTTCAGATTCAAAGGAATGTTTCAGATTCAAAGGAACGTTTTAGACTCACAGGAACGTAGGGGAACCTTTGGCAGCGTTTGTGCTTCTCACCTGGTGTGAGGTGCTGAAGAGGAAGGCCGAGGCTCTCAGCCATCCTCCTCCTCACGGCCTCCATCTCCTCCCCTTGTTTGAACTTCTCCACCTCCAGCAGCGCCGTGCGATTGTTTTCCACGCCCTCCACGTAACCACGACAATGCTCAAAGAAGCGCATCAGCTGGTCGTCCTCCACATGGCTGTACTCTGAAGGGTCCTCTGCAGACACAGAGCTTCATTTCAAGCTTTCATCTGCAACAACTTTCATGTAGAAGCCTTAAATGCGACTAAAGCTCCGCTCGGACCAGAGATGCTTTTACATTTAACGCTGAACCAAACTGTCCAGTTTTAATCTAAAGCTGAAGACACACGCTGTCGTAAACATGAACGTCAGCTGACAGCAGAGTAACTGCCCTGAACCACATGTTAATTCAACAGAAAGCTGTTCAGGAGCAGCTTCACATATTCCTAAAATACTGTTTAAGGTCAATAATGCTGTTAATAACAGACCATCTTATCCAGATTATGATGCACAACTTCCTGAAAAATTCCTAATCAACTTGATTATTGATTCCTACCCATTCCTCGAGGTAATTCTATTGTATTGATCCCGACTGGCTGCTCACACTCATTCTTTTCCACAGTTTTAAATGTGCTGTTGTTCATCCACTGCTCGCCTCTGCTCTGATATTATTTACTGTCCCTTTAACAGCTTCCAGTCTGGCTTCAGAGCACCTCATTATGAACAGACTCTCTTTTTAAGGTGACCTTTGACCTCCTGCTGGGTGCAGACAGAGCAGGATGCTCAGATTTACTTATTTCATCCTCCTTTTCACCTCCTCAACAGCTCAGCTGACTCATGGTGTAGCTCAGGGCTCAGTCCTCGGCCTCCTTCGGTTCTCTGGCGACATGCTGCCATAATTCACGCCATCAGTGGTGTTGGTTCTGATCTCTGTCAGATAAAATCAGGCTGTGGAAGTGATATTGGATTCTAATTTCAGGGCAAACATCTTGTTCAGTCTTGTTTTTCCGACTGAAGACAAACTCAGTAAAGATTCTTCTTTAGAAAGTTCTGCAGCTTCTGTAACAAAATACTGAACTCGTGTGTCTGCCTCGCTGTTAGATTGATTTTAATTTTCAAAGCCTTTAATGGCCCCAAACACACCTCAGACTTACTGACCTACAACCTGTATCCACTGCATCTCCCAGAATGCCTTTCACTCACCTTGGTGACCCCAGTGCTGCTGCAGACCCTCCTGGAAGGCCTCCACACTGCTCACACAGCGATGCTTCGAGCTGGTCAGGAAGCTGACCCTCCTCTTCCTCACGTTCTCCTCCGACAGCAGAGAGGGAAACAAGGCGGCCAGACGGCGAGCCAGCTGACGGAGGTCATCCCTGCCCTTCATCACCAGCCGACCTGAGGAGGAGGAGGGCGGCCGTCATCACGGAGCATCTTTACAGGAACATTTAAGAAGGAGCCCAGATCACCCCAAAAAGCACCAGTGATGAGAGGAAAAGCTGCAGAGGCAGCAGAAAAACCTCTGAGAGGAAGGTTTCTCCAGTAGTGAAGTGAATAAATGTTTAAGAAGTTTAAACATAAAAAATGTTTCAGCAGATTCAATTAAATCCATTTGGAATATTTCAATGTTTGTAGCAGAATTAAAAAGGATAAAATTAACATTTCAAGAACATTCCACCAGATTAAATACTTTCAGAAACAGATTGAATTCAGATCTCGGGACCTCGCCGGGACTCTCACCGTCCATCTCCTCGGTGTACCACGGCTCCCAGCGGCTCCGGATGTCCCGCAGCCAGGCGGCGGAACCCTCGGAGCCTCCGGGAGTTTCTGTCCGGACCAGCTCGCTCAGCCTCAGGATCCTGCGGATGTTTTTGACGGTCGGGTACCGGCTGCCGTGCCTGATGACAGCGGTCAGGTGGACCGGGGAGCAGCGTTCGGTGAGCGGGGGTCTGAGCACGGACGGGTTCACGGATAAAACGTCCCGCAGCAGGCGCGGGTTCACCTCCTCGTACCGGGTCTTGGTCCCAAAGTACGCGGCGATGTGCGGAATGTCCGCCAGAGAGGAGCAGGAGAGGCGGGTCGGAACCAGGCTGAAAGCCGCCAGCAGCAGCCCGTGTGCGGGCCAGAGAAGCGGGAACATGTCCGCGGGAGGATCTCACCGAACCGAGCCGTACAACCACCGCTCTTATCGGCTTTGTTGATGTTCCGGGTTCATCACGTGACCGCTGACCTCTTTCCTCCTCGTGGGCGAACAAAACCGCTCCCAGAGTGTTAAAATCCAGTATTTTACAGAAATCCCGAAGTGGATCAATAAATATTGATCGTGTACTCAGTCCGTGAGAATAAAAGTGGTTTATGGAAACATTTTGCTTTATATTGTTTCAGGGAATCATGTCAAAATAAAAGCCCCGAGCTGCGATATTTAAAAATCTGGAGACATTATTGCTACTGGAACCATCCCTGAATAACTTTATCGACATTGTTTTTAAAAGCCCTGTATTGTTCTGTCCTGTTTTCTGTTAGTCTTATCCTATCTTTCTTCTTCCAGTCATCCGCAGCTCATGGTGTTCAGCTGTTGATGCTCCTCTGTCACATACTTTGTCTTATTTAAAAGATCATGACCTGATCTTAGCCAGGTTATCACCACCTCCTCTTCTCTGTGTCTTGACCTACTTATTATATCCTCACTCATTCCCCTCTGATCCAGATAATCAAATGTTAACTGCTTGCATCTGGGAGTCTTGTTCAGCCGATTTATCCACTTTCTCATTCCCAGAATGAGCAGTTAGTCTTCCATTTACAGAGCCCTCCATCCTGTTCGGGACAGAGTCCTAACAGCACATTTCAGACTTTAATTAAAACTCATTTTCATACATTTAATTAATTTAATAATTTAATTTCAGGGCTCCATAGTGTTTGGTACATATCCCTTTCACACTGTGACTGCCTGAAGATACGACTGATGATGTTCCTGTAGCGTTGTTTAAAGGAGCAGTTTGTATTAATTATGGTGATTTATTAACAGAAATGGAATATAATACATGTAACTCTGTTGTTAGTGCTATATAAGCACAAAGAACGCAGTCCTTCCCCAGGGGAACCTCGACAGGGACTGATGTGACGCAACTTTAGCGTTTTACTGCTGTGTGTTTAAGGAAAACACAAACAAGTGTGAATACAGGGAGTCCTGATGGTGTAAATGTGATAAAGTCTCATGCTTCCTATTTATTGTCAGAACACAGAGAATCAGAATTCTAACAAACCCGTTGAAACCAATTGGTTTGACTTAAAAAACAGCAGCTGATTGCACCCACATTCAACTCTTTATTCATCCCAAAAGGCCTTTGATTTGTACAATCTAATTATTAATTCATTCATTACTTGGATAAATAACCACATTTCTGGTTGGAATAACTGATAAAACACAGCATTAGTAATTCAGAATGTAAATAACTTAAAAAGATCAGCGTGTGATCTGTTGGTTTGTTCTGCAGATTTACTGCACCGGACGGATCTTCATGCTGATGGTCTTCAGGGAATAGCCATAGCCCTTCCAGCTGGACCAACTTACTCCAACTGCATAGAGGGTTCCATCGGCGCCCCAACGATAAATCCCGTTGGGGTTTGCAGAGTGACACTTCCCATACCAGAATGCCCCCAGAAATGACCGGGCACAGTTTGCGTCCCAGATGTCCTGGTCTTTGTCCAAAGTGGAGAATTTCATTCCACTGTGACCACTCAGAGAGTCTCCTGCAGAAAGTGAACAGAATGATCAGGACATTAATAAAACTGTTCATAGTCATTTAAACATTTATTAAACTACAGCTTACTGCCACATTCTGATCCTCTGAAAGGGAATCTTCACCGGTCCAAGGTTTTCAGCATCAGTAACGAGATAATAAATAATAAATGCATTACTTTGCACCTGAGCAACTTGCTCCGCTGTGAGTGTAATTGTTCACATAATTGCTTTTGTACTACGCCTGTTTCTAGAAGATTCCAGTTAGGGGCACATCAGGTGACTCAGACAGGAAAAAACACGCCATCATCGTCATCAGCACTCCATACATGGAGATTTTCAAAATTGGTCTAATCACTCTCTGGCTGTTTTGACCAGTCACTGCAGAGCCAAAGACACATCGTGGAGATGCGGGTAATTGCAGACTTTCTCTCCAAGCTTGTTTTCAAAACTTCCCAACATCTTTACTGTTGCCGATCCTTTGATCCTAGCTAGATCCTAGAAACTGGATCCTAGAAACCCCCTACTGGTCACTTTGTGAAGGCATAGCAGTCATTTCTGAGGACATGCACTGATGTCCCAAACATATGAGAAGTAACCGTGGTAAACACGTGTATCTGTCATGAAAAGTAAGTATATTTATGGTCTAAGAGTCCCAGCTCTGCTGAGCCATGTATTCCTTTTTCGAAGGTGATTTATACTTCTGTGGCAGGCTTTAACCCCCCACTCTATTTTTAGAGTCTGCAATGAGTCGTATGATCTTTACTGTTACCTAGTGTTGTAACTGCGGACCGAAGGCAGGGTAACTGCGGACTGAAGGCAGGGTAACTGCGGACTGAAGGCAGGGTAACTACGGACCGAAGGCAGGGTAACTGTGGACTGAAGGCAGGGTAACTGTAGACTGAAGGCAGGGTAACTGTAGACCGAAGGCAGGGTAACTGTGGACCGAAGGCAGGGTAACTGCGGACCGAAGGCAGGGTAACTGTAGACTGAAGGCAGGGTAACTGTAGACCGAAGGCAGGGTAACTGTGGACCGAAGGCAGGGTAACTACGGACCGAAGGCAGGGTAACTGTAGACTGAAGGCAGGGTAACTGTGGACCGAAGGCAGGGTAACTGCGGACCGAAGGCAGGGTAACTGCGGACCGAAGGCAGGGTAACTACGGACCGAAGGCAGGGTAACTGCGGACTGAAGGCACGGTAACTGCGGACTGAAGGCACGGTAACTGTAGACTGAAGGCAGGGTAACTGTGGACCGAAGGCAGGGTAACTGCGGACCGAAGGCAGGGTAACTGCGGACCGAAGGCAGGGTAACTACGGACCGAAGGCAGGGTAACTGCGGACTGAAGGCACGGTAACTGCGGACTGAAGGCAGGGTAACTGTAGACTGAAGGCAGGGTAACTGTAGACTGAAGGCAGGGTAACTGTAGACTGAAGGCAGGGTAACTGCGGACTGAAGGCACGGTAACTGCGGACTGAAGGCACGGTAACTGCGGACCGAAGGCAGGGTAACTGCGGACCGAAGGCAGGGTAACTGCGGACTGAAGGCAGGGTAACTGCGGACCGAAGGCAGGGTAACTGCGGACCGAAGGCAGGGTAACTGCGGACTGAAGGCAGGGTAACTGCGGACTGAAGGCAGGGTAACTGCGGACCGAAGGCAGGGTAACTGCGGACCGAAGGCAGGGTAACTGCGGACCGAAGGCAGGGTAACTGCGGACCGAAGGCAGGGTAACTACGGACTGAAGGCAGGGTAACTGCGGACTGAAGGCACGGTAACTGCGGACTGAAGGCAGGGTAACTGCGGACTGAAGGCACGGTAACTGCGGACTGAAGGCAGGGTAACTGCGGACCGAAGGCAGGGTAACTGCGGACTGAAGGCAGGGTAACTGCGGACTGAAGGCAGGGTAACTGCGGACTGAAGGCACGGTAACTGCGGACTGAAGGCAGGGTAACTACGGACCGAAGGCAGGGTAACTGCGGACCGAAGGCAGGGTAACTACGGACCGAAGGCAGGGTAACTGCGGACTGAAGGCAGGGTAACTGTAGACCGAAGGCAGGGTAACTGCGGACTGAAGGCAGGGTAACTACGGACTGAAGGCAGGGTAACTGTAGACCGAAGGCAGGGTAACTACGGACTGAAGGCAGGGTAACTACGGACTGAAGGCAGGGTAACTGTAGACCGAAGGCACGGTAACTACGGACCGAAGGCAGGGTAACTGCGGACCGAAGGCAGGGTAACTACGGACCGAAGGCAGGGTAACTGCGGACCGAAGGCAGGGTAACTGCGGACCGAAGGCAGGATAACTGCGGACCGAAGGCAGGGTACCTCTGGCTGTGGACCCTCTTGTTTATCTGATACCTACCTGCTCCTCCATCAGTGAATCCAGACACCTGCAGGCTGTATCCATCAGATTCTGGGCCGATGGAAAACGAGGAGTAACGAGCAAACACCTTGTTTCCTTCAAAGTCCTCCATGTCCACCAGCAGCTCGTAGTTTTTCCTCTGAGTGAGGTGGAAGAGACTCTCCAGACCTGAAAATATACAGAAGCATGTAGAAGCTGCTGTCTCAGAGCTCTCTGCTTCCTCATCCTGCCATCATCATCATCATCATTATTATTATTGTCTTTATCTGAAATTAATCTCCCACTGGTCTCCTGGTCAGCACAGCTCCAACACATTTCAGACATTTGACAAATACAAAATAATTATGCAAAGTTTGCATCAGTTTAAATATGAATATGTCTTAAAATCAAACGTCTTAAGTGATGAAATGACGAGATAGAAAGAATCAATGACAATATGTAAATCTGCATTCAAACATTTTGATCATGACTATTGGTATATGAAATGATTAGCAGTGGTTCCAGGACCAAACCCTGTGGAACACCTTCAGTCACATCATGAAGCTCAGAAATGGAACCTTTTCCTGCTCAGAGTTGCCTGATAAGTAGTTTTACGGCCTGTCCAACACTGTGAAGCTTCAGAGATCTGATCATGATCCTCTCTTTCGAAAGCTTTGGGTGGATAAATATCCATCAGGGTTTGATGTTGGGTCTTTATGAACCGGAGTCATGCCTCACCGAGCCAGTACTCCCCAGCAGCGTTCCCAAAGCCCATCTTGTACTGATCCCAGGGCCTGTAGAAGTTCACCGAGCCGTCCATCCTCCTCTGGAACACCTGGGAGGAGGTGGGGGGGGTTAACCAGGTGAACACGGCAGATATCTGAAATCTCGTGATTCTACAACGACGTTAGTTAACAAGTTCAGATGCTCACCGTCCAGCCTCCTTCTAATGTGTCACAGAACACCTGCACACACAGTATTTCCACCGTTGTTAACGTGTTAAACACTGAGCAGTGGACTGATATCACAGGAAGTAGGGGTCAGTGTACCTGGACAGCAGACGTGGCTCCGATGGGATAGATGGTGTAAACTCCGCTGAGTCGGCTGCTGTCACTGTTAAAGATGTCGCTGCAGTCCAGAGGAAGGACCAGGTCTGTGCAGCTGGTCAGCAGTGGAACCAGGAGCAGGAGGAGGACTGACAGCAGCTGCAGCAGAGGAGCAGTTTCAGCTGATTTCATTACAAACATGTAGAGAGGGAACATCTCTGACTGCCACACAGAGTCAGAAACACAGCAGCAGTGCAGCTAAAACCCTTCCTGGAACTTTCCAGCTCTGAAGATTCACTCTGTGATTCTGTGGAAGCAACCAAAGAGCTGCTCTGAACCTCAGCTCAGACCTCAGCTCACCACTGAATATTTACTGGGTTTTCTTCAAGAAAACCAGAGAGTGAAGCTGGAAATGGAAAGTAAAGGAGAGAAATTCCCCTGGAAGAAGCCGACCGAACCTGTTACCACACAAACCTACTGATGAATATTCAGAGTGTTTAAAGTCATAAACTCACCTTCATGGTCAGAGCTCTGCTGAAGGGATCTGATATACAGTCTGATGTGTCTGAGCTGTACTTATATCCCAAAGGTTAATGATTTACTGACCCTGCGGCGTCCGGAGGGCTGATCGTGACAAACTGACCTCCAGATGGAAATAAAAGCTTTGTCTTCGGGTCTTTCAACTTGTTATTGAACAGATAATAAACTGTTCTGCGTACAGAACAGGATCAAAGTCTGGCTGCAGAGAAATGGTGTAAAATCTCAGATTGAGCAATAAGATACTTTAGAGATCAGAGTGGGCGAATGTATTAATGTGGGCTGATGTCACTGTGCTGGAAAAACCCACGTTGCATCACAGGCTGTGTTCAAACAGCCACGGATCAGCTGGTCAGAGGATGGGGGGGGGTTCCATAGATTCAGGATTGGATGCAAAGTTGTTTCTCATTGTGGATGCAGGTGTTGAAGGACTTCGAACCAATGAGTACATCCACCCAGGCTGCAGAAAACCGTCCCGGTTACCAGAATTTACTCCCGTCTAAGTTTGGAAAGTGCAAAGCTTCATGGGAATCCAAAATAAATCCTCAACAAACCAGATCAAACCTGTAGAGGAGGTCAAATCAACTTTGTATTGCATGAATAAAAACAGTTAATTAACTGGCAAAATGAGCCAAAACATTCAAACTACTGACAGTTCAAAATTTACTGATGTACAGAAATGCTTGGAGATGAGCTCAAACCCAACGGTTCTAAATGTTTTTTCATGTATGATTGAGGTTTATTCCTTTGGTTTTAGTGGCTGACTTTCTCCCTGAATAACAAACTTATTTTCCCTCAAGCTGATGACTCGCTGGCCTCCGGCTCAAAATAACTTATATTAGTCTTCACTTATTGGCCATTTGGCTGTGACACATGTTCAGAGGCTGTCCTGGGAAATAGCAAAGCTTCTGCACACAGAGAAAACACATCAACAGCAATATGAATTCCAGAAAGCACTGATATTTCAACAAGTGGAGAAGGAAAAGGAGGCAGCAGGTTGCAGCAAGAATCTGTGAAAAGGCTTGAACCCAAAACCAGCTACATGAGGTTTTACTTTGTCCCACAAACCCTAAAGCTTAGAGGCCGAACTGAGACAAAATATCAGGTAAACATTCGGTATTAAGACTCCATGATGTGGCAAAGTGGGACAAAACTTCTCAAAATTAAACATTTTCACCAAAGCTTCAGAATTCAAAAACTAATAAAATACCAGCGAAGAAAAAGAAAAAGACTAAAGGACTTAGTACTGCTGACTTTCTGCAGCCACCTGAGGAGCGCTGCCCTCTGGTTGGATAAATAACGGGATGTTTGTCACATGGAAGAACCAGAAGAAGCGTGTTTTTGGCCACATTAACTCAAACAAAAGCTCAGGAATCTGTTTCTGCTGAATCTGTGGATAAAGTTTCCCTATGAGGCCGGATGACTCTGGTGTTTCCCCACAACAAGCCTTCAGGAAACCTGAAGACCAGGAAAAGAGAGAATGAGATGAATGAAGCTGTGACGTCTGTCTGTTGAAGGCAGTTCAGCGCGGACAGTTCTCTGCTCAGTGAGTCTTTTTGTATAGAAAAGCGATGGAGGCCATCAGGACACTGAGTCCCACAGCGAGGACGGAGCCCCCCACCGGCAGCGTCACAGCGTCCGACCGCAGCTCAGACCGTCCTGCAGAAGCACAAACAGAAGCAGTGAAGCGGCAGCAGCTTTCTGACCTGCACCACATTTAAGTCTGATCACACCTGAACAGGAGGGGGTCAGGCCTGTGGGGGTATCAGGCCTGCAGGGGGGGGGGGGGGTCAGGCCTGCGGGGGGGTGTCAGGCCTGCAGGGGGGGGGGGGTATCAGGCCTGCGGGGGGGGTCAGGCCTGCGGGGGGGGTCAGGCCTGCGGGGGCGTACCTAGTCTCAGCTGCTGAGTCAGTCCCATGTGCTCCACCATGCAGGTGATGTTTCGCCCTGTGTGCAGCCTCTGGTCCAGGTGGGAGTGAACCTGGTAGCGCCACGCCCCACCAGGCATCTCTGTGACTCCCAGGCCTGGGGGGTCCGGTATGACAACGCCATCCTTCAGCCAGGACAGTCTGATCTGTGGGGGGTAGAAGTTGTAGGCACTGCAGACCAAAACCTCAGAGTCGTCACTTCTGTTCACCGCCGTCAGCCTGGCGGTCGGAGGCACTGCGGCAGAAACACACAGTTAGAGCTGATGCTGCAACACGAGCGACCCTTTAAAGCTGCTCACTTCTGTAAGTTAAGTTCAATTCAAGCACAAACAAAGTTACTGCTGCTTCTCACAGAACCTAAACTGGACTCTGATGTCTGCAAACACAACAGAAGCAGGTCATTCCTGCTCAAAATTACTTTAAAACAGCGTCAGAAATAAGTTCAGATGTGTTTTTTGGAATTATTTTCATAATATGCCCAAAGTAATGGAACAAATATGACTGACTTTAACATCCTGAAATGAAACGTAACTGATTCTCTGGTATAAAACAGAACGAACAGGCGATTTTCTGTGGTTGGTGTAGATTGGAAGAAACTCCCAATAGACGAGTAGAGCCTTTCAGACCCACCTGGGTCCCAACAGCGAACATGAGTGGAGAAAGTGGGAAAATAAGCCGAATAATCATTGTTTGTGGGGACAAATACCTTTGTTACCAAATCCCAAAACTTTAGTGGAACAGAAAGGGCCTTTTCAGCATCCATAGAAATGAGCGGCTCTGGAGTGTCAGAGGATGAAGAGGACAGTATAATATGTGGAAGGGGCGTCTATCCTTAACAATCAGGAGTCCAAACGGACTCCAAGTGCTTTGCAAGCATTTTAGCGTGGAGCTTCACATCTGCTCAGAGCAAAGAAAGAGGCCGAAAGTTACTACAAAGAAGAGAATCTTTGTCCTTTATTAATATAAGAGAAATCGCACCACCCCTGTTTGTGAAAGCTGCTCCTGTTCTGGGGA
Organism: Leuresthes tenuis; assembly: GCA_036924055.1. Classification (NCBI taxonomy): domain Eukaryota; kingdom Metazoa; phylum Chordata; class Actinopteri; order Atheriniformes; family Atherinopsidae; genus Leuresthes; species Leuresthes tenuis. Next base: position 29,748,876 of record JAVGWW010000023.1, on the reverse strand, counting down.
TACTGTCCGGCTGTTAAAGACAGCAAAGCAAAAGTTTTGGTTTGTTTCTGAATCCATCAGGTACAGAACACCTGGCTGACAGTGAAGCCCGTGATCCTGAGGAGATGCATATAAGCAGTGTTACATAAAGGTGCAACAGAGTAACTGTGCACGAGACTTTCAGCCAGAGTTGTTTTCTGAGGATAGTGGGCTGGATAGTGCAGTGGTTTCGTGTTGGAGACCTGGGTTTAGATCCCCTGCATGAAAGGTATTACCTCCAGTAGGGGTCCTTAGGCAAGACCTCCTCACCCTACCTGTAAGTCGCTCTGGATAAAAGCTGCTAAATGCATAAACATTTTAACATTTTGTTTCCAGGCTCGCTGCTGACACCTGCTTCAGTTCGGTCTCTCATCACATGCTGCACAACACAATCTGTTTTTGGATGTCAGTTAAAGGGTTAACATTTATCCACTGGTTTACCTTAACATTTATCCACTGGTTTACCTTAACATTCATCCACTGGTTTACCTTAACATTTATCCACTGGTTTACCTTAACATTCATCCACTGGTTTACCTTAACATTCATCCACTGGTTTACCTTAACATTTATCCACTGGTTTACCTTAACATTCATCCACTGGTTTACCTTAACATTCATCCACTGGTTTACCTTAACATTTATCCACTGGTTTACCTTAACATTCATCCACTGGTTTACCTTAACATTCATCCATTGGAAGGATAAACACAGCACGCCACTCTACCTGCTTTGCCCTGGATGCCTCGGTACACCAGGGCAGCCTGGATTTTGCAGTAGTAGTCCATGTCGTGTCTTCTGGCCTGGAGGTAACTGGGGTTGTTATTAACCTCGTCTGCAAACTCTCTTCCATAGTCTGTGAATCCAAGCACCTTCTCAGTGGAGCTGTTGTACAAAGCCTGCAGACGTCCATTGTACTGATACCGAATGAGATACTGTATGTCACACTGTGAGCCCTTCTCTATGAACTCACATGTCTTCAGAATATGGTAGTACTTTCCATCTGAAATCACCCCTGAAGAAAACACCACATCAATAAATGTTAATCACTTGAAAGTGAAAATTAGGCTTTAAATGACTGATCATGAGTCTAAGAGCAAGTCTTACTGCGTTAGGATTGAAATATTGTTAAATCCAGACTCAAACTCTGCTACAATCACCGTGTCAGGACTTCAGATTAAGAAAAAAAGGGAATTCTGCTGTAACATAACCAGAACTGTCCGGATATCTTTATGAAAGCTCAGAAATCTCTACATGATCTCTTTAACCTCAGTTTAAGTCTCTATAACCACACTCCATCACTGCACTACACTTAATGCAGAAAACCAGCACCTCTGAACCACGTTTTACCTTTTTGCTGCAGAAGTAAAGAGAACAGAAGCAGCGAAGGCAGATTCTGTGAATCCATGTTCAGTTTGGGAGAACAGGAACTGAGAGCTCAGCCAATCGGAGCACAGCTTCAAAGAGCGCATCACCTGTTGCTGGGGCAGTTTCTGCTTATTGTGCAGCGACTCAAGGAAGTGGATCAAAGTCCAGGTCCAACACAAAGAAAACCTCAAGACAAACTCACAACTATGGGAGAGCTGGCTGTAAACACACGGTGAAACCACCCCACGGGTATTAACTTAACGTCAAAGAGAGACAGAAAACAACAAAATGACCAAGTTTAAGAAAGGCCAGATATTCCAGACATAATTCCAACAACTTCTTGGTTTATTAGCACCTCCATTAGCTTAAACAAACGCTGCAGCTATTAATCCTGGAGTCCGAGACAAAAAAGGTGTGTTTGTGGGTGTGACTATAGGCCCTGTGACCACACAGGTTATTTCCAGGTACATGGGTACTGAATCCTCCATTTCATCACTATTTTCTAAGATTTCCACAGAGAAAACTTTATTTACACTTTAAGAACTGAATGTAACTTTAGATTATTAAACCTATAAACCAGCTGATTTGATTTGAAGAAAAGTAGGAATGAAACAACAAATCTGTTCATACCCTTCATGTTACAATCCATGGAAGACGGGAGGACCAAACAGGCCGGAACAGGGTGGTATCCAAAGAAAACTTTATTTAAACAAGACCAAAGGTGCTGCCCGAACAGAGAATTTAAAACTGTAAACATTTATGAAAGGAGCAACACTGATGACCATCTGGCAGAGAGCAAAGAAAACCAAGGAGCATCAAGTGCTGGGAATCATCAGGTGAGAGACATGATGATGAAGCGGCTGAAGACATCAAGGGATGATGGCTGGAAACAGCAGAGAAACGCAAAGCAAACAGACAAACCAGAAACAGGAAACTGAGCACCAGAAACAGGGCTGCACAACATAAAACAAGAAGCAAAGGCAAAGAACAGCTGAGAGCCAAGTGTCCAAACACCAGTCGGATATCAGTTGGCAGCCCTGTGGTATGCAGAGCGAAAGTAGTCAGACAGCTGATGTTGGAGGCAGGCGTTGGCAGCAATGATGAAGATGATGACTCCAAAGAAGAGGCAGACGAGTCCCACAGAGAGGAAAGTCCAGGCTGCTGCAGAAGCTTCTGACCTCGCAGGAAGACCTGGTGCAGAGGAAACAGTGTGTTTCAGGAATTAGAATAACTACTCTATGAACATGCCGCCTTAAAGTGGTGGTGGTGGGGGGGGGGGGTTTAGTATACCCATGATCCTGAGAGCTGTGCTGTCAGGGACATTAGCCCCTGGTAGGGTCTTCCATGGCAAACTGGTCCTCTGGTAGGGTCTTCCATGGCAAACTGGTCCCCTGGTAGGGTCTCCCATGCCAAACTGGTCCTCTGGTAGGGTCTTCCATGGCAAACTGGTCCCCTGGTAGGGTCTTCCATAGCAAACTGGTCCCCTGGTAGGGTCTTCCATGGCAAACTGGTCCTCTGGTAGGGTCTTCCATTGCAAACTGGTCCCCTGGTAGGGTCTTCCATGGCAAACTGGTCCCCTGGTAGGGTCTTCCATGGCAAACTGGTCCTCTGATAGGGTCTTCCATGGCAAACTGGTCCTCTGGTAGGGTCTTCCATGGCAAACTGGTCCCCTGGTAGGGTCTTCCATGGCAAACTGGTCCCCTGGTAGGGTCTTCCATGGCAAACTGGTCCCCTGGTAGGGTCTTCCATGTCAAACCGGTCCCCTGGTAGGGTCTTCCATGGCAAACTGGTCCCCTGGTAGGGTCTTCCATGGCAAACTGGTCCCCTGGTAGGGTCTTCCATGGCAAACTGGTCCCCTGGTAGGGTCTTCCATGTCAAACCGGTCCCCTGGTAGGGTCTTCCATGGCAAACTGGTCCCCTGGTAGGGTCTTCCATGGCAAACTGGTCCCCTGATAGGGTCTTCCATGGCAAACTGGTCCCCTGGTAGGGTCTTCCATGGCAAACTGGTCCTCTGGTAGGGTCTTCCATGGCAAACTGATCCCCTGGTAGAGTCTTCCATGGCAAACTGGTCCCCTGGTAGGGTCTTCCATGGCAAACTGATCCCCTGGTAGGGGCTTCAATGGCAAACTGGTCTCAGGAGAGGGGGCAGATTAGTCCCCTTGCCTAGAAAAGTGAACCAGAGCTGGACTCTCTCGTTCTCCAGAGCGGCCCACTGGGCAGAGGTGTTGGGTGAGTGAGGGGATACTAGTAAGTATGAGTGCCTCAGTGTTTTTGTGGACATTTGGCGGCTTTCATGGCTGACACGCCTTTTCGCTGATGCATGGAGGTCTGGGACAACACCTGTGAAGTGGCAGACCAGAGTGTGTTCCAACTACAGGGGTTCCTCCACATGAAAAGGAGTCAGCTGTGGTTCATCTGGTTAGAATGCCTCCTGGTTGCCTCCTTTTGGAGTCTTTTCAGGCCTACCCACCTGGGAGGAGGCCCTGGGGCAGACCGAGAACTCACATCAGGTAAAGGAGCTAAATCCAGTTCTGTCCAGGCGACTGAGTCAGACACTGAAGCCTGGTGGACGGATCAGACCAAGAACTTTGTTGGTTCGAGGTAGTTGGAAATGTCCAGGAATGGCTGTGATTAATAGCCCCAACTTCTAAGAGGCTCTGCTGCCGGCAGAGTCCAGGTTTGGCACTCCAAACACCAACAGGTGATGCTAACGTTTGGGTTTAAGACTTTAATGGTTTCACTTCATAAACTTCAGAATAATCTCACCCCATTCTGTGACCAGAGGCCTGCTCAGGGCCTGATGCTGGACGTTGCATCGCAGCATGTCGGCTGGCTGTGGACGGACAGAGAGGCCAGCCAGCAGACTGAAGCTCCCGTCCATCTCAGGTGTGAGGCTGCCGAGTGTCACGCCCTCTGTCACCTGAACATTGTTCATGGTCCATGTGACGTTGATGGAAGGAGGGTAGAAGTTCCTGATGTAGCAGTAAAAAGTGTTCTCCTTTCCCTCCTCCACCTCCTCCATGGAATACACCAGCACTGTTGGAGCTGTACATGAGAAAACCAAGAGTCATCAGGACGTCCTGCATGTTAAGATGTCAGAACCATTCAGAACCAAAGAGTTGACTGAATGCTTTTCAGTCAACTCTTTGTCATACAGTTTCTTCTCTTTAAACAGCAACAAGAAAATCATATCACACCACAGTTGATCCCCTCCACAGGTTCCTGTTCTCCACAGGATTCATTCTAATATTCTTTTTTTGGTTTATAAGGCACTAAATGATCTGGTCTTTCAGCCTAATATAGATTTACATCATCATACTCCAGCTGGAAGGTGAACCAGTCAAGTTGTTTTCATTCATTATGTTAAAAAGAAGATATTATGCCTTGTGCACATTAAGATGATTTTATTTATTTTAATTTAATAATTTAAAAGTGTTAATAAACAAAAAGACCAAACTTATGTTTATTAGTCTTGTAAAACCAGCCCGACCTCTGAGTAAGACCGAGACACATTTAAAGAATCAGTTTAAAAGAATCAGTTTAAAAGAATCAGTTTAAAAGAATCAGTTCTGACGTCACAAACATGTTAAGAATAAAGATGTCCAACCGTCTGTGACATGGAAGAATAACCAGCTGCAGACCTCTCTGCATGTTTCTCTGCTTCCCTCTGAGTTAGTTTAATTTCCTGTGAGCCATCTGTTAGTTGCAGCCATCCTAACCCGCAGCCTAAAGCGCCACCTGCTGACCACACTTAACACTGCTTTATTCACTCTGAACCTGTCTGAAGAGACGTTTCAGAGATTCGTTTTATTTTTGCTTGATAATTTGTTGGAAATGAATCTTGTGAATATATGACTAATATGACTCGTGAATCTTATCACTGACTTCCTTAGTCTGACCTCCAGCTAACAGGTGAGCTGTGATGTGAGGCCAGTGAAGATGAAGGATTTTAGTTTTTAAAAGTTAAGACATCTAATGAAATGTTCTTACCCCAGGTCCTAATCCTGAGTAAATCTGTCAGTGATCGACTTCATTGATAACTGACATTGATCTTTACACCAATCTATTTCAGTGGAGGAGAGCTTAGTAAACTCATGCCACCTTCCATGTGGGTGACCTGGGTTCAGAGCCCCTGCCTGAAAGGTACTTTTCCCTGTTTGCCCACCTGTGAGTCGCTTTGGATAAGAGCGTCTGCCAGATGCAGAAACATCATCTGAACGTGGCTTCAAAGCGAAATAACTGCTGATATCAGGTCACTTTGTACAAATCTGCAGGATATTTTTACTGGTGGCTGCAGGATGACTCAGTTTTCTAGTTTGTGTTCTTGGTTCAGGAAAGAAGGTGGTACTCTTCTACGAGGTCTCACTTTTCTGTGAGACAGTCAAAAGTCCATTCTTCCTGAAATGCAGAACTTTAGCCCCATCGTTCATCCACCCGACCTCCTGCAGTAAAGCCTTTACCTTTTTCTTTCGTTGGACTCTTGTCCTTCTGCACAGCTTTGCTAAGATACTGTTTACAGGCCCGCTCCTTGCTCACCAGAGCAACCATGTAAAACCCGTAAGACATCTGCTCCTCCAGCTCCTCCAGTAGGGGCGCCGTCCAGACTGCCAGCTTCTTTTTAAAGTCGGCATAAATGACCTGGTCTCCGTCCCAGTGGAGCTGCACCTGACCGTCACCAGACTGGAAGCAGCCATAGAACATGGTCCCTTCATGTACAGCTGGAGGAAGAATGCACAAAGAAAGTGTTTTCACTTCTGTGTTATATATACATGTATGCATTTTTATATATTTATATAAAATACATATATATGTAAAGTCAAAGTCAAATTTATTTGTAGCACATTTCGTGTACAAAACTATTCAAAGTGCTTTACATAAAATTAAAATAAAAACATTGCAGCGGGGAGCAGAAAAAGCTTTAAAAATATGTAAAAGAATATAAATAGAAAGAAATAAAATGATTAAAATGAATAAAAACAAACAAGTTTTTCCATTTTTCCAAGTAAAGGATGGATACATAGTATGGTCCTCAGGAAGGAAAAGCAAAACAGGAAGACAAACAACAGCCATCAGCTCAGATCTATATAAATAATACTTGGCGTTACAGACGAGATGAGCAGTCAAGAAAATCCCTGCAACATTTCATTAGAAACACCAGGCTCTACACAGTTCAAATGGGTTCCCAGACTTTATAAAACTGTTTTAAATGTAATATGCATGTAAGGAACTGTAATGGGACGAGATCACTGCTCCCCGCCAGCCCTGAACAGTTGGCACATTGATCCATTGTAACAGAATATTCTTCCTCGCTGCATAGGTTAGAATACAACACTGGATTTGGGAGGCCCAGAGACACAGGGTCCATCTCCAGTTTAAACAAACATCTTCTCCATTTCAGATAACACAGTGGACCAATGCATTTGCAGTTTCCGACATGACCAACAACAATGAGTTAGGGCACCAGTTTCTATCCTGCATTTAAGGCACGTGGGTGAGAGGGTTAGGGTTAGGGTTGGGTTAGGGGTTGGAATAATGGGTTAGGGTTAGGTTAAGGTTAGGGTTAGGTTAGGGGTTGGAATAATGGGTTAGGGTTAGGTTAAGGTTAGGGTTAGGTTAGGGGTTGGAATAATGGGTTAGGGTTAGGTTAAGGTTAGGGGTTGGAATAATGGGTTAGGGTTGGGTTAGGGGTTGGAATAATGGGTTAGGGTTAGGTTAAGGTTAGGAAGTGGGAAGTATTCCCTCCGAGAACGAAAGGGATGGGCACGGTCCATCCTGTCCTCGGACCACCCGTACGTCCGATCTCTCCTTGGCTGCTGGTGGCGACGCCGGTAGTTGACGTCCCTCCAGCCATCCATCTTGGTTTTTAAAAAAAATCTTTAGTTAAAGGAACTTTGTCCAAAAAAAATATATCTATATAAATTCTTTTTATTTAAAAAAAAATATGATAAAAAAATGAGAGAGTCTCTAAACTGTAGAGATATTAATTTTTTATTAACAAAAGTAACAAAAGTATTCAAAATATACACGACGTTTCGACTATAATTTGTCTTCGTCAGGTTAACTCTCTCTTATTGTCCTTTCCTTGCAGGTTCAAGAGAGAAATGGGTTAGGGGTTGGAATAATGGGTTAGGGTTAGGTTAAGGTTAGGGTTGGGTTAGGGGTTGGAATAATGGGTTAGGGTTAGGTTAAGGTTAGGGTTGGGTTAGGGGTTGGAATAATGTCTGCGTGCGGTTCTGCTTTCTGTGAATCCTTTTTAACTGTGGTGCTGGGGCACAATGGCAAACAGAAAGTGATTTAGCATGTCTCCAGACATCCTTCATCATCAATTAAAATGTTTAGCTTCTTCTCCCATGTGCCTCCAAGCTCCTGCAACCTATTCACAGCTGTGAGAGACATAGCTTTATATCACTTACGAATATTTCTCTATCTGTTAAAAATAATCATTTCTCAACCGGAGAGCTTTCATGGTTCTCAACTAACGTATAGATATATACGATCTGAAAATACCGAAAGAAGTCACGTCTGGGATAGAATATTTCTCTATCATTTGTTCAAATGTCATAACCAGAGAGTAGGTCCTTCAGTCTATGAACGCCATTAACTCTCCACTGTTCAAAGTATCTGTAACGGGGGGTGTATGGACCCAAAAGTACAAAGGAGTCAGAAGACAGAGGTAAAAAGTTCAAGGGTTTACTGAGACTCTGGCAGACAGGGAAACGGTTTAGAAACCGGCAAACAGGAATCAGGAGAGGAGAGGCGAAGTTCTTGGTCAGGGACAGAAGGTCGAATTACCAGGAGGCAGACGAAGCAGGGAATCAGGGACAGGTCGGTACCGGTAAAGCTGACAGGAGAACGCTGGAAAGAACAATCTGGCAAAGGACAGAGTGTGGAGCTGGTGACTATCTGCTGGGCTGATTGCATGTGATGAGAGGCAGCTGTGTGCACAGGTGGGTGAACTGATGAGGTGTGGCTGACAGGCTGAGTGGAAGAAGCAGGATCAATGGAAAATTACTGATGGTTGGATGACTAAACTGTGACAGTATCAACCATCCCAGGCTGGAAATCGGGAAATAGGGGTGAAAACAGATGTGAACTTTGACCTTCCCTCAAGTCGACACACTAATGGCCTTAACTGTATTAAGTGTAACCGGATTATTGCAACTCTGTCGGATATTTTTAAATTAGTTAAAAAACAGTAAGTCCCTCAGTGGATACTTTGAAAGGGAAGTTTCAGCACCCAACCAAATAGAGTTAGAGTTGCTTACGACCGTCATAAACATACCTCATGCGAGTACATAGCAGATATGTTCTGGTATTTGGTAAATACAGAGCTCGGCAGCTGCAGTGCAGCCATCTTGAGTTTTCTGCGCTTGCTCCATATAAAAGAACTTAGCCAGCCATTCAGGTCTTTTATCACCCTGCAGTCTGGATAAGTTAACAGATATCCTGCAGATTTCATGCACAGACACATGAGAAAAGAAACGTTTTTAACCTGGATTTAGAAAACATTTGGTGACAGTTTAATCTCTGGGTTAATCTAATCTAACCTAACCCTAACCCTATCTCTGGCAGTTTGTTCCACTTGTTTGCAGCATAGCAGCTAAATGCTGCTTCTCCAGGTTTAGTCTGGACTCCGGACTGGACTCAGTCCATTTGTCACATGGAAGAACCAGATGAAGCGTGTTTTTGGTCACATTAACTCAACTCAAAAGTCCAGGAATCTAAACGATGAGGTCGCGCTGAAAGGAAACTGAAGGCACCAGACGGATTCACCAGGGAAAGAGACAGCAGGATGTTTGATGCAGACTGATTCAGAGGTGAAAACTCAGCTGTTGTTCATTGGTCAGTTAAAGCAGCAGACGGGACAGAGACTGGTTTCCAGGTTCTCTATCAGCTCTGCTGAAGCTTTACTTTGGAAAGGCAAAAACAACACAAACACACTGAACATGAAGGTTTACCTGCATCAGCTGTGGAGATAATAAATCCACAAACCAGTAAAGCCAGAGAAGATTCCATCCTCCCGGTTTGCTCCCGCTGTCACAGCCAGAAAACACTCAATCTGCAAAGTGAAAGTAAACTAGAGGAAGGATATGAAGCTGCCAGCACCCTCTCAGGAGTTTCAAAGTAAAAGCCTTACTGTTTCTGAATAAATTAAAAGTCATTAAAAATGTTTAAAATCAACGTTTAAACTTTTGTGGTTGTCCTCGTGTTTCTGAACATCTGAACGTCAGCTGTTCACACGTTTCAGAAATGTTGAGGCCCCATAAATTCTGCTTCAGGATGTTTGTCCTGGACCCAGCGTCCACTTTAATGCTCCCTCCTGAAGTTCACCGTGTTCAGAAGAAGCTCCACAACACTTCTGATCTGTACCACCACTGTTTGCGCTCAGTTCTGCGTCAGATGTTGGAAACTGACATCATTTCTGCATGTTGCTGCTGCCTGTCTGATCCACTGGATCCTGATCACAGATCATCCTGTCAGCCGAACATCAGCGTAAACACACAGTTTGTGTGTTTGCTGTCTGCAGACGAAGGTGGGCTGTGTGGACCGAAGACGCCTCCGATATGAGGACGAGTGGGAGAAGAAGAACTTTTATTTACTGGCTGCCAGCTTTGAATTTGAAATGTGTCTGTTCGTCACGTTTAAGGACTGAAGATACACTCAGAAACAGAGAGAACGTCCACACTGAGGTCAGAACCTGCTGCTGACCACGAACCACCACCACGCTCCGTGGAAACCAGGTCAAAGATGAAATGAAAATGCTTCAGACAAGAGAAAATTAAGTTTATTGTAAAGAATAAAACACAATGTTGAGTCCAGAGCCAAACATCTGACCAGGTAACATACATTTATCATTAATCATTACCATTAAAGTTTAGGTGCAGTTTACCCACATTATTCATTTTATTTGGATGTTGGATTCCTTACATTATTTATATAGATGATGATCACTTTCAGGACTTCTGGAGGATCAATAACTCAGCCGGAGTTGAGGCATAAATACAGCCAGCAGCTGTTCACACTCAAAGTCATAATCTGAACCCCTGATTCGTGTTTTAATCCCAGACTTTATGTTTGATACATGAGAAGACAGCCTGTGAGGTTCCTCTGTGAGTTTCTTTTACTGAACAGGACGGATCTTCATGCTGATGGCCTTCAGGGAATAGTCATGTCCCTTCCAGAGTTTCCACTCCACTCCAACAGCATAGAGGGTCTTATCAGCCCCCCAGCGATAGACTCCGGTGGGGTGTGCAGAGTGACACTTGTCATACCACCATCCCCCCAGATATTTCTTGGCACAGTTTCCAGGCCAGATGTCCTGGTCTTTGTCGAAGGTGGAGAATTTCATTCCGTTGTGACGAAGCAGACCATCTCCTGCAGAAACACAGCAAATATAAGAAGGGAACGTTTGAGTTGGACAGAGATGAAACGAGTGAAACTATCCCCTCACAGTCACATTCTCTGAAGCACAGACTGAGGAAAACACTGTTCTTAATTCTTAATCCTGTTCACTTTGATTATTTACACCGTTTTTAATGTGGTGAACATGTTTGTGTTCATTTTTATGTTGTAAACTCTATTTTTCTGAGTTTCTGTCTGAATTCTCAGAGTTTTTATCCCAGTTAGTGCCGAGGACAGATAAAGTCATTGTAGTGGGTGACTTTAATATTCATGTAGATGCTGAAAATATCAACTTTAATTCTATATTAGACTCTATTGGATTTTCTCAAAGTGTTCACAGACCGACTCACTGCCTTAATCATACTCTAAGAACATATAAGAAGAGAAAAAGAACAATCCCAGGTTTCTTTTCAGCGCTGTTGCCAGGCTGACAAAGAGTCCGAGCTCTGTTGAGCCATGTATTCCTTTAACTCTCAGCAGTGATGATTTCATGAGATTCTTTATCAATAAAATTGTTTCTATCAGAGAGAAGATTAATGGAATCCTTCCCATGATTATCACTGATGTATCATCAAGTAGAGCAGCTTTAGAAGTATCTTTCGAACCTGAATTGTATTTAGACAGCTTCTGCCCAGTTGATCTTTCTGAGCTAACAACAGCAATAGTCTCTTCTAAACCATCAACTTGTATTTCAGACCCAATCCCAACCAGACTGTTCAAGGAGGTTTTCCCCTTAATCAATACTTCCATATTGGATTGGATCGATCTGTCTTTGTTGACAGGATATGTACCTCAGACTTTTAAGGTTGCTGTAATTAAACCTTTACTTAAAAAACCTACTCTTGATTCAGAAGTGTTGGCTAATTATCGACCTATATCCAATCTCCCTTTTTTGTCTAAAGTTCAACTTTGTGATCATTTCCACAGAAATAATCTGTTTGAAGAGTTTCAGTCAGGATTCAGAGTGCATCATAGCACAGAAACAGCACTGGTGAAAGTTACCAATGATCTCCTCTTAGCCTCTGATAGCGGACTTGTTTCTGTGCTTGTCCTGTTGGATCTCAGTGCTGCATTTGATCCGATCGATCACAGCATTCTGTTACAGAGACTTGAACATGTTATTGGGATTAAAGGAACTGCATTAGGCTGGTTTAAGTCATATTTATCTGATAGATTCCAGTTTGTTCTTGTAAATGAAGAATCTTCCCCACACACCAGAGTGAGTCATGGAGTTCCTCAGGGTGCTGTGCTTGGACCGAGTTGTTGAAAAGCAACGAGGGAACTAAAGTAGGACAGCTCCTCCCCTCTATCATCTCCTCTCTCATTTTTCTTCATGCAGTTTAAACTGCAGATTACAAACTTTGTGTCTCTACCGTGTAGTTTTTTTCTTCCCTTTTTCTCTTCCTTTACTTTTCTGGAGGATTGTCTGGCTCACGTCTTGCATGTTTCTGATCTGATACCCACCTGCTCCTCCGTTAATAAATCCAGACACATGCAGTCTGTATCCATAGGACTCTGGGCCGATGGAAAACGAGGAGTAACGAGCAAAGGCCTCGTTCCCCTCAAAGTCCTCCATCTCCACCAGCAGCTCGTACTTTTTCCTCAGACTGAGGTGGAAGAGACTCTCCAGACCTGAAAACATACAGAAGCATGTAGAAGCTGCTGTCTCAGAGCTCTCTGCTTCCTCATCCTGCCATGAAGTCCCATCAGGGTTTGATGTTGGTTCTTTATGAACCGGAGTCATGCCTCACCGAGCCAGTACTCCCCAGCAGCGTTCCCAAAGCCCATCTTGTACTGATCCCAGGGCCTGTAGAAGTTCACCGAGCCGTCCATCCTCCTCTGGAACACCTGGGGGGGGGGGTTAACCAGGTGAACACGGCAGATATCTGACACCTCGTGTTTCTACATGTTTGCTGCATTCAGGAATCAGCTGGTTGCGTTACGACTCCAAACCGCTGCAGGTGTCAGTTCGAGTGTGATTCACAAAGTATTAATACTATAAAGTATTAATATGAGTTAATTCCACTGATTATAATGATATAATCAGCTGAGAGACCAGGATGTTGCACAGAATCTCTTAAAAGTTGAGGAATATTCAACCGCTCATTGTAAACACTGAAAGAGTTTTAGTGGTGATAAAATGATCCAGTTTCCATGGAGACGGCTTCTTTCCTTGTTTTAGCTGTCATCATGTGACACGAGCAGAAGATTTTACAGAAATATGAGGAGAAAATAAAACATGATTCACACTAACTGGATGTTGATTCTTTCTGTTATTGACCTTCACGTTGTTTGAGTGCTTCAATCAAGACGTTTGTCAGCTTACTGCTCCGTTCCAGCCCTCAGCTGTACTCAGACCAGGGGCCTCAAGTTCAAAGACTTGTGTGGATTTCCTGCAGAAACCCGGCGGACCTCAAACCAAAATGCCCTCAAAGGCACAAAAATATCCGGATATACGAACGTGTGCGCACGCATGAACCCAAGCACATTTCCTTTGTACATCCCAATCACGTGTCGGACTCCTCCCTGTCCACGCCCCTACTTAAATATGCAAATCATATGTAAATGAGCCCTGCACCTGCGGTTCCCCTCTCTGCACGATCAGAAAATAAAGAAAAAAGAATAAGGAAGACGGAGAAAAGAAGAACTTAACGGAAAGTGAGATGGAGGGGCTACTTTCTGAAGTGGAGGCGCAGAAATGTGCTCTTTGGCAGCTGTCCTACGATATAAGCAGCAAACGTAAGAGGAGTGGGGGGGCGAGGCCTTTAATGCTCTCTGAAGACCCAACTCTTCAGAGAGCATCTCCCACCCTGTCTGAGCCTATCTGGCCTGCACCTCTGACAGAGTCTGACTGGTTTCTACGCAGCTTATTGTTAGCTTGGATGTTAGCTGTGATGTAATATTGGATAAAAGCGTCTGCTGAGGGTTACAAACATTTATTTACATAACATTTCTGAATGCAGAAACATAAAGAGTCACTGAAAAAACCCTGAAACTGACACATTTAAACACTCACCGTCCACCGTCCTCCCAGCGACTCCATGTCACAGAACACCTGCACAAACACACGCACTCGTTAGTAAAAGTTAGATAAACCTGCTGTATCTCAGCGCAGCGAACAGAACTGACTGCATCTGGAGCCTGATTAACCTCCTATTGCTCCCTGATTATATCAAAGATGGAGGCAGAGTTTCAGCTCATTCTGTTGACCTTTTATCTAAGTTATGAAATATAGGACTGTGAGAACATGAATAAAAACCTTGCTGTTGTGCTGAATCGTGCATTTAATAGATCTGAGTTAAACAATGTGGTTTCTCCCCATGATTAAACAGGATTATTCACATTATTGTTGGTCTGAGTTAGTCCTAGTTTTATTGTTATCATCATAGTTCTTATTTATTTCCTTTATCCAGCTGTGCAGAACTTCATAACCAGTTTTTCCACCGTTGTTAACGTGTTAAACACTGAGCAGTGGACTGATATCACAGGAAGTAGGGGTCAGTGTACCTGGACAGCAGACGTGGCTCCGATGGGATAGATGGTGTAAACTCCGCTGAGTCGGCTGCTGTCACTGTTATAGATGTCGCTGCAGTCCAGAGGAAGGACCAGGTCTGTGCAGCTGGTCAGCAGTGGAACCAGGAGCAGGAGGAGGACTGACAGCAGCTGCAGCAGAGGAGCAGTTTCAGCTGATTTCATTACAAACATGTAGAGAGGGAACATCTCTGACTGCCACACAGAGTCAGAAACACAGCAGCAGTGCAGCTAAAACCCTTCCTGGAACTTTCCAGCACTGAAGATTCACTCTGTGATTCTGTGGAAGCAACCAAAGAGCTGCTCTGAACCTCAGCTCAGACCTCAGCTCACCACTGAATATTTACTGGGTTTTCTTCAAGAAAAGAGTGAAGCTGGAAATGGAAAGTAAAGGAGAGAAATTCCCCTGGAAGAAGCCGACCGAACCTGTTACCACACAAACCTGCTGATGAATATTCAGAGTGTTTAAAGTCATAAACTCACCTTCATGGTCAGAGCTCTGCTGAAGGGATCTGATATACAGTCTGATGTGTCTGAGCTGTACTTATATCCCAAAGGTTAATGATTTACTGACCCTGCGGCGTCCGGAGGGCTGACCGTGACAAACTGACCTCCAGATGGAAATAAAAGCTTTGTCTTCAGGTCTTTCAACTTGTTATTGAACAGATAATAAACTGCTCTGCGTACAGAACAGGATCAAAGTCTGGCTGCACAGTGAGTCCTGACAGTGAGTCCAGACAGTGAGTCCTGGCAGTGAGTCCAGGCAGTGAGTCCAGACAGTGAGTCCAGGCAGTGAGTCCAGACAGTGAGTCCTGACAGTGAGTCCTGGCAGTGAGTCCTGGCAGTGAGTCCTGGCAGTGAGTCCAGGCAGTGAGTCCTGACAGTGAGTCCAGGCAGTGAGTTCTGGCAGTGAGTCCAGGCAGTGAGTCCAGGCAGTGAGTCCAGGCAGTGAGTCCAGGCAGTGAGTCCAGGCAGTGAGTTCTGGCAGTGAGTCCAGACAGTGAGTCCAGGCAGTGAGTCCAGGCAGTGAGTCCTGACAGTGAGTCCAGGCAGTGAGTCCAGGCAGTGAGTCCAGACAGTGAGTCCAGGCAGTGAGTTCTGGCAGTGAGTCCAGGCAGTGAGTCCAGGCAGTGAGTCCAGGCAGTGAGTCCAGGCAGTGAGTCCAGGCAGTGAGTTCTGGCAGTGAGTCCAGACAGTGAGTCCAGGCAGTGAGTCCTGACAGTGAGTCCAGGCAGTGAGTCCAGGCAGTGAGTCCAGGCAGTGAGTCCTGACAGTGAGTCCAGGCAGTGAGTTCTGGCAGTGAGTTCTGGCAGTGAGTCCAGACAGTGAGTCCAGGCAGTGAGTCCTGACAGTGAGTCCAGGCAGTGAGTTCTGGCAGTGAGTTCTGGCAGTGAGTCCAGGCAGTGAGTCCAGGCAGTGAGTCCAGGCAGTGAGTCCTGACAGTGAGTCCAGGCAGTGAGTCCTGACAGTGAGTCCAGGCAGTGAGTCCAGGCAGTGAGTCCTGACAGTGAGTCCAGACAGTGAGTCCAGGCAGTGAGTCCAGGCAGTGAGTCCTGACAGTGAGTCCAGGCAGTGAGTCCAGGCAGTGAGTCCTGACAGTGAGTCCAGGCAGTGAGTTCTGGCAGTGAGTCCAGGCAGTGAGTCCAGACAGTGAGTCCAGGCAGTGAGTCCAGGCAGTGAGTCCAGGCAGTGAGTCCAGGCAGTGAGTCCTGGCAGTGAGTCCTGGCAGTGAGTTCTGGCAGTGAGTCCAGGCAGTGAGTCCTGACAGTGAGTCCAGGCAGTGAGTTCTGGCAGTGAGTTCTGGCAGTGAGTCCAGACAGTGAGTCCAGGCAGTGAGTCCTGACAGTGAGTCCAGGCAGTGAGTCCAGGCAGTGAGTCCAGGCAGTGAGTCCTGACAGTGAGTCCAGGCAGTGAGTCCTGACAGTGAGTCCAGGCAGTGAGTCCAGGCAGTGAGTCCTGACAGTGAGTCCAGGCAGTGAGTCCAGGCAGTGAGTCCAGGCAGTGAGTCCTGACAGTGAGTCCAGGCAGTGAGTCCAGGCAGTGAGTCCTGACAGTGAGTCCAGGCAGTGAGTTCTGGCAGTGAGTCCAGGCAGTGAGTCCAGACAGTGAGTCCAGGCAGTGAGTCCAGGCAGTGAGTCCAGGCAGTGAGTCCTGGCAGTGAGTCCTGGCAGTGAGTTCTGGCAGTGAGTCCAGGCAGTGAGTCCAGGCAGTGAGTCCTGACAGTGAGTCCAGGCAGTGAGTCCAGGCAGTGAGTCCAGACAGTGAGTCCTGGCAGTGAGTCCAGGCAGTGAGTCCAGACAGTGAGTCCAGGCAGTGAGTCCTGACAGTGAGTCCAGGCAGTGAGTCCAGGCAGTGAGTCCAGGCAGTGAGTCCAGGCAGTGAGTCCTGGCAGTGAGTCCTGGCAGTGAGTCCAGGCAGTGAGTCCAGGCAGTGAGTCCAGGCAGTGAGTCCTGGCAGTGAGTCCAGGCAGTGAGTCCAGACAGTGAGTCCAGGCAGTGAGTCCAGGCAGTGAGTCCTGGCAGTGAGTCCTGGCAGTGAGTCCAGGCAGTGAGTCCAGACAGTGAGTCCAGGCAGTGAGTCCTGACAGTGAGTCCAGGCAGTGAGTCCAGGCAGTGAGTCCAGGCAGTGAGTCCAGGCAGTGAGTCCAGGCAGTGAGTCCTGACAGTGAGTCCAGGCAGTGAGTCCTGACAGTGAGTCCTGGCAGTGAGTCCAGGCAGTGAGTCCAGGCAGTGAGTCCTGGCAGTGAGTCCTGGCAGTGAGTCCAGGCAGTGAGTCCAGGCAGTGAGTCCAGGCAGTGAGTCCAGGCAGTGAGTCCAGGCAGTGAGTCCAGGCAGTGAGTCCTGGCAGTGAGTCCTGGCAGTGAGTCCAGGCAGTGAGTCCAGGCAGTGAGTCCAGGCAGTGAGTCCAGGCAGTGAGTCCAGGCAGTGAGTCCAGGCAGTGAGTCCAGGCAGTGAGTCCTGGCAGTGAGTCCAGGCAGTGAGTCCAGGCAGTGAGTCCAGGCAGTGAGTCCAGGCAGTGAGTCCTGACAGTGAGTCCAGGCAGTGAGTCCAGGCAGTGAGTCCAGGCAGTGAGTCCTGACAGTGAGTCCAGGCAGTGAGTCCAGGCAGTGAGTCCAGGCAGTGAGTCCAGGCAGTGAGTCCTGGCAGTGAGTCCTGGCAGTGAGTCCAGGCAGTGAGTCCAGGCAGTGAGTCCAGGCAGTGAGTCCAGGCAGTGAGTCCTGACAGTGAGTCCAGGCAGTGAGTCCAGGCAGTGAGTCCAGGCAGTGAGTCCAGGCAGTGAGTCCAGGCAGTGAGTCCAGGCAGTGAGTCCAGGCAGTGAGTCCAGGCATGAAAAACCACAGCAGCTGAAATCTGTGGCCGCAGGCTTCAAACAGCAATGATAGAAACTATCAGATAACAAGAAGAAACTTCTGGATACAAGGTGATGTGGAACTATTCTAATTACATGAAAGTTATTCTTGTGCAGAGATTTGTGACGATAAGTTCATTTTAATTATGTTTTCACAGCATCGATGTAGGAAACACAAGTAAAAACTCTTATCAATGTGCAGGTTTGTGTAGAGATAACCAAATTAACTTTGTAACTTCCTTACAGTGTGTTATAAAATGATAAACAAAGAAAATAAACCCACAGTGTGAACAAGGTACAGCAGCAATAAACCGCTGGAAATAGGTCAGACGGAAAGTTTCAGACACACTTTAAAGCAGAATCAATTCATTTTGTGGTAAAACTTAACAATAAAGCACATATTTATTTTTTACTGATGATCTGCCTGATCATTAATGCCGTGTTTTACATATTCAAACTTTATTTGGACTACGCTCCTTAACATTATGTGCAGGACAAAGAGCTTTACAGGGTAAACACACCTGGATGTGAACCTGAGCTGAGCAGGACACCAGCATGGAACAAAGCAGCTGAAACGATAAAGAGATTATCAAAAAGGCCTCACCGCATGTTCTGGTTCTCACTTTGGGAACAAATAAAATTATATCCCCAGGAGACCTGAGGGTCCTGGACTCAGGAGTCGGACAACGACTACTTTTACTAACGTTATAAAGGGATCTTGAACTCAGGCCGTCTGTGATTAGATTCCTCTCTCTGGTTTTAGTTCGTCTGCATGTCATGAAAACATGGACCGAACCAGACAAACAGCTGTTCTCTGCACATGATTTTCAGATGATAAAATTCACTTTTTGAACCAGAGTCAAAATGACGACGGCTCAGGTTCAGAGCTGCAGTTATACTGAGACCTTCAGGACCTTCAGGATCATCAGGTTTTGTCCTGGCTGAGATGTTTTACCATCAATAGCCTGAAATACAGTCATAAAGGCTGCTGATGGCTGTCTCATGTTCCCCAGAACCCCCATTCAAAGATTAAAATAACAGTGAATAATTAACTGATGAACTAGAAACTAGATGGGAGATACCATCAGTGAATCATCAGGAAACAAACTGATTAAAACCGACTGCCTCACTGATTAACTTCCCAGCAACAATAAGCAGGACATTCACAAAAGGTTACGGGCTCTGGGACCTTCAGAGGGTCCAAACAACAGCATTGTTCTGAGGGTTTTCCATCAGAAATACAACATGGCTGCTGCTCTGAAGAAGGAACAATCAGCTTCATCCTGAAGCATCCCACAGAATAACGCTGCCACCACCATGCTTCTCTGTGGATTTACTCCTTTTTGGATGGGCCTAAGTCTGACCTCTGACCTCACCTGTTTGCAGATGCTTTCTCTTTGAGTTTCTGGACCACGGGCCCAACAACAGTCAGGTTTCCCTCACTGACTGTGGGAGGAACCTGGAGAACCCGGGAGAACATAAACTCCCCACAGAAGGAACTCAGCGGAGGCTAAAATCATTCTAAATATATAAATATACATATATAACATATAAATATATATAACATATAAATATATATAACATATATCTCTTGCGGCTCTCGATGAAGGCGGTTGCATTTCTCTTCTCTCCTTATCTTCCCTGCTTCTCTTCTTCATCTCGTCTCGTCTCAAACTTCGGTGCCTCTCTCCTCTCTAAAAACTAACATCGTGGAAATGGTTTCTCAACACAATTAACAGAATTTCCTCCCCTCTCTCCCTTGTTTTCCTCCTCTCTCCCTTGTTTTCCTCCCCTCTCTCCCTTGTTTTCCTCCCCTCTCTCCCTTGTTTTCCTCCCCTCTCTCCCTTGTTTTCCTCCCCTCTCTCCCTTGTTTTCCTCCCTCTCTCCCTTGTTTTCCTCCCCTTTCTCCCTTGTTTTCCTCCCCTCTCTCCCTTGTTTTCCTCCCCTCTCTCCCTTGTTTTCCTCCCCTCTCTCCCTTGTTTTCCTCCCCTCTCTCCCTTGTTTTCCTCCCCTCTCTCCCTTGTTTTCCTCCCCTCTCTCCCTTGTTTTCCTCCCTTTCTCCCTTGTTTTCCTCCCTTTCTCCCTTGTTTTCCTCCCCTTTCTCCCTTGTTTTCCTCCCTTTCTCCCTTGTTTTCCTCCCCTCTCTCCCTTGTTTTCCTCCCCTCTCTCCCTTGTTTTCCTCCCCTCTCTCCCTTGTTTTCCTCCCCTCTCTCCCTTGTTTTCCTCCCCTCTCTCCTTGTTTTCCTCCCCTCTCTCCCTTGTTTTCCTCCCCTCTCTCCCTTGTTTTCCTCCTCCCTTCTCTCCCTTGT
>JAVGWW010000023.1:29682576-29725076 GCA_036924055.1 Leuresthes tenuis | reverse complement strand
GCTGATTAATAATTATGATCAGTTTGTTTGACTTCAGGCTGGTTTTGGGAAGAATATGTAACTTTTTAGAGGACTTCCTGCTCAGTGTGGAGAATTCCAGCAAACCCGGTAACCTCTCTGTGAAACATTAAGTGAAGCTCTGACAACACCAGGAGGTCTCTTACATCACAGCAGCTCAGGGGAGTGAGGCCTCGCGGTGCATTCAGGAGCCCTTCGTTACGTCACAAACATCCCAGTGTCCCAAAGCAACGCTTCCTCTGTTGTTAATGAGGCTGGCAGCAGGACAAGGTTTAATATCGTTAAAGTATGACAGATAATCAACATCGACACAGAGGAACTATCACTCAAAACACTGAATTCTGAACTGGTCTCTTAGAGACTTGGTCACGTACGGATGGGGTTTTGGTCGCGTACAGATCGGGTTTTGGTCACGTACAGATCGGGTTTTGGTCGAGTACAGATCGGATTTTGGTCACGTACAGATCGTATTTTGGTCACGTACAGATCGGGTTTTGGTCACGTACGGATCGGGTTTTGGTCGAGTACGGATCGGGTTTTGGTCACGTACGGATCGGGTTTTGGTCGAGTACAGATCGGGTTTTGGTCACGTACGGATCGGGTTTTGGTCGAGTACAGATCGGGTTTTGGTCACGTACGGATCGGGTTTTGGTCACGTACAGATCGTATTTTGGTCACGTACAGATCGGGTTTTGGTCACGTACGGATCGGGTTTTGGTCACGTACAGATCGGGTTTTGGTCGAGTACAGATCGGATTTTGGTCACGTACAGATCGTATTTTGGTCACGTACAGATCGGGTTTTGGTCACGTACGGATCGGGTTTTGGTCGAGTACGGATCGGGTTTTGGTCACGTACAGATCGTATTTCGGTCACGTACGGATGGGGTTTTGGTCGCGTACAGATCGGGTTTTGGTCACGTACGGATCGGGTTTTGGTCACGTACAGATCGGGTTTTGGTCGAGTACAGATCGGATTTTGGTCACGTACAGATCGTATTTTGGTCACGTACAGATCGGGTTTTGGTCACGTACGGATCGGGTTTTGGTCGAGTACGGATCGGGTTTTGGTCACGTACAGATCGTATTTCGGTCACGTACGGATCGGGTTTTGGTCGAGTACAGATCGGGTTTTGGTCACGTACGGATCGGGTTTTGGTCACGTACGGATCGGATTTTGGGTCGCGTACGGATCGGGTTTTGGTCGCGTACAGATCGGATTTTGGTCGCGTACAGATCGGATTTTGGTCGAGTACAGATCGGATTTTGGTCACGTACAGATCGGGTTTTGGTCACGTACGGATCGGGTTTTGGTCACGTACAGATCGGATTTTGGTCGCGTACAGATCGGATTTTGGTCGAGTACAGATCGGATTTTGGTCACGTACAGATCGGGTTTTGGTCACGTACGGATCGGGTTTTGGTCGCGTACAGATCGGATTTTGGTCACGTACAGATCGTATTTCGGTCACGTACAGATCGGGTTTTGGTCACGTACGGATCGGGTTTTGGTCACGTACAGATCGGATTTTGGTCACGTACAGATCGTATTTCGGTCACGTACAGATCGGGTTTTGGTCACGTACGGATCGGGTTTTGGTCACGTACGGATCGGGTTTTGGTCACGTACGGATCGGATTTTGGTCGCGTACGGATCGGGTTTTGGTCACGTACAGATCGGGTTTTGGTCACGTACAGATCGTATTTCGGTCACGTACGGATCGGGTTTTGGTCGAGTACAGATCGGGTTTTGGTCGAGTACAGATCGGGTTTTGGTCACGTACAGATCGGGTTTTGGTCGAGTACAGATCGGATTTTGGTCACGTACGGATCGGGTTTTGGTCGAGTACAGATCGAGTTTTGGTCGAGTACGGATCGGGTTTTGGTCACGTACAGATCGTGTTTTGGTCACGTACAGATCGGATTTTGGTCACGTACAGATCGTATTTCGGTCACGTACGGATCGGGTTTTGGTCGAGTACGGATCGGGTTTTGGTCACGTACAGATCGTGTTTTGTAGCTTCCTTTACATAACACACACCAACACACACCTTTCTGAGCTGCTTTTTGTGGTGACTGTCTAACTGCTGACTGATCAATCCATCTGGCAACTGATTGGCTTCGCCGCTTACTAACTCAGACCCTCCTCTGTGTCTGCAGGTGCATCTCAATCTTCTTTGTGGAGTTTCAGGCCGACTTTGGAGCGGACTACTCCGCCACCGCCTGGATCCACAGCCTGGTGGACTGCACCACCATGCTCTGCGGTCAGTACGCCTCCGTCCACTCACAGCAACCGGCAGTTTTACATGAGAGTAGCTGAAGTTGTGTCTGTGTGCAGCTCCTGTCGGCAGCCTGGTGGGGAACCGCTGGTCCTGCAGGTTGGCGGTGATATTGGGTGGCCTCCTATCATCCTGCGGCCTCCTGCTCAGCTCCTTCTCCACCAGCCTGGTGCAGCTCTACGTCAGTATGGGCGTCCTCACAGGTCAGGATGCAGACATGTCTTCACTGTCTAAAGGTGTTCTGTAGCTCACCTGAAGTATTGCACCTGTGTGGACTCCACAGGCCTGGGCTTCGCCCTCTCTTACACCCCGGCCATCGCTATGGTGGGCTGTTACTTCCGGCAGAGGAGGGCGTTGGCGTACGGCATCGCCATGTCAGGCAGTGGCATCGGCACATTCGTGTTGGCTCCGGCCGTACAGCTGCTCATCGAGCTGTACTCGTGGAGGGGAGCGCTGCTCGTCCTCAGCGCCTTTGTTGCCAACCTCTGCGTCTGCGGCGCGCTGCTGCAACCAATCACAGTCCAGCAGGAGGAGACGGAAGATATGGGGGAGGAGTCATGTGTTGAGAAGCAGCGCTGTATGTAATTTCTTTTAATCATACTGTTTTACTCAGCTGATCCGAGCCATGTGCTCAGGTTGATGGTTTGATTCCCTGCACCTGAACGACCACTAACCAACTAACCGATTACACCTGAGCAGGTGTTTTCTCTGACGCAGGTGACATCTCATCTCGAGACGCCGAAGTCACCATGAAACTCTCCAAAGATTCCAAAGACAGCCTTTTGTCATCAGCCAAGCTACCGCCGGCATCTTCACTGCCCCTGCCCCTGTCCCTGGGAAACCCCACCCCCAGGCTGAACAGGAGGCGGGGCCTCAGTTCCTGCTTCCTGTCCTATAAGGAGTACCGCTTCCTGCTGCGGTCAGACTTCCTGGGTCTGGCCATATCCTTCCTGTTCCTGGCCAGCGGCTGCAGCCTGCCCTTCGTCTACCTCGTGCCGTACGCTCTGAGCGTCGGCATCAGGCACCAGCACGCCGCCTTCCTCATGTCCATCCTGGGAGTCATCGACATCGTGGGGAACATCACCTTCGGCTGGCTGACGGACAGAAAGTATGGCTCACTAATCTGTTTGTGAACAGTTTCTTCTGTTAAACTTTGTTCTGTTTTCACACGTCCACGGTTGCCCTGACATGTTCCAACATGTTCCAGAAGGGCTGCATCCAAACCAGAGCTCAAACCGAACATAACTTCTCTGGTGTTCATGTGTCACAGCCACCAGGCAGCATGAACACAGGCCCAGTTTATGAAGCTTTGCGTGTTACATCCCAGGAGGTTCTGTGATTGGTTTGGTTTGAATTTAGCAGGGATGTGGCACAGTTCAACCCAGAGGTGGTTAAAGTTTAGTGTTGATCCTGATCTGATTCTGGATCCAGGCCTTTCTACTCAGCCTTCATGGAGGTATGTGTGCTCAGCGGCTGATGACCAAAATATAAGGAGAGAAACCTGTAAAATGTGGGATCATTGAGGGGAGTGCTCCTCCAGAAGTGTGGAAATCTCTGTGGGAACAGAAATGGGATGGGACAGAAACACGATATCCATCATCAAAGATTAGTCTGAGCTGCACAAAGAGTTACAGTCACGGCCGCCACTAACACGCCCGCTGGTGGGCGCCACGAACACACCCGCTGGTGCCCGCCACGAACACACCCGCTGGTGGCCGCCACGAACACACCCGCTGGTGGGCGCCACGAACACACCTGCTGGTGGGCGCCACGAACACACCCGCTGGTGGCCCCCACTAACACACTCGCTGGTGGCCGCCACTAACACACCCGCTGGTGGGCGCCACTAACACACCCGCTGGTGGCCCCCACTAACACACCCGCTGGTGGCCGCCACTAACACGCCCGCTGGTGGCCGCCACTAACACGCCCGCTGGTGGGCGCCACTAACACGCCCGCTGGTGGCCCCCACTAACACACCCGCTGGTGGCCGCCACTAACACACCCGCTGGTGGCCCCCACTAACACACCCGCTGGTGGGCGCCACTAACACACCCGCTGGTGGCCCCCACTAACACACTCGCTGGTGGCCGCCACTAACACACCCGCTGGTGGGCGCCACTAACACACCCGCTGGTGGGCGCCACTAACACACCCGCTGGTGGCCCCCACTAACACACCCGCTGGTGGCCGCCACTAACACACCCGCTGGTGGCCCCCACTAACACACCCGCTGGTGGCCGCCACTAACACACCCGCTGGTGGCCCCCACTAACACGCCCGCTGGTGGCCGCCACTAACACACCCGCTGGTGGCCCCCACTAACACACTCGCTGGTGGCCGCCACTAACACACCCGCTGGTGGGCGCCACTAACACACCCGCTGGTGGCCGCCACTAACACGCCCGCTGGTGGCCGCCACTAACACGCCCGCTGGTGGCCGCCACGAACACGCCCGCTGGTGGCCGCCACGAACACACCCGCTGGTGGGCGCCACGAACACACCTGCTGGTGGGCGCCACGAACACACCCGCTGGTGGCCCCCACTAACACACTCGCTGGTGGCCGCCACTAACACACCCGCTGGTGGGCGCCACTAACACACCCGCTGGTGGCCCCCACTAACACACCCGCTGGTGGCCGCCACTAACACGCCCGCTGGTGGCCGCCACTAACACGCCCGCTGGTGGGCGCCACTAACACGCCCGCTGGTGGCCCCCACTAACACACCCGCTGGTGGCCGCCACTAACACACCCGCTGGTGGCCCCCACTAACACACCCGCTGGTGGGCGCCACTAACACACCCGCTGGTGGCCCCCACTAACACACTCGCTGGTGGCCGCCACTAACACACCCGCTGGTGGGCGCCACTAACACACCCGCTGGTGGGCGCCACTAACACACCCGCTGGTGGCCCCCACTAACACACCCGCTGGTGGCCGCCACTAACACACCCGCTGGTGGCCCCCACTAACACACCCGCTGGTGGCCGCCACTAACACACCCGCTGGTGGCCCCCACTAACACGCCCGCTGGTGGCCGCCACTAACACACCCGCTGGTGGCCCCCACTAACACACTCGCTGGTGGCCGCCACTAACACACCCGCTGGTGGGCGCCACTAACACACCCGCTGGTGGCCGCCACTAACACGCCCGCTGGTGGCCGCCACTAACACGCCCGCTGGTGGCCGCCACGAACACGCCCGCTGGTGGCCGCCACGAACACGCCCGCTGGTGGCCGCCACGAACACGCCCGCTGGTGGCCGCCACTAACACGCCCGCTGGTGGCCGCCACGAACACGCCCGCTGGTGGCCGCCACTAACACACCTGCTGGTGGCCCCCACTAACACGCCCGCTGGTGGCCGCCACGAACACGCCCGCTGGTGGCCGCCACTAACACACCTGCTGGTGGCCCCCACTAACACGCCCGCTGGTGGCCGCCACTAACACGCCCGCTGGTGGCCGCCACTAACACACCCGCTGGTGGCCGCCACGAACACACCCGCTGGTGGCCGCCACGAACACACCTGCTTGATGAAAAGCAAACCGGGAATAGTTTCCAAACTTAGTTGTTTAGAGTTTCCAGATGTTTCTTGTGACACCTGGTTCAGGATGAGCTTTGTGTAGTTTGTGTTGAGTGAGCAGCTCTCTGAGACTGAGGTGAAGGAGGTGAAGGGTGAGAGGACGTCAGCTGCCTTAAACTTAATGATCAGAGTTCATGTTCCAGCAGAGAAAATCAGTTCAGACCTGAGATTTTTGTTGAAGGTCAAACTTTCAAAGCTTTCGAGTTGGACATGAAACCGGCTCATTAAGTACCAGGTGAAGCAGAGTTGAGGTTCTTTTGTATGTTAGGAGCAACAGTCAGTGAGCCGTCTGCACTGGACTCAGTTTGCTGCTAAATGTGACCTGTTGTCCGTCTCTCAGGTGTCTGAAGCCGCACCGTCTGGCCTGTTACGTCTTCTCTGTGGCGATGGAGGGTCTCTGCTGCCTCTTTACGCCACTGCTCCGATCCTTCATGCTCCTCGTGCCGTTCGCCTTTCTCTACGGTTACTTTGATGGCGCCTACGTGGCTCTGATCCCCGTGGTGACGTCAGACATGGTGGGATCTCCAAACCTGTCCTCGGCGCTGGGCGTGGTCTATTTCCTGCACGCCATCCCCTACCTGGTCAGCCCACCAATTGGAGGTGAGAGAAACCTCCACCCTGCCGTTCCACACATAATCATTAAGAATAAACTTCAGATAGAGAATCATCTTAATGTCTGACGCACTCATGCCTGATGACATCACTCTTCTTCTCCTGCAGGCTGGCTGGTTGATGTCACAGGAAGTTACACGCCCACCTTCTTCCTCAGTGGCGCCGCTCTTCTGGCCAGTGCGCTTGTCCTCACCACCGTTGCTGTGATTTGCCGCTGCCGCAGAAAGCTGTCTGGTGAACACTAGCCCCTCCCCCACAGCCAGTCTGACCAATCAGACTGCTTTGGCGAGGATAAAGACAGTCAGGACATCACCTCTTAGTTGAAGCGGAAACAGCCAATCAGATTCGCTGATGCCAAAGAAAAGGCTCGTCTGTCATATCTTCAGGGGACGATAATTTAAAGTTAAAGAGAGGCGACTCCCGGCTTCCTGCCTGTGAAGTGGAACCTTGCCTTGGTCACATGACCCCAACAGGACTATAAAGAGGACAGCAGCACTCAAGCTAACACGGAAACATACAAACCAAGTATCAGTTGTCAGTATGGAGTCAGATTAAGGACAAAATACTGCAAGTGTCCTTCTGTTGGGCTGAATCAGGGTCTTCATGTGCGGTAGCGACGTAACCGATGTGCACAGCAGAGCAGCTAACTGGCATCAGCTCACATGCAAGCTAATGAAGTGAGCAGCAGAAATGTGATGGACGGTTTAACCCTCTGAGCTGCTCTTTGTTTTAGAAAACTGTAGAACTCAAATAATGTAAAAAAAAAACAAAAAAAAACACAGAGTTGACGTTTTGGATCAAAACTTCACTTTTTGCTGATGTCTTTCTGTTTTTCTCCATAAAAAAGGACGAAAGCTTTTTTAGATGAAAATCTGCCCTTAAGTTTAAATAATGATATCAATCATGCATGTAATTACAGTCTTTGGCTGACAGGAGAAAGGCAGCTTCTCTCACTCAGGATTCACTAAGAGTTTATAGAAAGCTGCAAACTGAAATACTGTTTTTAATAATTATGTGAATTATTCTTCAGTAAATTCTGCTTTTTAGGTGTCACAGAAAAATGTTTGTGTGTAGAAAATTTAATAAACTTTAATATCTCAACCCTAATTTATTTTCACTTATAGCAGTTGGTGTTTGTTTTGTAGCAGTAATATTTAGGGAAACTCCTGGAACACACTGCACTGCACACAAGGAGGCAGCAGTGTCTGTACAGCAGTAACAGGAACAGATGCCTGTTCTTAATCACCCGAACCCTTCTGTCTGACCCGAGGTTCGAACCATTTGAACCCTTCTGTCTGACCCGAGGTTCGAACCCTTCTGTCTGACCCGAGGTTCGAACCCTTCGAACCAGAGGTTCGAACCCTTTGAACCCTTCTGTCTGACCCGAGGTTCGAACCCTTCGAACCGGAGCTTCGAACCCTTCTGCCTGACCCGAGCTTCGAACCCTTCTGCCTGACCCGAGGTTCGAACCCTTCGAACCCGAGGTTCGAACCCTTTGAACCCTTCTGCCTGACCCGAGGTTCGAACCCTTTGAACCCTTCTGTCTGACCCGAGGTTCGAACCCTTCAAACCGGAGCTTCGAACCCTTCTGCCTGACCCGAGGTTCGAACCCTTCTGTCTGATCCGAGGTTCGAACCCTTCGAACCGGAGCTTCGAACCCTTTGAACCCTTCTGTCTGACCCGAGGTTCGAACCCTTTGAACCCTTCTGTCTGACCCGAGGTTCGAACCCTTCGAACCGGAGCTTCGAACCCTTCTGCCTGACCCGAGGTTCGAACCCTTCTGTCTGACCCGAGGTTCGAACCCTTCTGTCTGATCCGAGGTTCGAACCCTTCGAACCAGAGGTTCGAACCCTTCTGTCTGACCCAAGGTTCGAACCCTTCGAACCGGAGCTTCGAACCCTTCTGCCTGACCCGAGGTTCGAACCCTTCTGTCTGATCCGAGGTTCGAACCCTTCGAACCGGAGCTTCGAACCCTTCTGTCTGACCAGAGGTTCGAACCCTTCGAACCGGAGCTTCGAACCCTTCTGTCTGACCTGAGGTTCTAACCCTTCGAACCAGAGGTTCGAACCCTTTGAACCCTTCTGTCTGACCCGAGGTTCGAACCCTTTGAACCCTTCTGTCTGACCCGAGGTTCGAACCCTTCGAACCA
Source organism: Leuresthes tenuis (assembly GCA_036924055.1). Lineage (NCBI taxonomy): Eukaryota > Metazoa > Chordata > Actinopteri > Atheriniformes > Atherinopsidae > Leuresthes > Leuresthes tenuis. Next base: position 29,716,432 of record JAVGWW010000023.1, on the reverse strand, counting down.
GAGCTTCGAACCCTTCTGCCTGACCCGAGGTTCGAACCCTTCTGTCTGATCCGAGGTTCGAACCCTTCGAACCGGAGCTTCGAACCCTTCTGCCTGACCCGAGGTTCGAACCCTTCTGCCTGACCCGAGGTTCGAACCCTTCGAACCGGAGCTTCGAACCCTTCTGCCTGACCCGAGGTTCGAACCCTTTGAACCCTTCTGTCTGACCCGAGGTTCGAACACTTCGAACAAGAGGTTCGAACCCTTTGAACCCTTCTGTCTGACCCGAGGTTCGAACCCTTCTGTCTGATCCGAGGTTCGAACCCTTCTGTCTGACCCAAGGTTCGAACCCTTCGAACCGGAGCTTCGAACCCTTCTGCCTGACCCGAGGTTCGAACCCTTCGAACCCGAGGTTCGAACCCTTTGAACCCTTCTGACTGACCCGAGGTTCGAACCCTTTGAACCCTTCTGTCTGACCCGAGGTTCTAACCCTTCAAACCGGAGCTTCGAACCCTTCTGCCTGACCCGAGGTTCGAACCCTTCTGTCTGATCCGAGGTTCGAACCCTTCGAACCGGAGCTTCGAGCCCTTTGAACCCTTCTGCCTGACCCGAGGTTCGAACCCTTTGAACCCTTCTGTCTGACCCGAGGTTCGAACCCTTCGAACCGGAGCTTCGAACCCTTCTGCCTGACCCGAGGTTCGAACCCTTCGAACCAGAGGTTCGAACCCTTCTGTCTGACCCAAGGTTCGAACCCTTCTGCCTGACCCGAGGTTCGAACCCTTCTGCCTGACCCGAGGTTCGAACCCTTCTGTCTGACCAGAGGTTCGAACCCTTCGAACCGGAGCTTCGAACCCTTCTGTCTGACCTGAGGTTCGAACCCTTCGAACCAGAGGTTCGAACCCTTTGAACCCTTCTGTCTGACCCGAGGTTCGAACCCTTTGAACCCTTCTGTCTGACCCGAGGTTCTAACCCTTCGAACCAGAGCTTCGAACCCTTCTGCCTGACCCGAGGTTCGAACCCTTCTGTCTGATCCGAGGTTCGAACCCTTCGAACCGGAGCTTCGAACCCTTCTGCCTGACCCGAGGTTCGAACCCTTCGAACCGGAGCTTCGAACCCTTTGAACCCTTCTGTCTGACCCGAGGTTCGAACACTTCGAACAAGAGGTTCGAACCCTTTGAACCCTTCTGTCTGACCCGAGGTTCGAACAAGAGGTTCGAACCCTTTGAACCCTTCTGTCTGACCCGAGGTTCGAACACTTCGAACAAGAGGTTCGAACCCTTCTGTCTGACCCGAGGTTCGAACCCTTCTGTCTGACCCGAGGATCGAACCCTTCGGTCTGACCCGAGGATCGAACCCTTCGGTCTGACCCGAGGATCGAACCCTTCGGTCTGACCCGAGGATCGAACCCTTCGGTCTGACCCGAGGATCGAACCCTTCGGTCTGACCCGAGGATCGAACCCTTCTGTCTGACCCGAGGATCGAACCCTTCTGTCTGACCCGAGGTTCGAACCCTTCTGTCTGACCGTGCACACAAACATTAGAATTCTACTTTAAAAAGGCTGGTTTCATGCTCCACCGACAGATGGAGGCAGCTCCACCACAGGGTGGTGTCATTAGTAACCCCCACCCCTGTGGAAAGCCTTGCGTTTGTAGCTTTGCTTTTTCTGGATGCAGCTTTCCTGCTGTTTTTGGACCTTGTGAGGCACCGTAGCACCGTGCTGCAGCAATGAACCGAAGCAGAGGAGGCGGGGAATCTTTTTTTATTCGTCATGAAGCGAAAGCATCGATGTCAGCTCTTTATTGATCCCCTGAAACAAAGTAAAATCTGGAACAATCCCAACAAAGCTGTACAGTATTTAAAATCAGTCCTGTGCAGTGATGTCACTTCCTGCAGGTTTTAGAGCGCAGCTGTCTCTTGATGATCATGTGGTCGCTTTCCTTTTCTTCCTCTGCGCCGCCAAACATCTGACGGGAGACAGAACGCCACGTCAAACACAGACGCACAACCTCTACGTTTGGGACCACTCCTACAGAAACTCACCGTGTGCGGCGACTCCAGCAGCGGGGACGAGCCCTGCGTCTTTAAAAGCTTCTTGCGTCCTCGTCTGGGTTTGGTTGCCGTGGCGACCGTCTCCTCCTGCCCGCTGACGAGGCCGATGATGGTTTTAGCTGCTGAGAGAAGACGGCGACTGCTTAGACTCGTGGTTATTAAACTGAACGGATGAGGTCATAAGCGCCATCACAGAGTGTTTGTGGTCAAACTGACTCCATCGTGTGCGAGCAGCGGCTCAGGGCGGGGCCTAAAAATATAACCTGTCGCTGCAGACTCTCTTAGAGCCCCGCCCTCGCTGATGAAACACTGCGTCAGACTCATGTTCGGCTGCCTGGTTCTGTTGGACCAGAGGTCCGTTGTAGCAGAGTAAAATGATGAGATCATGGAGGTATGAACGGTTCAGTGAAGATGTGTCAGAACAATAGTTCCTGAACGCCTCTGACCTGTGGGCGTGGCCTAAATAAGGCTGTAGCTCACTCCTCCGTCACAGCTCTGACAGGAACCGGGTCAGAACTGGACCTCTGCTGTCTCACACAAAACAAACACACACACAAACCTTTGGCGTGGAGGATGGAGGGGGAGCTGTGGATCAGCTCGCCGATCTTCTCCAGAGCGCCGTCCCTCCTCTCCTGCACCACAGAAGAAGAACGGTTAACCCGGCAGGAGCCGCCACTCTTAGACCACAATCCCAGAGGGTCTGACTTAATCTGGCATTAGATCAAGACCCTTCTGCTGCCTCTGATCCAATAACCGACACCATCCCACAGTTAACCCACCAATAAGAGTTCTACAGTTCGCTGCTAACCGGTGGCTAACAGGTCGCTAACCGGTGGCTAACAGGTGGCTAACCGGTCGCTAACCGGTGGCTAACAGGTCGCTAACATGCTGGCTAACAGGTGGCTAACCGGTGGCTAACGGGTGGCTAACAGGTGGCTAACATGCTGGCTAACAGGTGGCTAACGGGTGGCTAACAGGTGGCTAACATGCTGGCTAACAGGTGGCTAACATGCTGGCTAACAGGTGGCTAACATGCTGGCTAACAGGTGGCTAACAGGTGGCTAACAGGTGGCTAAGCCGGGGTTTCTCACCTGTTTTTTGCTGCGAGTGTTTCCTCTCACTCGGTTTCTCTTGTTCTCGCTGGACACCAGGTCCTGAAACAACAAACAATGTGACCTCTGCAGCTTCCACACAAACAAGCAGCTGCTGATCTCTCTCTCGCACACGCACGCTCTCACACGCACGCTCTCACACGCACCTCCACCTCGCAGCTCTTCCTCTTCCTCCCGGTGGTTTTTGGGGTCCTCTTCCTGTCGGCCATGTTGGGCCTCAGAGGGGAAGCAGGAGCGTCCTGATGAGAGAAGAGACGAAGGTTTGTTGAGCAGCTGCCGTCTGTCGCACCATCTCAGACCACATCCAGGTAACCTCACTCACCTGTAGTTTGTCCACCTCTCGCTTCACTGCCTCAAACACCCTGCTCCTCCCCTCCTCCCCCTGCTGCCGCCTCCCCCTCCTCTCCTGTAGTCTCTGCATCTCCTCTTTCAGCTCCTCCACCACCGACACCTTCTTCTCCTCCACCCGCCGGTTCTCCTTCTCCTCCTCCGCCCTCCCCTGCAGCTGCTCCTGCAGGCGCTGCAGCTCTGAGAGGAAACACAAACACATCAGAAACACACAGAGAAGAAGAAACTCTGGGGTTAAAGTCACTGCAGTGAGTGCAGATCCATCAAAGCTCGATCAGAACCAGTCGCTGACTGAATCTTTATGTTTGTATCTTTGATAAATGACGTGTTCTGAGCTATGGAGAAAGTCCAATCTTCCCACGGTGACATCATCTGAGGTGAGAGGCTGCAGGTCCCTGCTGACTGGATGCTTTGGAAGGGGGGCGGGGCTTCAAGTCATTGTTCAGGGCGCCCAGGACCGCCTCCTAAAGGGGATCCGCCACCAGGGCAGAGACTTTAGGAGCTGCTTCTCCCTCTGACCGATGTTCTGCAGGGAGTTCAGCTTCCAACCATCCAGGAACAGAACAAAGCACCGAGAACTGAGGCTCGGGGACAAACACTAAAGACTGATATCCGAGTCATTCTTTAAAGTATAACCAGACTGTCCCATGGGGCACAAGAGGCTGCGTTACAGCTCCTCTGAGTTCTGCAGCTTCAGGTCCAAACTACTGAATCTGAACTCAGATTCATATGAATTCATACAGAGGCTCCAACATTCAGGTGTTTAATCGCCATCAGGTGCCCGTTACCTCGTCTCAGAGTCTCCATGTGCTGCCGGCTGACCTCCAGAAGTCTGTCCTTCTCCGACAGGACGCCTCGCAGCTCTGCCACAGAAACACAAACCCGTCAACCAATCAGGAGCTTCCAGCTGAGCCTCCGGCTGCCATCAGGCTGTTGCACTCCTCACCTGAAACCTCTCTCCTCCTCTCCTCCTCTGATCTCTCCACCTCCTCCAGTCTCCCGCGCAGAGCTCCGCCCTCTGACTCAAGCTCCGCCCTCAGGCCCTGCAGCTGGTTGGTGAATTCTGCTCTCTGATTGGCCAGCTCCTCTCTGAGCTGCTCACACCTGCTCTCCCTGCAGGACACAGACAGGAGTTAATGTGAAATAACACCAAAAACCACTGATCGATCAGTCTGATCGGCAGCAGCATTGATCACCTGTGAGTCAGCTCCTCCTGCAGCTCCTCTATCTGTCGGGACTTCTGTGCCGACCGCTGCAGCGCCGCCTGGCTCTCCTCCTTCAGCTCCTCTATGGTGGCGTGGAAGACGCTGCCTCTGCTGCGCCCCTCCTCCTCCTGAAACAATCAATCAATCAATAACCTGGAACAGACCAACACCAGCCTCCTCATCCATCCATCCATAAACCAAATGAAGGAAAGGACCTTGACTTCCTGTTTCAGACGCTCGACTTCCTGTGTAAGACTGCTGATTGAGTTGTCCTTCTCCTCCGATTGGCTCTCCAAGTCTTGGAGGCGGGACTTGGTCATGTTGTACTGCTCTGATAGGTCGGTAGACCTGTCTGTTTGCTGTTTGAGCTGCACCTGCAGGGCGGTCACCTAGAGAGGGGACATTAATCAGTAGCTGCACCAAAACAGAAGAAGAAGAAGAAGAAGAAGAAGAAGAAGAGGAGCAGCACCTCGGTCTGCAGCTGGAAGATGCCGTTAACCAGAGCTTTGTTCTCCTTCTGCAGCCGCGCCGTTTCCCTCTGCTCCAGCTCCAGAGAAGAAAGCACCGAGTCACAGTTTGAGCAGCCGTCCAGATCTGGGGGAGGCAGAGGGGGAGAGTTAAAGAGGGGGAGGCAGAGGGGGAGACAGGGAGGCAGAGGGGGAGTCAGAGGGGGAGAGTTAAAGAGGGGGAGTCAGAGAGGGAGTCAGAGAGGGAGTCAGAGAGGGAGTCAGAGAGGGAGTCAGAGGGGGAGAGTTAAAGAGGAGGAGAGACAGAGGGAGAAAGAGGGGGAGGCAGAGGGGGAGAGTTAAAGAGGGGGAGACAGAGAGGGAGACAGAGAGGGAGTCAGAGAGGGAGTCAGAGGGGGAGTCAGACAGGAGGAGAATTCCTATGAAGAGCAAAGCTCCATCAGTTCAGCTCCTACCTGACAGCGTCTGCACCTTCTGCTCCAGCTGCACCTGCTCCTTCTTCAGCTCCTTAACCTCCTCCTCCAGCCTCTTCTTCTCCTCCTCCAGCTCCTCCTCTCGGCTCCTCCTCCTCTCCTCCTTTTGTCTCAGCTCGTTTATGGTCTCCTCCCTCTTGTCGTTCTCCTCCTGCAGCCTCCAGATCTCCTCCTCCAGAACCACTGAGGAGAACACAGGAGGTGAGCAGGAGGTGCTGATGGAGTGAACCTTACACCTCCTCCTCCTTTTTGTACCTCTCTTCTTAGCCGGTTCTCCCCTCTCCTCCTTGTCCTCGGCAGCCCCTCGCTTCCTGCTCCCCTGCGCCTCCTCTCTTTCGGTCCTCCCCTGGAAGACAGCAGCAGCAGTTAGAGCAGGAAATGACAAATAGAAACAGTGATGGAGGGAAACTAGGAGCTGATGGCGTTTACGTCTCTGGTGGCGTTCTCCAGGGCCTGCTGCAGTTTGGCGATGACATCATCTTTGTGACAACAGGCGTCCGTCAGCTGGGACACCGTCTGAGGAGAAGCATGAGTCAGCAGCTGCTGCTCAGAGAGCTTTACACCCCTAAACCTAACCCCTAAACCTAAACCTAACCCCTAAACCTAACCCCACTTTACATCATGTCCTACCTGCATGGCCTCCTGCAGCTGGTCCTGTGACTGCAGCTTCTCCAACCGCAGCGCCTCCAGCTCTGCAGGAACACACACACAAAAAGAAACATTTTACAGTCAGCACCTGCAGTGTGTGTGTGAGTGTGTACCTGCAGTGTGTGTGTGAGTGTGTGTGTACCTGCAGTGTGTGTGTGAGTGTGTACCTGCAGTGTGTGTGTGAGTGTGTGTGTACCTGCAGTGTGTGTGTGAGTGTGTGTGAGTGTGTGTACCTGCAGTGTGTGTGTGAGTGTGTGTGAGTGTGTGTACCTGCAGTGTGTGTGTGAGTGTGTGTGAGTGTGTGTACCTGCAGTGTGTGTGTGAGTGTGTGTGAGTGTGTGTACCTGCAGTGTGTGTGTGAGTGTGTGTGAGTGTGTGTACCTGCAGTGTGTGTGTGAGTGTGTGTGAGTGTGTGTACCTGCAGTGTGTGTGTGAGTGTGTGTGAGTGTGTGTACCTGCAGTGTGTGTACCTGCAGTGTGTGTGTGAGTGTGTGTGAGTGTGTGTACCTGCAGTGTGTGTGTGAGTGTGTGTGAGTGTGTGTACCTGCAGTGTGTGTGTGTGTGTGTGTACCTGCAGTGTGTGTACCTGCAGTGTGTGTGTGTGTGTACCTGCAGTGTGTGTGTGTACCTGCAGTGTGTGTGTGTGTGTGTGTACCTGCAGTGTGAGTACCTGCAGAGTGTGTGTGTGTGTGTGTACCTGCAGTGTGTGTACCTGCAGTGTGTGTGTGTACCTGCAGTGTGTGTGTGTACCTGCAGTGTGTGTGTGTGTACCTGCAGTGTGTGTGTGTGTGTACCTGCAGTGTGTGTGTGTGTGTACCTGCAGTGTGTGTGTGTGTGTGTACCTGCAGTGTGTGTGTGTGTGTGTACCTGCAGTGTGTGTGTGTGTGTGTACCTGCAGTGTGTGTGTGTGTGTACCTGCAGTGTGTGTGTGTGTGTACCTGCAGTGTGTGTGTGTGTGTACCTGCAGTGTGTGTGTACCTGCAGTGTGTGTGTGTGTGTACCTGCAGTGTGTGTGTGTGTGTACCTGCAGTGTGTGTGTGTACCTGCAGTGTGTGTGTACCTGCAGTGTGTGTGTGTGTGTGTGTACCTGCAGTGTGTGTGTGTGTGTGTGTACCTGCAGTGTGTGTGTGTGTGTGTGTACCTGCAGTGTGTGTGTGTGTGTGTGTGTACCTGCAGTGTGTGTGTGTGTGTGTGTGTACCTGCAGTGTGTGTGTGTGTGTGTGTGTACCTGCAGTGTGTGTGTGTGTGTGTGTGTGTGTACCTGCAGTGTGTGTGTGTGTGTGTGTACCTGCAGTGTGTGTGTGTGTGTGTGTGTACCTGCAGTGTGTGTGTGTGTGTGTACCTGCAGTGTGTGTGTGAGTGTGTGTGTGTGTGTGAGTGTGTGTGTACCTGCAGTGTGTGTGTGTGTGTACCTGCAGTGTGTGTGTGTGTGTGTACCTGCAGTGTGTGTGTACCTGCAGTGTGTGTGTGAGTGTGTGTGTGTACCTGCAGTGTGTGTGTGTGTGTGTACCTGCAGTGTGTGTGTGTGTGTGTGTGTGTACCTGCAGTGTGTGTGTGAGTGAGTGTGTGTGTGTGTGTACCTGCAGTGTGTGTGTGTGTGTGTGTACCTGCAGTGTGTGTGTGTGTGTGTGTACCTGCAGTGTGTGTGTGTGTACCTGCAGTGTGTGTGTGTGTACCTGCAGTGTGTGTGTACCTGCAGTGTGTGTGTGAGTGTGTGTGTGTGTGTGTGTGTACCTGCAGTGTGTGTGTGTGTGTGTGTGTGTACCTGCAGTGTGTGTGTGTGTGTGTGTGTGTGTACCTGCAGTGTGTGTGTGAGTGAGTGTGTGTGTGTGTGTACCTGCAGTGTGTGTGTGTGTACCTGCAGTGTGTGTGTGTGTGTGTGTACCTGCAGTGTGTGCGTGTGTGTGTGTACCTGCAGTGTGTGTGTGTGTGTGTGTGTGTGTGTGTACCTGCAGTGTTTGTGTGTGTGTGTGTGTGTGTACCTGCAGTGTGTGTGTGTGTGTGTGTACCTGCAGTGTGTGTGTGTGTGTGTGTACCTGCAGTGTGTGCGTGTGTGTGTGTACCTGCAGTGTGTGTGTGTGTGTGTGTGTGTGTGTACCTGCAGTGTTTGTGTGTGTGTGTGTGTGTGTACCTGCAGTGTGTGTGTGTGTGTGTGTACCTGCAGTGTGTGTGTGTGTGAGTGTGTGTGTGTGTGTGTGTACCTGCAGTGTGTGTGTGTGTGTGTGTGTGTGTGTGTGTGTGTGTGTACCTGCAGCGTGTGCGTGTGCAGACAGACAGTGTTGGACACTCTGAGCGTCCTCTCTGATCTTCGTCAGGTCTTCGCTCATCGAACTGATGATTCCCTCCAACATGGCCGCCTCCTCCTCCTGGAGGAACCAATCGGTATGAGGGATCTGCTCGTTGATTGGCTGAGCCGTGTGATGTCAGTGTTCCTCACCTTGCTGCTGACAGCTGACAGGTCCACCGTCTTGCTGACGAGGTTCTTCAGGATCTCCACCCTCTTCTCGGCCCGCTCCTCCAGGATCTCGCGCTCCTTCTCCAGACGCTCGCTGAAACACGGTCAGAAACGCCAAAACTTAACAGCATCACGCCATCTTTGTGCCAGTCACATGGTCAGAAGGTGCGTTACCTGTAGTCTCTCTCCATCTTGTTGAACAGCTCCATGAACTCGCTGCTGACTTCTTCTCTGATCTGAGCCTCCAGAACCAAACGCAGCGCCGCCTCTCTGCCCGCCTGCCAGGAAACCGATCAGCTGATCACATGATCAGGAGTCTGCAGGTTAATCAATACTGAAATCAATCATTAGGAGTCTCACCTCCTTCTCCTCCACAGTCTGGTCCTCTTCTTCTCCTCCGGCCTCCAGCACCGTTCCCTCCATCTCGCTCTCCTCCTCTTCCTCCCACTCCTCTCCGTCCTCATCCTCCAGCACATCCTCCAGGGTCGTCTCCCAGGCAACCAGGGAGCTCTTCCTGCCTCGCCCCGACACCTTCCTGCGGCCGTCCGCCTCGTCGATGAGGATCGACAGCTCCATGGCCGACTTGTGGGGGGCGTCGTCCTCCAGGACCTCGGGCCGGGAGTTCAGCACCACCACCTGGACAGGTGCACGTCAGACAGGTGCACGTCAGACAGGTGCACGACAGACAGGTGCACGTCAGACAGGTGCACGTCAGACAGGTGCACGTCAGACAGGTGCATGACAGACAGGTCAGACAGGTGCACGACAGACAGGTCAGACAGGTGCACGACAGACAGGTCAGACAGGTGCACGTCAGACAGGTGCACGACAGACAGGTCAGACAGGTGCACGTCAGACAGGTGCACGACAGACAGGTCAGACAGGTGCACGTCAGACAGGTGCACGACAGACAGGTGCACGACAGACAGGTGCACGTCAACACAGGTCAGACAGGTGCACGTCAGACAGGTCAGACAGGTGCACGACAGACAGGTGCACGACAGACAGGTCAGACAGGTCAGACAGGTGCACGACAGACAGGTCAGACAGGTGCACGTCAGACAGGTGCACGACAGACAGGTGCACGACAGACAGGTGCACGACAGACAGGTCAGACAGGTGCACGTCAGACAGGTGCACGACAGACAGGTCAGACAGGTGCACGTCAGACAGGTCAGACAGGTGCACGTCAGACAGGTGCACGACAGACAGGTGCACGTCAGACAGGTGCACGACAGACAGGTCAGACAGGTGCACGTCAACACAGGTCAGACAGGTGCACGTCAGACAGGTGCACGACAGACAGGTGCACGTCAGACAGGTGCACGACAGACAGGTGCACGACAGACAGGTGCACGACAGACAGGTGCACGACAGACAGGTGCACGTCAGACAGGTGCACGACAGACAGGTGCACGACAGACAGGTGCACGACAGACAGGTGCACGACAGACAGGTGCACGACAGACAGGTGCACGTCAGACAGGTGCACGTCAGACAGGTGCACGTCAGACAGGTGCACGACAGACAGGTGCACGTCAGACAGGTGCACGACAGACAGGTCAGACAGGTGCACGTCAACACAGGTCAGACAGGTGCACGTCAGACAGGTGCACGACAGACAGGTGCACGTCAGACAGGTGCACGACAGACAGGTGCACGTCAGACAGGTGCACGACAGACAGGTGCACGACAGACAGGTGCACGACAGACAGGTGCACGTCAGACAGGTGCACGACAGACAGGTGCACGACAGACAGGTGCACGACAGACAGGTGCACGACAGACAGGTGCACGTCAGACAGGTGCACGTCAGACAGGTGCACGACAGACAGGCGCACGTCAGACAGGCGCACGTCAGACAGGCGCACGACAGACAGGTGCACGACAGACAGGTGCACGACAGACAGGTGCACGACAGACAGGTGCACGACAGACGCACGTCAGACAGGTGCACGTCAGACAGGTGCACGACAGACAGGTGCACGTCAGACAGGTGCACGACAGACAGGTGCACGACAGACAGGTGCACGTCAGACAGGTGCACGACAGACAGGTGCACGACAGACAGGTGCACGACAGACAGGTGCACGACAGACAGGTGCACGTCAGACAGGTGCACGTCAGACAGGTGCACGTCAGACAGGTGCACGACAGACAGGCGCACGTCAGACAGGCGCACGTCAGACAGGCGCACGACAGACAGGTGCACGACAGACAGGTGCACGACAGACAGGTGCACGACAGACAGGTGCACGTCAGACAGGTGCACGACAACACAGGTGCACGACAGACAGGTGCACGACAGACGCACGTCAGACAGGTGCACGACAGACAGGTGCACGTCAGACAGGTCAGACAGGTGCACGACAGACAGGTGCACGACAGACAGGTGCACGTCAGACAGGTGCACGACAGACAGGTGCACATCAGACAGGTCAGACAGGTGCACGACAGACAGGTGCACGTCAGACAGGTGCACGACAGACAGGTGCACGACAGACAGGTGCACGACAGACAGGTGCACGTCAGACAGGTGCACGTCAACACAGGTGCACGTCAGACAGGTCAGACAGGTGCACGACAGACAGGTGCACGTCAGACAGGTGCACGTCAGACAGGTGCACGTCAGACAGGTGCACGTCAACACAGGTGCACGTCAGACAGGTGCACGACAGACAGGTGCACGTCAGACAGGTGCACGTCAGACAGGTGCACGTCAACACAGGTGCACGACAACACAGGTGCACGTCAGACAGGTGCACGTCAACACAGGTGCACGACAACACAGGTGCACGACAGACAGGTGCACGACAGACAGGTCAGACAGGTGCACGACAGACAGGTCAGACAGGTGCACGTCAGACAGGTCAGACAGGTGAGACAGGTGCACGTCAGACAGGTGCACGTCAGACAGGTGCACGTCAGACAGGTGCACGTCAGACAGGTGCACGTCAGACAGGTGCACGTCAGACAGGTGCACGACAGACAGGTGCACGACAGACAGGTGCACGACAGACAGGTGCACGACAGACAGGTGCACGTCAGACAGGTCAGACAGGTGCACGACAGACAGGTGCACGTCAGACAGGTGCACGACAGACAGGTGCACGTCAGACAGGTCAGACAGGTGCACGACAGACAGGTGCACGTCAGACAGGTGCACGACAGACAGGTGCACGACAGACAGGTGCACGACAGACAGGTCAGACAGGTGCACGACAGACAGGTGCACGACAGACAGGTCAGACAGGTGCACGACAGACAGGTGCACGACAGACAGGTCAGACAGGTGCACGTCAGACAGGTCAGACAGGTGCACGTCAGACAGGTGCACGTCAGACAGGTGCACGTCAGACAGGTGCACGTCAGACAGGTGCACGTCAGACAGGTGCACGACAGACAGGTGCACGTCAGACAGGTGCACGTCAGACAGGTGCACGTCAGACAGGTCAGACAGGTGCACGTCAGACAGGTGCACGTCAGACAGGTGCACGACAGAAAGGTGCACGACAGACAGGTGCACGACAGACAGGTGCACGACAGACAGGTGCACGACAGACAGGTGCACGACAGACAGGTGCACGACAGACAGGTGCACGTCAGACAGGTGCACGACAGAAAGGTGCACGACAGAAAGGTGCACGACAGAAAGGTGCACGACAGAAAGGTGCACGACAGACAGGTGCACGTCAGACAGGTGCACGACAGACAGGTGCACGACAGACAGGTGCACGACAGACAGGTGCACGACAGACAGGTCAGACAGGTGCACGACAGACAGGTGCACGACAGACAGGTCAGACAGGTGCACGACAGACAGGTGCACGACAGACAGGTCAGACAGGTGCACGTCAGACAGGTCAGACAGGTGCACGTCAGACAGGTGCACGTCAGACGCACGTCAGACAGGTGCACGTCAGACAGGTGCACGTCAGACAGGTGCACGTCAGACAGGTGCACGTCAGACAGGTGCACGTCAGACAGGTGCACGTCAGACAGGTGCACGACAGACAGGTCAGACAGGTGCACGTCAGACAGGTGCACGTCAGACAGGTGCACGTCAGACAGGTGCACGTCAGACAGGTGCACGTCAGACAGGTGCACGTCAGACAGGTCAGACAGGTGCACGTCAGACGCACGTCAGACAGGTGCACGTCAGACAGGTGCACGTCAGACAGGTGCACGTCAGACAGGTGCACGTCAGACAGGTGCACGTCAGACAGGTGCACGACAGAAAGGTGCACGACAGACAGGTGCACGACAGACAGGTGCACGACAGACAGGTGCACGACAGACAGGTGCACGACAGACAGGTGCACGTCAGACAGGTGCACGACAGAAAGGTGCACGACAGAAAGGTGCACGACAGAAAGGTGCACGACAGACAGGTGCACGTCAGACAGGTGCACGACAGACAGGTGCACGTCAGACAGGTCAGACAGGTGCACGACAGACAGGTGCACGACAGACAGGTGCACGACAGACAGGTCAGACAGGTGCACGTCAGACAGGTGCACGTCAGACAGGTGCACGACAGACAGGTGCACGACAGAAAGGTGCACGACAGACAGGTGCACATCAGACAGGTCAGACAGGTGCACGACAGACAGGTGCACGACAGACAGGTGCACGACAGACAGGTGCACGACAGACAGGTGCACGACAGACAGGTCAGACAGGTGCACGACAGACAGGTGCACGACAGACAGGTGCACGACAGACAGGTGCACGACAGACAGGTGCACGACAGACAGGTGCACGTCAGACAGGTCAGACAGGTGCACGACAGACAGGTGCACGTCAGACAGGTCAGACAGGTGCAGGTCAGACAGGTGCACGACAGACAGGTGCACGTCAGACAGGTGCACGTCAGACAGGTGCACGACAGACAGGTGCACGACAGACAGGTGCACGACAGACAGGTGCACGACAGACAGGTGCACGTCAGACAGGTCAGACAGGTGCACGACAGACAGGTGCACGTCAGACAGGTCAGACAGGTGCAGGTCAGACAGGTGCACGACAGACAGGTGCACGTCAGACAGGTGCACGTCAGACAGGTGCACGTCAGACAGGTGCACGACAGACAGGTGCACGACAGACAAGAACTTTTAGACGTCCGAATTAAACGAAAAATCGATTCTGTCAGAGTTCTTATCAGTTTATCTGAAGACGAAAAACAACTGGTGGTGTATCTGATTATTGATCACTGATCAGTTCTGTTTGATCTGTAAACGAGACGAACAAAAGCTCCACAAAAAGACCTTCATTAAAAAAGAGGGAAATCTACTCTGACTCTGGAAATCAGAACCTGACTTTCAGGATCGTGAGTGTTTGATAAGGCGGGCGCCACGCGGCGTTCCCGACACACGATGATGATGATGGGGGGGGGGGCTGACCTTCTGTGCGAGGGCAGAGAACTTGAGGACGTTGAGCGTCTCATCGAAGCACGAAGAGTTCTGGTTGATGTTGACCACCATGGAGACTCGGCCGGCACCACAGAAGAAGAACTGCAGGAAGTGGGTCAGTTTGGACTCCCTGAAGGGAACGTGGTGCTGAAACCTGCAGAGAAAGTCCGACTTTGTTAGTTTCCAGAAGAACATTTCCTGCTCAGTGGGCGGAACCTCCTGAGCAGCGCTGATCGGTTGGTTAGGATCAATAATCGGGTCTGACAGCCTGGGCCCCTACTTGGCGTTCTGGTTGAGCCTCATGGCGTTCATGCACTTTCCGAGCGTCAGCAGAGAGCTGTTGATGTTTCCCGCCTCCTTCAGCCTCTCTCCGGTGTTCTGGGTCCGAGAGCAGCGCTCCGAGCCGGCCAGGTCGCACAGCGCCAGCCTGAAGACAGAGAGCACATACCGGGTCAGCACCGGGTCAGCACCGGGTCAGTACCGGGTCATCACCGGGTCAGTACCGGGTCAGTACCGGGTCATACACCCGCCCTGCAGCTCAAAGCGTGAACGCACGAGTGCGAGGGGCCTTACTCGCTGATGCCGAGGACTCTGGGGACTCCGACATCGTCGACTCGCAGGATCCGGACAGAGAAGATGCTGTGACTGCGGAGACAAAAGCAGCGGTTAGGTCTGCTCAGCTCAGGGAGCTCCACCGCCGCCGCCGGCCCGGCCCTCACCTCCCGGCCCTCACCTCCCGGCCCTCGCCTCCCGGCCCCACCTCTCGCCTCCCGGCCCTCACCTCCCGGCCCTCACCTCCCGGCCCTCACCTCCCGGCCCTCACCTCCCGGCCCTCACCTCCCGGCCCTCACCTCCCGGCTCTCACCTCCCGGCCCTCACCTCCCGGCCCTCACCTCCCGGCTCTCACCTCCCGGCTCTCACCTCCCGGCCCTCACCTCCCGGCCCTCACCTCCCGGCCCTCACCTCCCGGCTCTCGCCTCCCGGCCCTCACCTCCCGGCCCTCACCTCCCGGCCCTCACCTCCCGGCCCTCGCCTCCCGGCCCTCACCTCCCGGCTCTCACCTCCCGGCTCTCACCTCCCGCCTCTCGCCTCCCGGCCCCACCGCTGCGCTCACCTCCGGCTGGACAGCTGATTCAGTTTGGTGCAGGAGAAACTCTGGTTGCGCTTCCCGATCTTCATCACTCTGTAGGCCTCCTCGGAGCTGCTCACCTGGACCCAGCGCAGGTCTGACACACACAGCACACACACATCAACACGCCTGCGGCACCTTTAACCTCTGCTGAAAACGCTGCTGCTACCTTTGATGAAGGAGTTCCCCTTGACGTCCTGAGAGAGACGCAGCACCGTCCTCTTCTGCTGGCCGTTGGGAACCTGAACGTCACACATCAGCCGTGAGATGACCTTTCAGCTCAGGTGACTTTACCACAACATGAAATCTACTGAAACATGTGACAAATCCCAGTAACATCAGATCAATAATCTCTTTGATTAAAACCTGATTCCAAACTGAATAAAACAGCTTAATGAGCAGATCATTTAAAATGGATTCAGCTGCAGCCGTCTCTGGTTCAGGGAAGCTGGGAGAAGCTGTGGCTCAGCAGTCTGAGTAAGGAGAGCATGACACCACAGAAGAAGACAGGACTGGTTCAGTAGAATCAGGTGAAATGTGGTCAGAGGGGAAAGTTTCAGAAGCTGCTGAGCCTTTTTACAGTCTGAGATGGTCCCAGATGTTTACCTCAGACTCCACCCACCTCAGTACAGGCTGACCAGAACAGAACCACCATGTTTAATCACATCTGCTCTGACACAGTGGAGCTGACAGCACCCCCCTGTGGTGAACCTGCAGACGTGCTGTCAGTTAGGACCTTAAGATCCAGACATCATTTCACAGCAGGTCACATTTTAATATGTTCTGACAGAGCTATGAATGCATTTAATCCATAAGTGGACCGTGGGGGAGTTGGAAGCTTGGTTCTGGAAGCACGGAGGCCTTCTTTTTGTTAAAGAAGAACCCGTTCCCTCTTTCTGCTGATCTTAAGCAGAGTTCTTGTTCTGAGGGGTAAGAGTTACCTGTTCCAGCAGGTCGTGGATGTTCTCGTTATAAATCTCACAAAATGAGACCCACACGGAGAAGCGAACGTTTGGGGAGACGTCCAGACAGAAACTGTCGGCCTCAGAGACGCTGTTCACACTGCTGTCGCTGCTGAGAGACGAACCTGGACACAAACACACCTTCCTGTCTTTCCGTGAGCTGATGAGCGCCTTCATTTATAAACTCCCTGGGGGGTAACATGCAGGTAATGAAAGCACCAACCTTCCAGGAACGCTGACCTTCCAGACATCTGGCTCCTGTCGCTCTGCAGAAACAGCAGACACACACCTCAGCACCCAGCACTGCTGCACCGTGAGCACGGCCTGCTTCCTGTCTCACCTCTTTGAGCAGCCTCAGTAGGTGCTTCTTGCTGCTGTTCTCCGCTGCCAGCTGATCTGGAGTCAGTCTGCTGAAGTCTCTGCAGCGCTGAGGCTTCAAGTCGCCTCGGCCGTACAGACGACCCTCGATGCTGTTGAAGATGACCGACAGAGACCTGGGCAGCAGACCCGAGTCGTGGTCCGGACCTGAGGAGGATGGGGAAGTGAGTCAAAGACAGAAAAGCAGAGCTCAGAGACTCAGGCGGGCAGGGAGTCTGACCGAGGAAGGTGAAGGTTTTCCCAGCGTTGGTGACTCCGTAGGTGAACACCAGACAGTTTCCTCCCTGCAGAACATCTCGAACCAAACCACGAACAGAACCCTCGAACACGGCCCTCTGACTGGCCTCCGGACCGAACACCTCCACAACACAACATGAAACACGTTTCAGAGCCGAGGCAGAAACAAGCAGGTGAGAACAGGTGATGTCACGGGTACCTGTGTGAAGGTGAACCTCTGAGCCGTTTGTGGGAGGGGCTTGTCGCTCTGTCGGTTTGACTGAGAGCTCCTCGGAGCCTTGAGGACGACGGTGTCGGGGCCCTCGATGGTCACACAGTCCTGCAGAGGAAAACACAGCTGCTGTTAGCATGGCTGACCTCACAGGTGGATACAGGTGTGAACGGACAGCTGAGGGAGCTCGTTCTGGTCGGTCCTTCAGTGTGACGCACAACTGCAGGACGTGTCACACACATCCCATCATTCAACTTTATCAACAAGTGAAGAAACGAAAGCGTCGCCCAGGGAAACGACGGCGTCGCCCAGGGAAACGACGGCGTCGCCCAGGGAAACGACAGCGTCGCCCAGGGAAACGACAGCGTCGCCCAGGGAAACGACGGCGTCGCCCAGGGAAACGACAGCGTCGCCCAGGGAAACGAAAGCGTCGCCCAGGGAAACGACAGCGTCGCCCAGGGAAACGAAAGCGTCGCCCAGGGAAACGAAAGCGTCGCCCAGGGAAACGACAGCGTCGCCCAGGGAAACGACAGCGTCGCCCAGGGAAACGAAAGCGTCGCCCAGGGAAACGAAAGCGTCGCCCAGGGAAACGAAAGCGTCGCCCAGGGAAACGAAAGCGTCGCCCAGGGAAATGACAGCATCGCCCAGAACGGACGATAATACCGGATAACAGGATGGAGACTGAAGTGTGGACATCGATTACTTAATGAAACCAACTGTCACCAGCCAGAAAACAGATAAACCTGGAACTTCACATCATATTCTTATATTTCATGTGACAGGAAGTTTACCAACAGCATATGGACACATTAACAGGAAAAAGACTCAAATAAAAGGAGGTGAGCTACATTTTATATGTGGATCTTTTTGGAAATCTTTAGTAATCGTGACTATTTGCTCTATGGAGGAAGATCTCTCCTTTAAGAAATAAAATGATGACAGAAATAA
Source organism: Leuresthes tenuis (assembly GCA_036924055.1). Classification (NCBI taxonomy): domain Eukaryota; kingdom Metazoa; phylum Chordata; class Actinopteri; order Atheriniformes; family Atherinopsidae; genus Leuresthes; species Leuresthes tenuis. Next base: position 29,698,419 of record JAVGWW010000023.1, on the reverse strand, counting down.
AACAGACGCCTGTTTAAATGAGACATTTTATGTTTGGAGACATCGAAGAAGGAGGAAAACAGCAAGTCTGGATAAACAAGAGATTAACTTTGTTCTAATAGAAGTAATCAGTGTCTCAGATGTTCATGATTCATTTATCATCAGCTCATTAATAAGTAAAATTACTGGTGAACTCCACAGATTTATTACCACCAGAGCTACAGTTATTTAAACATAAACTGATGAGTTACTCTAATTTTTCACCTTCTATGACCTGTAAAAAACAGAGAGAGGCTGGAGATGTCTAATCTTTTTAAAGTTTTATAGTTTCATATCAATCTAAAGATAAACGATTCCTGTTCCAGACCCTCTGGAACAGTCTGTGTTACCTGAGACTCTCCGTGGTCGCTTTCAGCTGCAGTGAACGGCCGGACCCTCAGGTACACCTGCAGGTTCTCCGCCTGAGACTGACCACCGTCCTGCAGAGAGAGGAGCAGCAGCATCACTCACCAGCCTCCTCATTACCCGCAACACTCACATGGGACAGGTAGACCCACCTGTGCCGGCAGAGCAGCAAATTCACCCAGCAGGTCTCTCCTGATGTCATCCACCTCCACCGGTCCCACTCTTTCGGGCTTCCCGGCTAAACAAGAATTCATCATCTCTGCTAACACAAGGAACACTTCTTTAAATCTCTGTTCCGGCTCTTAAACACCTGAAAAAACTACCTGATGGATATTACCTCTATGACGGGAACACAAAGGGAGATTTTAAAACTATCTACAGTCTCGATCCTACTCAAAAGTCAGGCAGAGGACAAAAAAATAAGTTCAAGATGACTTCAAAGTCTCCTGTAATCACTTAAACAACGATCCGCTGAATTTGTACAGGCCACGCAAACACAGCACGGCTGATTGTGTTTCACGAAATCCTGCAACTAATAAATAAAACTCAATAAACAGCATCTGATCATTTTTCCAGCTACTGCTGTCTTTGTTGTTAGCATTAGCCACCTCTAGATAATCGTCACGCGTGTTTTGTGCGATTTAACCCACTCTAAAAGTGGAAAATTGTATCAAAACACAACTATACAACATAGCGCGATATTTTTTTACCAAACTGGAACTCACTCGGGGGGTCTTTTATTCACCCGTCACCGTTTTAAAGCAAAAAAAACATCGACAACTGCAGCTAACGTTAGCTCAAGTTGCATCTCCCTTCTCCGCGGTTTACTTTTTAAATCGGGTCCGCTGGACCAATCAGTTACAAGGTACGTCACAGATCTCGTTCTCAGCCTGGGTTACATTCTCGCGAGAATATTTTTATTTAGACCTTTGAGAAACTATCAAAAAAATCCAATATGATCCTCAACTAAATTATTTTTAATACATGTTTCTAAAAAACACAAATTGATTGATTTAATCTTCATTTATTAAAAGAAAGAATTACGCATTTGACAAAAATACGATTTTCTGGTCTTTAAAGAAAACCTTTTTTAAATGTATTTTTAAACAGTTTTGTACAGTATTTTTAAAGCTCACATACTGATATATTCTCATTTATCTGTTTTCTATGGGGAATTCCTTTTTTCAAATGAACTTTTACACATGACTTCAAGACAACATAAAAAGTGGAAAGTGTGAACATTAAAAAGATAAACATGCACATAAGGCTGTTCCATTTATCAGACAGGGAGGGTTAAATGCTGAAAGCTGTGCATTCATTTATAATCCATATTTGTTTTTTATTCAGGCTTTTTCATTTGACAAAGTTGGGAAATAAAGGCATATTTCTGTTTATCTGAATGTGAGATTACAGGATATTTCTCTTCAGGAATTCCATGCTGTGAATATGAAATCTGGTCAAAAACTTACTCACATTCTGCTTGTTACAGGTAAAGGTAGTTAAATTTCAATTTAAAAAGAGGGTTCTTTAGGAAAAACTTATCTTCTAAGATATGTTTTCAGATTAATCTGTAAATAACACAGAGTAAACCCATGTTTCCGCCATCCACAATGTTAAGATTTAAGAAACAAAAACAGGACTTCTTTTTAAACCTTGTCAGACTCATTTTTCCGAACAGAAAAATAAAAGACGTCTGTTTAAATAAGACGTTCGGAGGGAAAGTGAGGTGGAAACAGGCCTTCAGCCTAACCCAGCTCAACTTTGTTGGAACAGAAGAAATGAACGTTCTTTGGAAATCAGGTTTCCTGATATTTGGCAGGAAACTGCATTTCTCTTTGGCTGCAACACGTCTCACTTATTTCAATTCAAACATAAACTTAGAGCTCCTGGATGACAAGGTGAAAGATTAAGTCGTATTTCGAAAAAATATTAAGAAAATAAAAGGTAAACAATGGCGAGGGAAAGTGACGTCATCAGACAGAGACCACGGGTGAAGGCGGAGGAGGACCCGCGGGGCTGGAAGCGGATTTGAGGATTAGAGCCTCAGAAACAACAGCTAGCTGGGGCTTTAATACCCGAATTGGATCAGTCTGACTCAGACAAAGTGTCTCTGACATTTTTCTTGAAGCGGCGTCTCAGAACTTCGCGATAAACTGCAGGAAAGGGCTGAAAACGGCAGAAAACGGCAGCTGCGAAGGGACGCGGTGACCTGGTTGCCTTGACAACGGTGAGTCGGGAGGGGTGTTATTTATGCTAAGGTAATCATTGTAATAACGTAAGTTTACCCTAACTCTCCTTTGTTGTTTATCGCACATTTCACACAAATCAGACTTTTTGGACCAAATGGATGTTGAATTTAAGATGTTCTGCAGCCAGCACCGCTGTGAATGAGCAGCGGGTACTTTGGACCACTATTCCGGAACTGCTCCAGCTGCTGAGGACTTCTATTTCAGACTTTCATATCTTTCCATAGATGTTCATCAGGATTCAGGTCCGGGTTGACTGACGGCGTCTGTTCCTGAGCGCTTTAGCTGCATGTTTCTTGTCCTGCTGGAAGTGAGGCTGAGCTTTCTGACTCTGGGTGGTGATGCCTTTGGTCCAGCATGCCTGTGGTGATGCCTGTGGTGATGCCTTTGGTGATGCCTGTGGTGATGCCTTTGGTGATGCCTGTGGTGATGCCTTTGGTGATGCCTGTGGTGATGCCTGTGGACTTTGGTGATGCCTTTTCCTCCTGTAAACGCAGAGCTGACGCTTGTCAACAGTCATTCGGGTGAATTCCTGTCTGGCTTTTCTGTGTTTTCTGTCAGCAGTGGAGCGCTCCTGGGTCTTCATCCATTATTGTTCAGAAAGTGACGCACCTTGACCTCAGACTTCATCCTGATCCTGGTTTATTTGGCTCTATTTCGACCTGTCCTTCTGATCAGCCTGGCCTTGCCTCTGCTGCAGGAGGTCGGCCACAGTCCCACGGAGCTTATACTTTTGAATAAAACTGACGCTGCTTAGAGATGGTCTGATATCAGTAATCTTCTTTCTGGTCCCAGAACACAGTGCTACCAAACCTCACAGCAGCATCTTTGTTCCCTTTAAACAGGCTGATGAGGAGCAGCTGTGACTTTAACCGAGGTTAAAGGCTTAGTTTGAATAATGCAGAGATGAATCGTCTCTTTACAAATCTTTGCAAAGTAAACAGCAAATCATTGTTTTCCCAGTTTTATTGACTGGCTGTGTCACATTCTGAGGTCATGCAGGGGCACATTACGCTGCTGCCTTTAACTGAATCACTTCTCAGGGCAACGAAGCGTGGTTCTGTCGGCTGGAAGGGCGCCACCACCTGGTGAATGGTGGTAATTGTAAGAACTGTGACAGCTTTTCTCCGTGTGCAGGACTCTGTGTAGCAGCTCATCCTGGTAAAGTCTGACATGTCTTCTGTGGAGTCCGGGGATGGGGGGAGGTGGCTGGACGCCCACTACGACCCGGTGGCCGGGCTCTACACCTTCTCTTCCTGCGTGGACCTGGCGGACCTGAGCGGGGACGGGGAGAGCCGGCTGGTGGTGGGGGACCTGGGCACCGGCTCGTCCGGCATGAAGCTGAAGGTGTACCGGGGCACGGCGCTGATGAGCGAGAGCACGCTGCTGGACCTGCCCGCCGGCCTCGTGGCCTTCTTCATGGACCTGCATGAGCCCCGCATCCCTGCTGTCGCCGTGGCGTCCGGACCCTGCATCTACGTCTACAAAAACCTGCGTCCGTACTTCAAGTTCACGCTGCCGGGGCTGGAGGTCAACGCGCTGGAGCAGGTCTGTGGGTCAGCCGTTACATTTTAGGGTATTTAAAGGATTCAAGTACAAACCAAGTTTACTTCTGAATGCATCTCATGACGTAAAACATGCTGCAAGGTGATTAAAACCGTAAAATACGACCATTTCACCCAAGAATTCACAATTTCTACCTTTTGATGAAGTGAAAACTATTTGATTAAATCCAATAAAATGTGTTTTTATCATGTTTCTGTGGCAGCTTTCTGTTATTAGTCCTTTAATTCTTTTCTGTCCACCTCTTGCTCCACCTGTTGCTCCACCTGTTGCTCCACCTGTTGCTCCACCTCTTGCTCCACCTCTTGCTCCACCTCTTGCTCCACCTCTTGCTCCACCTGTGCTCCACCTGTGCTCCACCTCTTGCTCCACCTGTTGCTCCACCTGTGCTCCACCTGTTGCTCCACCTCTTGCTCCACCTCTTGCTCCACCTCTTGCTCCACCTGTGCTCCACCTGTGCTCCACCTCTTGCTCCACCTCTTGCTCCACCTGTGCTCCACCTGTGCTCCACCTGTTGCTCCACCTCTTGCTCTACCTCTTGCTCCACCTGTGCTCCACCTGTGCTCCACCTCTTGCTCCACCTCTTGCTCCACCTGTGCTCCACCTGTGCTCCACCTGTGCTCCACCTGTTGCTCCACCTCTTGCTCTACCTCTTGCTCCACCTGTGCTCCACCTGTGCTCCACCTCTTGCTCCACCTGTGCTCCACCTGTGCTCCACCTGTGCTCCACCTCTTGCTCCACCTGTGCTCCACCTGTGCTCCACCTCTTGCTCCACCTGTTGCTCCACCTCTTGCTCCACCTCTTGCTCCACCTCTTGTTCCACCTGTGCTCCACCTGTGCTCCACCTCTTGCTCCACCTCTTGCTCCACCTGTGCTCCACCTGTGCTCCACCTCTTGCTCCACCTCTTGCTCTACCTCTTGCTCCACCTGTGCTCCACCTGTGCTCCACCTCTTGCTCCACCTCTTGCTCCACCTCTTGCTCTACCTCTTGCTCCACCTGTGCTCCACCTCTTGCTCCACCTCTTGCTCCACCTGTGCTCCACCTGTGCTCCACCTGTGCTCCACTTGTTGCTCCACCTCTTGCTCTACCTCTTGCTCCACCTGTGCTCCACCTCTTGCTCTACCTCTTGCTCCACCTGTGCTCCACCTGTTGCTCCACCTCTTGCTCCACCTCTTGCTCCACCTCTTCTTTTCTAACGCGTTCATTGGACTGTTTTTATTCATGTTTTAATGGCTTCACAAAGTTTTCACCCCCCCACCTCTTGCTCCACCTGTGCTCCACCTGTGCTCCACCTGTGCTCCACCTCTTGCTCCACCTGTTGCTCCACCTGTTGCTCCACCTCTTGCTCCACCTGTTGCTCCACCTGTTGCTCCACCTGTTGCTCCACCCGTTCTCAGGCACGAGGTCAGAGACAGGATGGAGTTAAACGGCTGCAGCCTCAGGCTGACGGGGTTCAGACTGAAATCTTTTAGAAACGCTAATCAGCAGGCTGTGATTTTAGATTCAGGATCTGAGTCCACAGAAAGCACGGCCCTGAAAGCACGTGGTCATTCACTCAAATCAAGTTTTCCATGTTCCTCTGCCCCTGTCCCTAAATCCAGCTGAGACCGGAATGATTTCAGACCCTAACCCTAACTTTAATGATCCTGAGAGGAGAGGAGGACGCCACCACGGGGGGGGGGGGGGTCATTAAATCTGTCATTAAACATGCAGACGGTTCTGTTCAGCTCTGCTTCTCGAGCAGCAGCCCAGAGGCTCGGTTCCTGCTGCTGTCACTGAACGAGCTGCAGCTCAGTGTTTGGAATCAGTTTTTATAGCTTCTTGTGTCGTATGGACAAGAAAAAAGTCCCGTTAGCTGACCTGTGCTCTGATTGGCCAGGACGTGTGGGAGCAGGTGAGGGAGGGTCAGATCGATCAGCTGACTCTGAAGGAGATGTTGGAGAGCATCAGGAAGAAGGCTGACGTCCCGCTGTCGGTCCGCTCGCTCAGCTTCCTGTCGCTGGACGCCGGCGACATGGACGACTTTGTCCAACTGCACAAGCAGCAGCCAATCAGGCGGCAGGTAACCCTCACGTCACGGCGTCTGTAAGGTCTGCTGGTTCTGCTGGTTTCAGTCACATCTGAGCCGATAGTTCAGTGTTTATTCAGCCTTCACAGTTATTACAGTTTTATTCAATAAAAACATCAGAAGTTTGGAGGATATCAAGAATTAGACCAGATTCCTACAGAATTACTGCTTAATAAGTTTTACCTGCAAAATTCTGACAAGTTGCATCACAAATACCATTAATACAGCAAGTAAATCATTTTGGGCCAATCAGAGATCCCTGCTGTGTCAGCATATTGATAACGAGCTCACTCACTGACGCAGTTATTGATAAACTGATTTGGTGTCAACATGAAGGTTAAACCAAAGAGGACCTGGAGGTGATCCTTGTGGGACACCGTAGCTAAAGATATTAGTTTGAATTGAACAACAACAGACACATTCACAACTAAATCACACCAGAAACCTCTCGATGACAGCGTGCCGAGCTCCTTTACAGTCAGACCGTGGGTTTCGGATCAGAACCGAATCCTGCTCACATCCATCCTCTTCTTCCTTCAGACGGTCATCACCTGCATCGGGACTCTGAAGAAGAGCACGGCGGACGAGGATGGTGTCAGCTGTCTGGTGATCGGTACAGAGAGCGGCGACGTCTTCATCCTCGACCCCGAGGCTTTCATCATCCTCTCCAAGGTAAAGGCGGTCTGAACCGCGGGGTCCCAGCTGGGCCTCTTTCACAGAAATAAGCATCTCTAACTTCTCTGTGACTGCCTCAGATGTCGCTGCCCGCCGCTCCGACCACGATGGACGTCACGGGTCAGTTCGACGTGGAATTCCGCATCACGGTGGCGTGTCGCAACGGCAACATCTACATCCTGCGCAGGTGAGACACACCTGATGAGCCGTAGCTCTGGTCTGGGGGCTGCAGCAGGACTCCTTAAAGCTGACTTTGTGCTGCTGCTGTTTAGGGAGTCGGACAAACCGAAGTACTGCATCGAGCTGCCGTCCCACCCGGTCGGTCTGGTGAGAGTTGGGAAGAACGTGGTGGTCGGCTGCACCGATGAGAGCCTGCAGGGCTTCACTCAGAAGGTAAAGTGTGAGGAGGTAAATATGGAGCCTCTCCTCTGCTGGAGTGCAGGAGTTTGTCCAGCCTGTCCTCGGAAGGAAAGGAACACTTTAATGTCCCGGTGCAAAGCAGGTTTGGTTCATCTTCCACAGTCTCTTACATTTCCTGTTGTGTCCTCAGGGGAAGAAGCTCTGGAAGACCGTCCTCCCTGCCCCCATCACCACCATGGTCACCATGGACCTCCCCACCAGGGGCTTCCAGGCAGTTCTGGTGGGCCTGGCTAACTGTGAAGTGCATTTGTACCGGGACAAGAACCTGCTGAGCATCCTCAAAGCGCCCGACGTGGTGACCAGCATCTGCTTCGGCCGGTACGGGCGTGAGGACGGGACCCTCATCATGACCACGAAGGGAGGCGGCCTGATGGTGAAGATCCTGAAGAGGACGGCGGTGTTTGACGACCGGGACAGCGCCCCTGGCCCGCCACTGGCCCAGAGCGTCCGCCTCAACGTGCCCAAGAAGACCAAACTTTACGTGGACCAGACGCTGAGAGAGCGCGAGAACGGCCTGGCCATGCACCGCGCCTTCCAGATGGACCTGAGCCGCATGCGCCTGGCCGCCGCCAAAGCTTACATGAAGGCGCTGGAGTCCAGTCTGACGCCGATGTCCGCCAGCCTCTCCGAGCCGCTCAAGATGAACGCCGTGGTCCAGGGTCTGGGTCCATCCTTCAAGCTGACCCTGAATGTGCAGAATACGGCGGCCTGCCGGCCCGTCATGAACCTGGCCATCAGCTTCCTGTACGACGAGAGCCTCTACAGGATGAGGAGCCCCTACATGAGGGTCCCCCTGCTGGTGCCCGGACTCATCTACCCCGTCGAGACCTTCGTGGAGTGCACCAGCGACAAGGGCATCTCTGACATCATCAAGGTGTTCGTCCTGCACGAGGGGAAGAGCTCGCCGCTGCTGACGGCTCACATCAACATGCCCGTCAGCGAGGGCCTGGCGCTCAACTGAAGCACCGCGGCAGCTACAGACTTCTGTCGTCATGGAGACGTAGAAATGGAACATTTCGGCTTAAAGATGCATTTTTTCCAGCTTGGCCGTCCTCGATAGATGAATCCAGACGTCTGAACTCTAAATGAACTGCGTAAACTTCTCTGCTCCGTCAAATAAAAGCTAAAAGTAAAAACTGAGCCTCAGCCTGATTCTGTGCTCCTCATCAGATTAAAGCGGTACCAAACCAACTGTTTTCCAAAGTTCTTTTCGAGTCACGACCGATTAAACTGGTTTCACACCACAAGCCCGTTCACACACTGTTACAGGCTCCAGTTTCCTCTTCCAGGTGCAGCTGGGGATCGAACCACCAACCCTTCAGGCACCATAAGCTCTGCTCTTCCTATTTTTAATAAGTTTAATAAAAATCCTTTAATGGTTTGGAAACGGCTCCAAACTATATCAGTTATATCTTATTTTAAATCTTTCCAACTAAATGTTCAGACAGCAGGAACCTTTAAAATTACAGACACTGCAGCTTTGTAGTTTACTGTCCAGCTGTTATAGGTTCTACTATAGAAAATAACTTAAAGCTAAGAAAGAGGGATGGAGCGCCAGTGATAACTACGATATGTCCTGATCCAGAGTTTAATGATGCAGTTCATGTCCTCACCAGCAGGTGTCTCTGCCGGACAGTGAAAGAAGCTCCTCCTCCTCCTGCTCCTGCTCCTCCTCTGGTGTCTGCAAGAAAAATGAATAAACTGAGAAAAGAACAGAGTGAAAGCAAATAAACAACTGATTCATTAATGCAGTCCTTATTTTTAATGGATTATTACAGAACTGTACAAGAGTCCCGACCCAGACTCCTGATCCAGCCTCATTTCTTCCAGACTTTCCTGAAACCTTTAAAGTGTCCTGATCAATAGTTCTGCAGCTTTCTGAAACCTTTAAAGTGTCCTGATCAACAGTTCTGCAGCTTTCTGTAACCTTTAAAGTGTCCTGATCAACAGTTCTGCAGCTTTCTGAAACCTTTAAAGTGTCCTGATCAATAGTTCTGCAGCTTTAAACCTTTAAAGTGTCCTGATCAACAGTTCTGCAGCTTTCTGAAACCTTTAAAGTGTCCTGATCAACAGTTCTGCAGCTTTCTGTAACCTTTAAAGTGTCCTGATCAATAGTTCTGCAGCTTTCTGAAACCTTTAAAGTGTCCTGATCAGCAGTTCTGCAGCTTTCTGTAACCTTTAAAGTGTCCTGATCAACAGTTCTGCAGCTTTCTGTAACCTTTAAAGTGTCCTGATCAACAGTTCTGCAGCTTTCTGAAACCTTTAAAGTGTCCTGATCAACAGTTCTGCAGCTTTCTGTAACCTTTAAAGTGTCCTGATCAGCAGTTCTGCAGCTTTCTGTAACCTTTAAAGTGTCCTGATCAACAGTTCTGCAGCTTTCTGTAACCTTTAAAGTGTCCTGATCAACAGTTCTGCAGCTTTCTGAAACCTTTAAAGTGTCCTGATCAACAGTTCTGCAGCTTTCTGAAACCTTTAAAGTGTCCTGATCAATAGTTCTGCAGCTTTCTGAAACCTTTAAAGTGTCCTGATCAATAGTTCTGCAGCTTTCTGAAACCTTTAAAGTGTCCTGATCAATAGTTCTGCAGCTTTCTGAAACCTTTAAAGTGTCCTGATCAACAGTTCTGCAGCTTTCTGAAACCTTTAAAGTGTCCTGATCAATAGTTCTGCAGCTTTCTGAAACCTTTAAAGTGTCCTGATCAACAGTTCTGCAGCTTTCTGAAGCTCTTTCAGAGTTTTTCTTTGGACATTTTCTGCTTTTTGCCTCATCTTCAGTCCTTGTTCCTGAGCATTTTCAGTGTTTTTTCTTTGTTCAGCCACTTAACTCTGACCTTTGACCCATTCAGGCAGAAAAAAGGCTCCTAACTCAAGGGATGAACCAGTGTTGTGTCGACACAGAACAGACAACTGAGCAAAGAAGCCATTTTAAACTGGATCTTTAGGCACTTTGTTACCAGCAGCCTGTCACAAAGACACATCATTTGTTCCCATTTCTTTAGCTGCATCTATGAAAAACAGCAAAGAAAACACAGTTTGACAGACAGAAAATAGGATTTCTGCAGCAACAAGGTGATTCCCAAAGAGCTATTAGCTGAAAACTTGGCATATCTCAGCATGGTGTGCAGTGTGTCCTTAAAACATTTGAGGAAACTGGACAAGTGGAGGACAAAAGAAGAAGTGTCAGGCCTAAAAAACTATCTCCAGCAGATGAACAGGATCTGAAAGTGATGTCCTTAAGAAAGAGGAAAAAATCCAGCTGTGACCTGACAGGACCTGAGAGATGCATCTGGACCTTCAGCTGATCCATCTACTGTTGGCCCAAGCCTCATCAGAAATGGTCTCCATGGAAGGGTGGCTGTCAAGAAGCCGTTCTTAAGGAAGGGAAACAGGGAGAAAAGGCTGAGCTGTGCCAAATGACACAAGAAGTGGACTGAAAATCAGTGGCAACAGGTCTTATGGAGGGATGAATCCTCCCCAGAGCCCGGACCTCAACATTATTGAAGCAGTGTGGGATCATCTGACAGAGAACGGAACAAAAGGCAGCCCACATCCAAAGAAGAGCTTTGGGATGTCCTTCAAGAAGCCTGGAGAACTATTCCTGAAGACTCCTTAAAGAAATGACAGAAAGCTTGTCTCAGAGGGTTCAGGCTGTGTTGGAGAATAAAGGAGCTCAGACCAGAGATTCACTTTAAAGCTGCTGAGAACTGATAAAAACTCTGTTTCTGCCTCAGATTCTGGGTTTATGTTCATGTTTGACATGTTTCAGTGAATCTCTGCAGCTGCTTCCTGTTTTATGGAAACATGTAAAGAATGAGGCTGATCAGGACTTTTAAGTATCTTCACATGCTGTCAGTCGCTTGTTGCTGAACTTGTTTCAGCTGAAGTTTAGTTGCTAATTAAAGAGCTCACTCTCAGTCCTGCTGTGGCGGCTGACGCCGTCTCCTGACAGTTTCCTCATGTTTGTATGACCATATCTCAGGGAGCAGGTGCTCTGTCCCTCAGGTGAGGTCACATGGTTTCAGGTTGGCTGGAGTTCGTCTTTACAAAACAAAACAAAGGTTTTATTTCCTCTTCGGGACATTTTTGGATTAATTTGGCGTTCCTGCTTGAGGCAGATGTGAAAGTTTGTGGAGTTTCACTGTTTTACAGACTGAAATAAAAGAGATTTTCACTTCTGGAGTGTTTCCAACACAGAGAGCTGAGCTGAACGTCACTCTGAGATAAAAGATCTGGTGTTTTCTGATGTAATTCTCTCTCTCAGACAGTGAACTCCGACCTTTGGGCCGCTGTGGGTGAGTCCTGCAGCCTCCCTGTTGACTCTGTGCTGAAGCCTCAGTAAACAGCTGCTGTCTGAAGGTCACAACTTTCCACTGTTGGTCAACTCTCAGTGTGTTTACCTGCTTCTGATGTCATCCTGCGTGTCAGCTGCTGCTCCCGCTGCACAGAAAGCACTCAAAGGAGAGGCTGCAGCACTCGTATCTAAAGACATTCGGTTCAAATCAGATGAAAAAGGGAAAGAAAGTGCATCAGAAACAGATCTGACAGCTGTGGCTGTGAAACAACAGAATAAAAAAGGTATCACTTCTTCACAGACACCTCTTTGGGAAACAGCATCCACCTGTTCTCCAAAGTTCTGTCTCATCAGTTACTGCAGCTCCTAGAATCTAATCTCTATCCTTTCAGGCCCCCCCCCCCCCACATTATTCCACACCGTTGGATCGGCTGGATCAGAGGAACGTAGAGGTTTATAAACTGTAAACCAGATGTTCTTAAAGTGGACCCAGGAGTTCTGCAGGGTTCAGCTCTGGGCCCACTTCTTGTCAGTTTAACAGGAAGGTGAAGCTCCACAGGATGAGGAACCCTGAGCTGCTCTTCAGATGGATGCAGATGATCCAGTGTTAGAAACAAGATGTCCGCCTCCACACTGATGTCATGTTGTTTCCAGTCTGTTAGAAGCTGTCAGGTAGCTTCTGCTCAGGGCCGATCTGTGACTGAGGACCATGAAGATCAGTGGGAAACACATGGAAACACTCAGAAGTAAGAAGTCATGGGCGGCAGAACACTTTCTACTGCTCAGCCAGGACCAAACAGGAGTTTTAGTTATTGGTGCTGAAGCCCAGAGAGAAGCTGTCAGCAGCTGGCAGTGAATCCCTCCAACACAGCAGAGGATCTCTGACCCGGATCCTGAGCAACATGTCAGAACTGGTTTTTATCAGCAGAATACCACAGTTTCTATCTCAGGCTGAGACACTATCTCTCATTTCCTCCAGAATCCATCACTGCGAAGCTGTAATTTCTGTTTTTATTGTTGTTCTTTTAAACTATTTGAACTAGTTGAATGAAAAGTTCTCTATAGATGAAGTTTGACTGATTAACTCAAAGGGTGACACCAGGGGAGGTGACTTCAGATCTGTGCTGGCCTGCTTCCATCGGCTCAGTGAATAGCTGCTGTCTGAAGGTCAACTTTCAGCAGAAGATGAACTCTCAGCAGTTTACTCCAACCAGAGAGCGTTCTGCTCACTTTCTGTAAACGGGTCGCCAGCACAGAGAGTTTCATCACCTCCTGCTGTTGGGAAACTTTAAAAACTCCAGCCTGTGTTTGTTTCCAGCTGCTGGTGCAGACTTCAGCCTATAAAAGCTGCCAGGAAGGGAGGAAGTCTTCATCTGGATCCAACACTGAGGTCTGAGGATGAGGAGCATCATCGTTTTACTGGGTGAGTTTCTGATAAATGCTGCTGCCCTTCGTTAGCCGGGTTTCATGTGGCTGCTGTGAAGGTTTAATGAGAGCAAATGTTTCGGTGACCAACCCTCTGCGTTAGAAGTAAGCGTGGCACAGACTCACAGCTGTGCTCGTGTGTCTCCAGCTGTGCTGTGGGTGTCTGAAGGCGTTAAGTTCGGTCAGCTCTGCGACGGAAACCCGAACAACAGAAGAAGGACGTCGGACAGCGTCGGCCAGGGCCACTACGGAGCCAGTCGGTGAGACAGAAACAGCCACACTGAGCCACTGCCTGAACCTTTAAAGCAGCTGTTAACAGCTGGATGTGCGCTGCTTTCAGGAACGGCAGAGTCCACAAAGGTCTGGACATCGTGTGCCGAGACGGGTCGGCCGTCTACGCTCCGTTTGATGCGACGCTGCACGGAAAACTCGTCGTCTACAACGATCCCCAAAAGGCGGCCATCGATGAGGGAATCAACCTGAGAGGAGAGGGTCGGTCCGCCGCACGCACCCCTGAGCCTGTTATTGATTGTATTATTGATTCACTGATTGAGAGGCTGTGACTCGTCCTGCAGGTCTGTGCTTCAAACTGTTCTACGTGAGGCCGGACCGGACCTCTGGATCAGTGAGGAAGGGGGAGAGGATCGGAACCATGCTGCCCATGCAGAGAGTTTACCCAGGAATCACCTCACATGTTCATGTCCAGATGTGTGACAAGAGTGACCCCACAAGGTACTTCTGAGCAGTTCTGAAGGGCCAGCAACCAAGAACCCGATCCACCCACAGAGAACCCGATCCACCCACAGAGAACCCGATCCACCCACAGAGAACCCGATCCACCCACAGAGGACCCACCTCGCCCAGCAAAGCTGCTCCTGAAATCTTTGATCCGTGGGGCATTTGCAGTCAATAAAAATCTGATATAAAATTGTTTGTTGTGTTTATTTAAATCAGTGTGAGCTCTGCTCTTTAACATTCTTCTAGAAATGTTCTGTTTTGTGCCGCCAGCTGCTGATCATGTTCTGACCACATATTCCACATTAGAGAGCCACAGTGGAGGGTAAAGAAGAAGAAGCTGTAGTTCAGCCGAAAGGATGTCAGCTGGGGAGAGAGTTTAAAATCTGGTGAATATATAAATCAGTTGTTGAAAAGATCATCGTACAATAAATACTCAAAGCAACTTACATTATATCAAAGATGAATATGTGGAAACAGACAATAAAAGGGTTTAAAAAATGCCACAAATTACAGAAGAGTTACGCTGTGCACATCTCCGGCTTGGTCCATTACTGTTGATGAGAAAGCATTGTTTGCTAGCATCTGCTGCTAGCTTACAGCTAACTGCTAGCTTACAGCTAACTGCTGGCTTACAGCTAACTGCTAATTTAGAGCTAACTGCTAACTTACAGCTAACTGCTAGCTTACAGCTAACTGCTAGCTTACAGCTAACGGCTAATTTACAGCTAACGGCTAACTTACAGCTAACTGCTAGCTTACAGCTAACTGCTAAACTGTTTCCTTCTGGGATAAATAGAGTAACTATCTTAGCTATAAACCGTTTTACGGGAAAGCAGACAACTTACCTTCCCCTGAAAATCAATCTTCTTCCTTCATTCATGTCATTCTAATTCAATCCAGTTTGACCCATTTATGACTTATCGTCACATAGTTGTTACATAAAGTTCTGTTTCTGATGGTTTTTATCAGCAGAACACCACAGTTTCTATCTCAGGCCGATGCTGAGACAGTATCACGCACTTTAAGAGCAGCCGGACTCAGCTTTGCAGCCTCTTCTGGGGAATTTATGAACAGGAACAACATAGAAACATGTTACATGGCTGCATACTCAGCGTTCCTGACGATAACAGTTCATGAGGGTCCTTCATACTTCCTGGAAACATTCTGTGCGTTCGTGCCCAAAACCCAATCTCTGTTCAGCAGAGAGACCCTGAAACATCCCATAGTTCTGCTGCTATGGGCCCAGACTGCTGGGGGAGCTCCCATGATGCACCTCTGTCAGCAGAACCAGCTCTCTGGACTGGGCTTAAATCAAATCTGCACAGAGATCTGACAGAACCAGGAAACATTTTACTGAAACAACTCTTTGTTTCTGTAGATGTTGTTTGTTAAGATAATGTTCAGGTTGGACAGATTCTCAAAGGCTCACAGATAAACCTTTTTACGGGAAAGAAGACAACTTACCTTCCCCTGAAAATCAATCTACTTCCTTCATTCGTGTCAACAACAGACAGACAACCATCACATAGTTGTTACATAAAGTCCTGTTTCTGATGCAGAAAGTCTCACCTTTACAGTCAGAGCGGTGAGGAGATGGTTTCTGATTGGTCGGCCGCTGTGCCACCTCACCACCTTCTGCAGGTATAAGCAGTGAAGTGTGAGAGCTGACAGGTGTTTGTGTGGAGAGTTCAGTTCCAGCTGCAGGTGAATTCACAGGTGAGACCTGAGCGGGACGACTTTACACAGAGTCGCAGTCTGTCACTGAGCCCTGATCATTACTTTATTTTGTGCGTTCATGCAGCTCAGCAGAGATCCAGACCGACATCCGCTTTCACCACTTCAACACAGCCGAGAGGATGAAGGTGAGTTTGGACCTTCCTGAACTCTTGTAAAGCCTCTGGACAATATTTCAGAAACATTCCAGGCTGAGAGCTGCTTTCACCTGTCCGTGAGTCACACAGGAGACAGGAGTCTCCATCACTGTCAGAACAGGGAGGAGCAGCTGAGGAGTTCTTTGCTCCGGAGGTCAGAGGTC
>JAVGWW010000023.1:29640076-29677576 GCA_036924055.1 Leuresthes tenuis | reverse complement strand
GAGACCAGTTAGGAGACCAGTTAGGAAACCAGTTAGGAGACCAGTTAGGAAACCAGTTAGGAGACCAGTTAGGAGACCAGTTAGGAGACCAGTTAGGAGAGCAGTTAGGAAACCAGTTAGGAGACCAGTTAGGAGAGCGTTGCAGTAGTCCAGGTGGGAGATGACCATGGCCTGCAGCAGGAGCTGGGGGGCATGTTGGGTCAGGTATGGTCTGATCTTTCTTATGTTCAGTAATGCAAAGCGGCTGAACGAGCAACAAAGGTAACGTGATCTTTGAAGGTTATTTGGTCATCAATCATGACACCCAGTAACACTGGATGAGAATGATGACAGTAGCGCCTGGAGTTTAGCTAGATCTGTCGGATCTTTTGAGTAAATAATAAATAGAATACTTTGGTACCACTTCACTTATGTTTCTGCAGGAGACGGTCTGTTTCATCACAACGGAATGAAATTCTCCACCTTCGACAAAGACCAGGACATCTGGCCTGGAAACTGTGCCAAGTCATTCCTGGGGGCATTCTGGTATGGGAAGTGTCACAATGCAAACCCCAACGGAGTTTATCGCTGGGGGGCTGATAAGACCATCTTTGCTGTTGGAGTGGAGTGGAAACACTGGAAGGGACATGACTATTCCCTGAAGGCCATCAGCATGAAGATCCGTCCTGTGAAGTAACTCTGCAGGACAAACTAACAGAACATCAGCACAGGTTGATCTGTCTGTTCTCTCATCTATCATGTAACCCAACACAATCTTTGGAATTAAAGCATCAATCAAAACTTCACATGAACATTTCCAGCTTCAATAAAAGTCAAATGTTGAGTGTGAACAAAGTTCTCTGTTTGGAAAATACTGCTCTGTGAGATCTTTAAGATGTGATGGAGCTCGGTCATTAAGAGCTTTATATGTGAGGAGAAGAATCTTAAATTCTATTCTGAATCTAACAGGGAGCCAATGAAGAGAAGCTAAAACTGGAGAAACATGATCTCTGCTGTTAGATCTCAGCAGAACTCTGGCTGCAGGGTTTTGGATCAGCTGGAGGCTTTTCAGAGAATCTGTGGGACGGAACAATAATAAAGAATTACAGTAGTTCAGTCCTGAAGGAACAGATGCATGGAGCAGTTTCTCTGCTCTGAGACAGGATGGTCCTGATTTTAATGATATTATGAAGGTGAAAGAAGGCAGAAATCTATACCTGCAGAGCGTATCTGTACCTTTAGAGCGTACCTGTACCTGCAGAGCGTACCTGTACCTGCAGAGCGTATCTGTACCTGTACCTTTAGAGCGTATCTGTACCTGCAGAGCATATCTGTACCTGCAGAGCGTACCTGTACCTGCAGAGCGTATCTGTACCTTTAGAGCGTATCTGTACCTGCAGAGCATATCTGTACCTTTAGAGCGTACCTGTACCTGCAGAGCATATCTGTACCTGCAGAGCGTATCTGTACCTGCAGAGCGTATCTGTACCTTTAGAGCGTACCTGTACCTGCAGAGCGTACCTGTACCTGCAGAGCATATCTGTACCTGCAGAGCGTACCTGTACCTGCAGAGCGTATCTGTACCTTTAGAGCGTATCTGTACCTGCAGAGCGTATCTGTACCTGCAGAGCGTATCTGTACCTGCAGAGCATATCTGTACCTTTAGAGCGTACCTGTACCTGCAGAGCATATCTGTACCTGCAGAGCGTATCTGTACCTGCAGAGCGTATCTGTACCTGCAGAGCGTACCTGTACCTGCAGAGCGTACCTGTACCTGCAGAGCGTACCTGTACCTGCAGAGCGTATCTGTACCTGCAGAGCGTATCTGTACCTGCAGAGCGTATCTGTATCTGTACCTGCAGAGCGTACCTGTACCTGCAGAGCGTATCTATACCTGCAGAGCATATCTGTACCTGCAGAGCGTATCTGTACCTGCAGAGCGTATCTGTACCTGTACCTGCAGAGCGTACCTGTACCTGCAGAGCGTACCTGTACCTGCAGAGCGTACCTGTACCTGCAGAGCGTATCTGTACCTGCAGAGCGTATCTGTACCTGCAGAGCGTATCTGTATCTGTACCTGCAGAGCGTACCTGTACCTGCAGAGCGTATCTATACCTGCAGAGCATATCTGTACCTGCAGAGCGTATCTGTACCTGCAGAGCGTATCTGTACCTGTACCTGCAGAGCGTACCTGTACCTGCAGAGCGTACCTGTACCTGCAGAGCGTACCTGTACCTGCAGAGCGTATCTGTACCTGCAGAGCGTATCTGTACCTGCAGAGCGTACCTGTACCTGCAGAGCGTATCTGTACCTGTACCTGCAGAGCGTATCTGCACCTGCAGAGCATATCTGTACCTGCAGAGCGTATCTGTACCTGTACCTGCAGAGCGTACCTGTACCTGCAGAGCGTACCTGTACCTGCAGAGCGTACCTGTACCTGCAGAGCGTATCTGTACCTGCAGAGCGTATCTGTACCTGCAGAGCGTACCTGTACCTGCAGAGCGTATCTGTACCTGTACCTGCAGAGCGTATCTGTACCTGCAGAGCGTATCTGTACCTGCAGAGCGTATCTGTACCTGCAGAGCGTATCTGTACCTGCAGAGCGTATCTGTACCTGCAGAGCGTATCTGTACCTGCAGAGCGTATCTGTACCTGCAGAGCGTATCTGTACCTGCAGAGCGTATCTGTACCTGTACCTGCAGAGCGTACCTGTACCTGCAGAGCGTACCTGTACCTGCAGAGCGTACCTGTACCTGCAGAGCGTATCTGTACCTGCAGAGCGTATCTGTACCTGCAGAGCGTACCTGTACCTGCAGAGCGTATCTGTACCTGTACCTGCAGAGCGTATCTGTACCTGCAGAGCGTACCTGTACCTGCAGAGCGTATCTGTACCTGCAGAGCGTATCTGTACCTGTACCTGCAGAGCGTATCTGTACCTGTACCTGTAGAGCGTATCTGTACCTGCAGAGCGTATCTGTACCTGCAGAGCGTATCTGTACCTGCAGAGCGTATCTGTACCTGCAGAGCGTATCTGTACCTGCAGAGCGTATCTGTACCTGTACCTGCAGAGCGTATCTGTACCTGTACCTGTAGAGCGTATCTGTACCTGCAGAGCGTATCTGTACCTGCAGAGCGTATCTGTACCTGCAGAGCATATCTGTACCTGCAGAGCGTATCTGTACCTGCAGAGCGTATCTGTACCTGCAGAGCGTATCTGTACCTGCAGAGCGTATCTGTACCTGCAGAGCGTATCTGTACCTGCAGAGCATATCTGTACCTGCAGAGCGTATCTGTACCTGCAGAGCGTATCTATACCTGCAGAGCATATCTGTACCTGCAGAGTCCACAGGTAGATAACAGCTGATCTGCTCTGAGTGCATCTGAGCAGTTTGACAGAAACATTCTCTGAGGGTTCTGCAGCTCCTCAAACTGAAGGTGAGTTCCGTCATATCGTCTTTGTTGATAACGAGTCCTGTCTTTTGAAGTTCTGTCGGGTTCTCTGGGATCCATGGGCCTCAGTTAGAAAACTGACCCGACATCAGGTTTATTCTGTAGGAAACAGGAAGCGACATCCAGGCAGTTATTTGTAAAACTGGAATGTGACATGAGAATTGGCTGAACTCAGATCCCTGATTGTGCAGGAGTGTTGTTCTCCTGCTGAGAACTTATTGTGTGCTTTATCGCTAAGAAGATCTGTTACAGCTGTTACCAGATGTTTGATTTAATCAGATATAAATAGAATATTTTCAGTTAATGGTGTATATATGAAGAAGTGTCGATGGAAGCTCAGTTGAGCTGAGACTCTCTGCTCCGCTGCAGGTTTAATTCAACCTTTGCTCCTTGATTATTTCTGCTTATCAGACACTGAATTGTGCTTCATTAAGTGGACATTTATCATCATGGGACTCTGAACCCATTTCTCTGATCTTTCCTCACTTGTTTTGGGTGGTGCTAAAAATACAATAAAGGTATGAAATCCTAATCTGATAAGGATTGTGGGCATTTAAAGGGACCAGCTATGGGAGCCACATCCATTCAGGCACCACAACCTTTTGGGTTTTTTTCATTTTAAACTAACAAGAAATATATTTAACAAATTTAATTTTCAAGCCTAATTCAGCTGATTCCATTTGTTTCTGTTGTTTTTAGTCAAAACTATAATCACTAATTTATTTATATTCAGGTGTTGCGATATGTTCAGAAAGCCGCTGAAACAGAGGAGATGTTGATGTCTTAA
Source organism: Leuresthes tenuis (assembly GCA_036924055.1). Lineage (NCBI taxonomy): Eukaryota > Metazoa > Chordata > Actinopteri > Atheriniformes > Atherinopsidae > Leuresthes > Leuresthes tenuis. The sequence goes on along the minus strand of JAVGWW010000023.1, from coordinate 29,673,360 downwards.
AGGAGACTTTAAGAGTTTTTAACTTTCTCAGAAATCAGCAGCATCGCTTCTGTGTTTCTTCTGTTTCACAAATCTTCAAAGCATTTTTATCCCTTTTTGGTTCACTCCTGTGCTGACGGACAGCATGGCGAGCAGGAAGTGCTGTGCTGGTTCCGCCATGCCTGTGATCCACTACGTCCTCATCGCCGCCATGACGGTTGCGTGTGTGACGCTGATTGCACTGGTCGTCACCAGGAAAACAGACACAGGTGAGGAGCTACTCAATGCAACCGTAAGAATTAATACGCCTCTGGAAATAGTCCCCAAGAACTTCAGGTGTTCAGATGTGTGACTGACCAGAGAGCCACAGACAAAAGGATCAGAAATCCTGAATAAAATAAAGGAATGCTTCTAGATTTCTCATCATTTTGACCCCCAGCTTACAGGTGACTATTTTATTGGGGTTTGGTGCAGCCTTACCCATTAAAACCATCTTCTTCTATAGTTCTTCAGCTGAATCTTCAGAGATTCTTAAAGAAAACTGGTCAGGCCAGGTCGACCCTTTGGATCAGTGGTTGGTTTTACCCAACCAGCAACAGACAGGAAAGCGTTTGGATTAATTCGCTGCACTTCACAGACGGCAGTTTTGTGAACAAGAACTGGTACGATGGTGACTGCAGGGAGGCTGAAGCTCGAAGTCGTGGTTGTTCCAACGCTAAAAGGACATGAATCTGAACCTCGATCTGGGAGGGAAGCTGTTCTGTGTTGTGTTGGAATCAGAACGGATTTTAGAACAAACATCTGTAAATGAGTCAAAAGTCAGTAAAATGGGAATATAGGAGAAATAAATATATGTTGAAAAAGTGACAGAAGACCGGAATGTTGAATAGTTGCAGGTACTGAGCAGAAGAGTCGCTCACTTTGATGTTCTGGATCTGATTCTGGGCCCAACACAGTAATCTGGGTCTCATGCTGTCATGCTTAGCGTGTTTCTCTCTTTAGTTCACGAGTCACCTGTCTCTGTCCCGCCCCCTCAGCAAACCTCCAGAAATTTGACCAATGAGGAGAGACTTTAGCCTGATCCTCGCCCAAGAGAAAGTTTTTCTTTCTCGTTCTGAAGTAATTATTAACTATTTAGAGTTATGAAGAGTAACCCTGAGGTACCAATGTCTGGAAGTGATCATGACATGTCCACTTTAAACTTTGCTACCTGTCTCTGTTTGAGGCAAATCTTACCTGATTGGACTGGGTCGGGCCGACTGCACCGGACCACCGGCTGAAATCCCTCTGGTGAGTACAATCAGGACAAGTGAATGTCTCCTTTCAGGTTGTTTCCTGCACGGTTTCCTGGATGTCAGATTCAACCCCGATTCCAGAAAAGTTGGAAAGCTGCGTATAATAAGCACAAACTCCAGAGAACATGGAAAACATATCAGATGTTGAAAGTGAGACATAAAAAATATGAATATACTCAGAGGAGCAATTTTTGGAGTTTAAAGCTCCATCAGATGCAGGTTAAAGCTCCATCAGATGCAGCTTAAAGCTCCATCAGATGCAGGTTAAAGCTCCATCAGATGCAGCTTAAAGCTCCATCAGATGCAGGTTAAAGCTCCATCAGATGCAGCTTAAAGCTCCATCAGATGCAGGTTAAAGCTCCATCAGATGCAGGTTAAAGCTCCATCAGATGCAGCTTAAAGCTCCGTCAGATTCAGGTTAAAGCTCCGTCAGATGCAGCTTAAAGCTCCATCAGATGCAGCTTAAAGCTCCTTCAGATGCAGGTTAAAGCTCCATCAGATGCAGCTTAAAGCTCCGTCAGATTCAGGTTAAAGCTCCATCAGATGCAGCTTAAAGCTCCGTCAGATTCAGGTTAAAGCTCCATCAGATGCAGGTTAAAGCTCCATCAGATGCAGGTTAAAGCTCCATCAGATGCAGGTTAAAGCTCCGCCAGATGCAGGCTAAAGCTCCATCAGATGCAGGTTAAAGCTCCATCAGATGCAGGCTAAAGCTCCATCAGATGCAGGTTAAAGCTCCATCAGATGCAGGTTAAAGCTCCATCAGATGCAGCTTAAAGCTCCATCAGATGCAGCTTAAAGCTCCATCAGATGCAGGTTAAAGCTCCATCAGATGCAGGTTAAAGCTCCATCAGATGCAGGTTAAAGCTCCATCAGATGCAGGTTAAAGCTCCATCAGATGCAGGTTAAAGCTCCATCAGATGCAGGTTAAAGCTCCATCAGATGCAGGTTAAAGCTCCATCAGATGCAGGTTAAAGCTCCATCAGATGCAGGTTAAAGCTCCGTCAGATGCAGGTTAAAGCTCCATCAGACGCAGCTTAAAGCTCCATCAGATGCAGGTTAAAGCTCCATCAGATGCAGGTTAAAGCTCCATCAGATGCAGGTTAAAGCTCCATCAGATGCAGGTTAAAGCTCCATCAGATGCAGGTTAAAGCTCCATCAGATGCAGGTTAAAGCTCCATCAGATGCAGGTTAAAGCTCCATCAGATGCAGGTTAAAGCTGTTTCTGAGTCAGTTTAAAAGAGGCAGAGAAAGCAGAATACAGGTGAGAAACAGTGTAAAAGTTCATCATTTGGATAAAGCGGTGCATGTATTCACTGTGGAATAAATAATCAGTGCTTTACGGATGAAACTGAACTGAATTGTTGAAAGTGCGAGTTTCTTTGTCCAGTCTCCACTTTACACATTTCCCCAAAGTAACCCTGGTTAATCAGATAAGCAGACAGCTGTCTGATGTCAGCTGTTTCTCCTCCTCACGCTGACTTCTTATCAGTCAGCGATGGACTCTCAGGTCTGATGATTTTTCAGATTTAGCAGACTGTGCATGTTTTAGAACAAAGAAAACATTAGATTACACAACACTTCTTCTGTGGTATCAGAGTAATGAACTTTAACAGCAACGCACTGAGGGCTGTTTATCTGCAGAGAATCAAAGTTCACAGTCTGCCGTCAAAGTGCCCTCTGTCTGACTGGGTGTGTTAGAACTGATAATATTTATGGTTTCCTATCTGAAACTTATCAAACTGGCAATCAGTGAACAGTTGGAGGAAACGCATCCTGACAAGAATGTTCATCTTCGTTTTTAGCCGCAGTTAGCATGAAGATGCTAACCAACAGAGTCCTGATCCATGCATATCCAGTGATGGTTGATTTAGACTTCTGAGTACCTGAAGTGAAAGTTAACCCCTTTTTTCTTGTTAAAAGAAAGCTCAAAATCAAATTTCCAAATTTAAAATGAAATTTGAATTGGTACCTCTGAATGCCTTGTTCCAAAATCTGAAATCACTGTTCTAGCTCCATTTAAGTCACAGCTCAGATCTGAGCTTCCAGACACACATATGCAATGCTTAGATTCAGTTGGACTTCAACTCTGACCCACTGAGAAGAAACAAAGAAGAAACAAGCTGCCCAAGAAGCTGCCTGTTGCACCTCAGTTTGTCAAAGAGAATTCTGCTACATTAATAGGATTTTAACTGGTTCTGAACAGAACTGAAAAGTTCATGATAAACTCACTGTAACTTTATACTTCAGTAAACACATCAGTAATATTTTTCTGTTTACACCACATTGTTTATCTGCATATATTTGGTGTAGATGGGTTATGCAAACCCTCAGCAGAAGGCAGCAGGAATCCACACACGCCTGTTCAGCCGAGCCTTCATCATCGATGACGGGACGAGGAGAGTAGTGTTCGTCACTGCCGACGTAGGAATGATATCACAGAGGCTTCGCCTGGAGGTAGATATGCGCACAAATAAATACATATCATAATATATATACATAATTAAACATATTTATACATTTGAACTCCGAGTTTTTAAAGGCCAGTCTTAAGTGATGTAAATATCTTTCACTTTGCTTTTTTCAAAACGAATCCAGATACACTGACTATATACCGGCTATATCCCAGTTGTACACTGGCTCCATACCAGCTATACACTGGATATATACCAGATATATACCGGCTATATACCAGATATATACCAGATATATACCGGCTATATACCAGATATATACCGGATATATACCAGATATATACCGGCTATATCTGGATATACACCGGCTATATACCAGATATATACCGGCTATATACCAGATATTAACCGGCTATATACCAGATATTAACCGGCTATATACCAGATATTAACCGGCTATATACCAGATATTAACCGGCTATATACCAGATATATACCGGCTATATACCAGATATATACCGGCTATATACCAGATATATATCAGCTCTATACCAGATATATACCGGCTATATACCAGATATATACCGGCTATATCTGGATATACACCAGCTTATTACTTACAAGTCTCTTACACACACTTATTAAATGTTTTCTTGAGGCTGTCATTAACACGTATATTTTATAGGGGCTCGTAAAGGCTTTAATACCTTAATTAACTATCCTGATAATAAAGTTATTATTACATGTTGGTTTGAAGGTTCAGACTGGTTTCAGGTTCTGGTCCTCCTATAAACTTCTGTGCACGTGTGTGTGCACGTGTGTGTGTGTGTGTGTGTGTGTGTGTGTGTGTGTGTGAGCTCAGGTTTTGCAGGCGCTGCAGGTGAAGTACGGGGATCTGTACCGGCAGGATAATGTGGTTCTGAGTGGAACTCACACTCATTGTGGGCCGGCTGGATATTTCCAGTACACACTGTTCATGATCACCAGTAGCGGTTACATTAAAACGTCCACAGAGCCGCTGGTCAACGGCATCGTCGAGGTGTGCATGTGTGTGTGTTCCCATGGACTTAATTGTCTTATAGGTGTGATGATCATGTGTGGAGTTTTATCAGTTTATCTCAGCAAAATGTGGCTGCCGTTGGAATCATAAAGAAAAACTAAAGGAGCGATAATTTGAGGTATAATTCCTGCAAATACAAGTTTCAGCGAGAGGTTTAGGGAACATCTGGGGCAGCTGTTCATGCAGTACCTGAATATTACCTGAAATGTACTGAATGTTGTACACATGAACTGATAGATCAATAAGCTAATCAACAAATCTTTGACTGTTTTATCCTGATGTGATTGGGTTGTGGGAAGTTTACATGTAATAATTTATGTATTAAAGATGGATCTTTTGATAATATTACCATCAAGTCAGATTGTGACATTACATTAATTTAAACTTCTTTCCAGAGTATAGACATAGCCCACCGAAACATGAGGCCCGGCAGGATCTACAGGAACAGTGAAGAGCTGGAGGACAGCAGCCTGAACAGGAGTCCTCACTCATACCTGAACAACCCTGAAGATGAGAGACGCAGGTACACAAACACCTGACCTTTTCTTAATTCTGGACCCTCAGACATTCAAACAGGGTTCTGTCCAACTTTGCATCGACTTCAGCACATCGGTGGCAGCTGGGTCAGCTGTTTGCCATCTTTAGTAGTGAGAAATTTCTCCAGATGAGATGTGCTTCACTTGCTTCTTGGAAACTCTTGTTTTGACTTTCTTCTAAAGCTTTTGTTACCTGCAGACACTATTGATGGAGCTGTTATTGATCTGTTCAGGTACAAGTCGAACACAGACAGAAAGGTGTTGGTGCTGAGGTTCACTGATCTGGATGGAGACGGGATCGGAATGCTCTGGTAAAAACACAAACACCTGTCCTTTAATGACAGTAAAACATATTTCCTCCGTGTCGGTCTGTCGCTGGCATTCTGTTCAGAAAGTCCGAAGCTAACCAATCGCAGCAGTGGTGAAAGCAGCAGTAAATGATTCTTTATTAGCCTCATAACATCATTCATACCTGGATCTGTCTAACCTGAATCTCACATCATATCAACCTGGTGTTTGTAATTAAGTGGGACTGATACTGAATGATCCAATACAGCAGATTCAGGTGATTTTGCTGTAAAACTGTGAAACTAGAATAGTTTTATAAATAAGAAAATGCTGGTGAAAAGTCCCTCATTTTCTTTCTGACCATCTTATCGATACAAGAAGGCGACCAAAACAGATCTTTCATCTGTTTTTACCACAAATGAAGCATAAAAACAATATTTTCTTCTTCTACGTCCAGTTGACTTGATTCCCATGAAAGAAGAGCACATTATTCCGGTTCCTGGTTTCTGTTGTAACTCCAATATTTGCATCGGATATCGATATCGAAGAAAATTCTAGATCAGGTATCGTGACAATAGGCTTTTGTAATGGATATTTAATTCCCATTTGCACTAAACTATATAAAGGGCTGATTGCTATTTATTTTGATAGTTTATCAACCTCAAAGCTCGTGAAGCTATTGTTTTTTTCTCATTTTCAGCTCCTTTATTATTTATTATTTTGTTTTACATTGGATTTTGAATCCCTGATTGCACTGACTGAACCAGTTTTATGGTTAAGATTGTTTGCACAATTATTAAATAAATAAGTGATTCAGTACATTTATATCTGTTTATTTGTTTTTTAAAAAAAGGAAAGAAATGTTTAAGTCAAGTCTGCACAAAAGACTGAGTCTTTTCCACACAATGAAACTTACCGTTTGTTACCATAACCCCGCACAGTTTTTCTGTATCGGATCGGTATCGGTATCGGTATCGAAATCGGATCGGTATCCGATCGGTATCGGTCGATACTAATCCTCAGATATCGGTATCGGAGGTGAAAAAAGCGGATTGTGCATCGCTAGTTGTAACAGGTTATAAAATTGTCCTATCCTTAATGTCTTCCTTTCTTCTTCTGCTCTCCTGGAAGCTGGTTCGCCGTTCACGCCGTCAGCATGAACTACACCAACCGCATGGTGAGCAGTGACAACATGGGGTACGCCTCCTACCTTCTGGAGCAGGAGAAGAACCCCGGAGAGCTACCTGGACAGGTGACACGAGTCACTTATTACACACACTACAGATAAATTAAATGTTTTTTAAGGAAAATTCTGATCCCTGAAACCAGAATTAGATCAAAATCATTTTAACTATTTATGTGGTGCTTTTCAAAATACAAATGATCCAGTTTAAAACTTCAGAGGAAAATACAACAGCCAGGTTGATTATATTGTGCGGCAGGGAGGTTTTGTTGCTGGTTTCTCCTCCAGTAACCTCGGCGACGTCAGTCCGAACACCAAAGGACCTCACTGTGTGAACACCGGGCTGCCCTGCGACTACCTGAACAGCTCTTGTCCAGCTGGAGGGGTAAACACACACAGACACAGTCACTGGCTTTATATTCAGCAGATAGTAATCAGTAAGTGTGCGTCTGTCAGACTAAGATGTGTCAGGGATTCGGACCTGGAGAAGACATGTTCGAGAGCACGAGAATCATCGGCCACAACATCTACATGAAGGCCAAGGTACTCGGCTATATTCCTCTTTTGATCTGTCTCTACGGACGGTTACAAACTTCATTAAATATATTAGAGTACATTAAATTTAAGCTTAAACAAAAGAATGAAAGCTGTACCCAGCCCTATGGGGACACCCTGAATACTGCGTCTTTCTGTTATTTGCATGTTTTGATGTGCTTCCTGCTTGATGTCAGGATAACCTCAGGAGATTGTTTGTGGCGCCCCCTGCAGGAGCTGTATGACCACGCAGTCGAGGAGGTGACCGGCCCCCTTCTGTCGGCTCATCAGTGGGTCAACATGACGGACGTGACGGTTCAGATCAACGACACGCACACAGTCAGAAAGCACACAAACACAAGGATTTACTGTGCTTTTCTGTAATATCGGGGCTTTTGTGTCTCCGTCAGATTTTTGCTGAACTTCATGTTTAACTGTTGCTGTTTGTCTGTTCCTGAACTTTAGGTGAGCACATGCAAACCAGCTCTGGGTCACAGTTTTGCAGCAGGAACAACAGACGGAGGAGGAGACCTGAACTTCACTCAGGGTGACTCTGCAGCCACTAAACTCTCATTCTGCAGTCTCTGTTCTGTCAGCCTTTCATTAAACCCGTCTGTATGTGAAGGGGCTGTGGAAGGAGACCCGTTCTGGGACGGGATCAGAGACACTCTGCTGGGCCCGCCGTCCAATCAGACGAAGGAATGTCATCGACCCAAACCGATCCTGTTCAGCACAGGAGAGGTGAGGCAAGTCAGGAAGTTAGACGCATCAAATCCTCCAAAAAGGCCTCAAATATCCATCCTCCATCCTCCATCCATCCGTCACCTTAACCAGCTCCAGATGGGGTAAATAATCCTCCTGTGAGTTCTGGTTCTGACCCGGGGCCTCCTCCCAGGAGGCATCAGGAGGCAGAGACTCATCCCCGATGTTATTCTTAAAAGTGACTCAGATTAAAAACATTTATGGAAACAAATGAAACTCGGCAGATGGAGGTGAAATTGGAAAAAAGCTAAATAAAAGCATTAAATTCTGAAGCCTCGGTGACTGGCTCATTGATTGTCAGTTTTGAACACCTGCCGTGTTTGCAGATGAACTGGCCTCTGCCGTGGCATCCTCAGATCGTCGACGTTCAGATCGTTTCCATCGGATCTGTCGCTGTTGTAGCTGTTCCTGGAGAAATGACGTGAGAATGTTTAACATATAGACAGAGAGCTCAGCCGCTGACCGGCGCTCTGCTGGTAATAGTTGATGCTGTGTGTGCTTCTTCAGCACCATGTCAGGGAGGAGGTTACGAGAAGCTGTCCAGCAGGTGAGCCACAGCCTGAACTCAAACGCCCGTCACACGCCACGGGAATCCGTGGCTGATCACTGCGTGTTGTCATGGTGTCTCAGGAGCTGCAGTCCGAAGGAGCTTTCAGGGACGTGGAGGTGGTGGTCGCCGGACTCAGTAACGTATACACTCACTACATCACCACCTACGAAGAGTACCAGGTACGTGGCAGCTGAGGGTCGAGGGAGGTGTTGCAAAAAGAGGTCTTCGAAACGTAAAGAATAAAACAAAGTGACACTAAGATAAAAAGAGAACCAAAGTCCAGATGAAATGAAGAATCTTTTGTTGAAGAAACGGAGTGAAAGCAGCAGGAAACCTGTGTTTTTCAGGTGCAGCGGTATGAAGGCGCCTCCACCATCTATGGGCCGCACACACTCACTGCCTACCTGCACAGGTACCGCGGCCTCGCCAAAGCCATCGCTCAGGTGGGTTCCCATAGCAACCTGGAAATGCAGCTGCTAGGGATCCTTCCTTTACTTTGCATTACGGTTCTGTAGGGTTCTGTACGGTTCTGTAGGGTTCTGTACTGTTCTGTAGGGTTCTGTACTGTTCTGTAGGGCTCTGTAAGGTTCTGTACGGTTCTGTAGGGTTCTGTGCTGTTCTGTAGGGTTCTGTAGGATTCTGTAGGGTTCTGTAGGGTTCTGTACGGTTCTGTGCTGTTCTGTAGGGTTCTGTAGGATTCTGTAGGGTTCTGTAGGGTTCTGTACGGTTCTGTGCTGTTCTGTAGGGTTCTGTAGGATTCTGTAGGGTTCTGTAGGGGTCTGTACGGTTCTGTAGGATTCTGTACGGTTCTGTAGGGTTCTGTAGGGTTCTGTGCTGTTCTGTAGGATTCTGTAGGGTTCTGTAGGGTTCTGTACGGTTCTGTGCTGTTCTGTAGGGTTCTGTAGGATTCTGTAGGGTTCTGTACGGTTCTGTAGGGTTCTGCACGGTTCTGTAGGGTTCTGTACGGTTCTGTGCGGTTCTGTAGGGTTCTGTAGGGTTCTGTAGGGTTCTGTACGGTTCTGTGCGGTTCTGTAGGGTTCTGTAGGGTTCTGTAAGGTTCTGTAGGGGTCTGTAGTGTTCTGTAGGATTCTGTAGGGTTCTGTAGGGTTCTGTAGGGTTCTGTACGGTTCTGTAGGGGTCTGTAGTGTTCTGTAGGGTTCTGTAGGGTTCTGTAGGGTTCTGTACGGTTCTGTGGGGTTCTGTAGGGTTCTGTACTGTTCTGTACAGTTCTGTACGGTTCTGTAGGGTTCTGTAGGGTTCTGTAGGTCCAACCTGTTGATACAGGCTGCTTTTAACAGCCTGTGTGTAACTGAACAGCAGTGAAGTGAAACGTCGGTAATCAGATGAAACAGTTTCTATAGAACAGGAACTCTGAGCGTGATCCATGTTGTCCTTTTTGTGTTTTCAGGACAGAGTATCCGAGCTGCCGGCTGGACCTGAACCTCCTTTCTTTACGAAGGGTCTCTTCAATCTACTGCCTGCAGCTGCTGTCGACAGAAAACCAAAAAACAGCAGCTTTGGAGACGTCCTGGAGCAGGTTTACCCCGTCTATAGACAGGTAGGACACAGACATCACTAATCCATCTTCTATTTAATTTGATTTGACTTGAAGTATCTGCTCAAAATGATTTAATTTATAAATCAAAGCTTTCCTTTGGGTCTGTAAGCTGTCAGCTACGGGTAAAGATCTGTTTATTTTAGCAAACAGGAACAGTGGTTATCAGAATCCTCCCATATGCTGACGACACCGTGCTGTTTTTAAGTGAATTAGTAAGAATCAAAGTGTTAATGTCTTTCAGGGTGATGTGGTTTCTGTCACGTTTGTTGCAGGGAACCCTCGACACTCTGGGGATATTGTAAGAATACTTTTACATTCCTTTGGTTTTAGTTTCTCACTGGAGTTTATGTCCTCTCTAACCCTCTCTCTTTTTTGTTGCTACTGTAGAGAAATAAAACATTTGTAACTGTGGAGCTTTATGACGACAGAACAGACACCTGGGAGGTCATCCACACTGATGCATCATGGGAGACCAGGTGGGTTCGTGTTTGAACATATTCATATTAACTCTGAGGACTGAGACATCAGTTTTAACACGAGACAAAAATCATGAGGTACTGTTTCCTGCTGAAGGTTTCACTGGCTGAAGGGTTCAAACCGGCAGAGTAACGCTACAGTAGAATGGCACATTCCTCCATCGGCCCCCAGCGGCTCCTACAGGATCAGGCACTTCGGACATTACAAACAGATGAAAGGCCTGCAGCTCGTCATCTCGCCGTACGAAGGCTCGTCTGACGTCTTCAGAGTCACCGGCAGCTTCTACTACGAGTGATTTCCGCCACCTGTCCTGGATCCTGTTTTACGGAAGGAGGAACGTGTTAAAGTCGTCAGACTTCCTGTGAAGTTCAATAACTAAACACCAAAAAATGACTTTAAATCAAATAGAAGATAAAAGAATTGTCTTTGATGTGTTTCACTGTAAAAGTCTCTTTGTGTTCATCTTTGTCTCGTCACTGTTGGACTGGAGATGATGTAACTGTTTGTCTCTTTGAGGACAAACAACCACAAAGATTCTGATTCAATCTAATCAATAAATGACAAAACTGTGTTGATAGCAAAAATATTTATTGTAAACTTGTCTGTGTAGAAATGTGGAACCAGGATTTCACATCACAGCGACGGTATTCATGTTCACAGCAGCATGAATAGGATCACAGCAGTTTAAGACAGGAAAGCAGCCTCAGAGGAACAGCAGAACATGGGAAAGTGACAGGAAGTGGGTTCCAGCTGCAGGATGAACCAAAGCATGCTTCGTTACTGAGAGTTTCACCTTGTGACAGCACAAACACACACTGTAAAACTACGGTTCTCACACTGAAGCGTGAAACAACATGTTTGTATCTACAGGAGCACCAACCCCACTGGAAGCCCTTCCTGCAGTTATTCACACCATCGACCTGCAGCTCACCTGCAGGTCGGATCTGTGGGTGATGCACCTGGACAACAGAAACTCATTTTGCATATCGGCTTTAGACAAAAACGGTTTCCTTTTTTCAACTTAAAGTGCTCTGAGATGATTCTGCAGCTCTGTCCTGTCGGCTCTCACATTCAAGACCCTGAATGTCTCATTAAAACATGTAGAAATAAAGCTGGAAACTGACTAAAGTGGTTCTGGAGTTTCCTCAGAAAACAAAGTTCCAGCATCAAAGATAATCAGCACTCAGTAATCTCAGGTGCTGTCCTTTTGCTGTTGATCTTTTTTCATTCTTTAATGGATTAAGTAGTCGTTTCAGTGTAAAAATGAGAATAATAACTCTGCAGATAAATATTTTATCAGGAGGAAACATGCTTCATGTCTTCTTGCTGCAAACGACTCACATCAATAAATGTAAATAATAATCTAAAGTGAGAAATTCATAAACTGATCTGAGGGACAAATGATGAAGTTGTAAGTGTTTATCTGACAGTGTTGTGCTCCTACGATTCAAATGTTTTATAATAGCAGCAGTTTTACTGATATATGGAACATCGGGAGCGCCACAAATCAGGAAATATAAAAAAAGAGCAACTAAGACATAAATGCAGATTTAAGTCACATCTAAACCTAGAAAAAAGTAGAATTATTGCAAACATTTGTGCAATAAATATTATTTTTCTATTTAATACATCTGTTTTTATTAATGTATTAAACATCTATCAAGGCCCCGAGACTCTGTTTGTTTGCAGAATTACAAAAGTAAACCATTAAAATGTTGCTTTGTTGTATCGGGATCACTTTGTTTCGTGGCTCTCCGCTTATTTTACGGTTTTAAGGTCTGAATTTTATTCTTTACGAAGAAAAATTCAATCAGTTTCAGTCTTTTCCTGAAATTGACTCAAGTTATGCAAGTTACCAGGTTAGTTGTTGTCTGTCTAACTTGATCTCAGTTGTTTTCTGACTGAATCTCTTATTATTATCCAATAACATGTCAGCTTTAACAATTAAGTTTTATATTTGTGAAGGTCCAGTGTTGGAATATAAGATATTAAAGGAAGCATGTAGATGTGAGCCGTCACATCTTCACTGGCAGATTAAAGTGCTTTCAGTTGGACTCAAACACATTCAGTCCTCATAAAGATATCAAACTTAGGCTCAACATGGAAGGAGTGAACGACTGGGGTCAGCTGGACGCAATAATCAGAGTCACAGGGAGACAAACAGCAAGATGCTGGCAGGTTTCACTGTTCAGTCACACGGGTCGGACAGGAGTCCAGGATGAGGCTGACGTCTCACTTTAATGCAGTTTCAGTGGTCGTTACTGCGTTTTGGTGACGTCCTGTTTGCTGAGCAGAACCTCCAGAAGGCGGAGCTTTGCTTTGAGCTGTTTGTATTCCTGGTACTCCTCCTTCATTGGGCTGCGATCCTCCTTTTGGCAAATTCTGTTGGGAAAAACAGTCAGGAAACAGTCAGATTCTGTTGGGAAAAACAGTCAGGAAACAGTCAGATTCTGTTGGGAAAAACAGTCAGATTCTGTTGGGAAAAACAGTCAGGAAACAGTCAGATTCTGTTGGGAAAAACAGTCAGGAAACAGTCAGATTCTGTTGGGAAAAACAGTCAGATTCTGTTGGGAAAAACAGTCAGGAAACAGTCAGATTCTGTTGGGAAAAACAGTCAAATTCTGTTGGGAAAAACAGTCAGATTCTGGTGGGAAACAGTCAGGAAACAGTCAGATTCTGGTGGGAAACAGTCAGATTCTGTTGGGAAACAGTCAGGAAACAGTCAGATTCTGTTGGGAAAAACAGTCAGGAAACAGTCAGATTCTGTTGGGAAAAACAGTCAGGAAACAGTCAGATTCTGTTGGGAAAAACAGTCAGATTCTGTTGGGAAACAGTCAGGAAACAGTCAGATTCTGTTGGGAAAAACAGTCAGATTCTGTTGGGAAACAGTCAGGAAACAGTCAGATTCTGTTGGGAAAAACAGTCAAATTCTGTTGGGAAAAACAGTCAGATTCTGGTGGGAAACAGTCAGGAAACAGTCAGATTCTGGTGGGAAACAGTCAGATTCTGTTGGGAAACAGTCAGGAAACAGTCAGATTCTGTTGGGAAAAACAGTCAGGAAACAGTCAGATTCTGTTGGGAAAAACAGTCAGATTCTGTTGGGAAACAGTCAAATTCTGTTGGGAAAAACAGTCAGATTCTGTTGGGAAAAACAGTCAGGAAACAGTCAGATTCTGTTGGGAAAAACAGTCAGATTCTGTTGGGAAAAACAGTCAGGAAACAGTCAGATTCTGTTGGGAAAAACAGTCAGATTCTGTTGGGAAAAACAGTCAGGAAACAGTCAGATTCTGTTGGGAAAAACAGTCAAATTCTGTTGGGAAACAGTCAGGAAACAGTCAGATTCTGTTGGGAAACAGTCAGATTCTGTTGGGAAACAGTCAGATTCTGTTGGGAAACAGTCAGATTCTGTTGGGAAACAGTCAGATTCTGTTGGGAAAAACAGTCAGATTCTGTTGGGAAACAGTCAGGAAACAGTCAGATTCTGTTGGGAAAAACAGTCAAATTCTGTTGGGAAAAACAGTCAGATTCTGGTGGGAAACAGTCAGGAAACAGTCAGATTCTGGTGGGAAACAGTCAGATTCTGTTGGGAAACAGTCAGGAAACAGTCAGATTCTGTTGGGAAAAACAGTCAGGAAACAGTCAGATTCTGTTGGGAAAAACAGTCAGATTCTGTTGGGAAACAGTCAAATTCTGTTGGGAAAAACAGTCAAATTCTGTTGGGAAAAACAGTCAGATTCTGTTGGGAAAAACAGTCAGGAAACAGTCAGATTCTGTTGGGAAAAACAGTCAGATTCTGTTGGGAAAAACAGTCAGGAAACAGTCAGATTCTGTTGGGAAAAACAGTCAAATTCTGTTGGGAAAAACAGTCAGATTCTGGTGGGAAACAGTCAGGAAACAGTCAGATTCTGGTGGGAAACAGTCAGATTCTGTTGGGAAACAGTCAGGAAACAGTCAGATTCTGTTGGGAAAAACAGTCAGGAAACAGTCAGATTCTGTTGGGAAAAACAGTCAGGAAACAGTCAGATTCTGTTGGGAAAAACAGTCAGATTCTGTTGGGAAACAGTCAGGAAACAGTCAGATTCTGTTGGGAAAAACAGTCAGATTCTGTTGGGAAACAGTCAGGAAACAGTCAGATTCTGTTGGGAAAAACAGTCAAATTCTGTTGGGAAAAACAGTCAGATTCTGGTGGGAAACAGTCAGGAAACAGTCAGATTCTGGTGGGAAACAGTCAGATTCTGTTGGGAAACAGTCAGGAAACAGTCAGATTCTGTTGGGAAAAACAGTCAGGAAACAGTCAGATTCTGTTGGGAAAAACAGTCAGATTCTGTTGGGAAACAGTCAAATTCTGTTGGGAAAAACAGTCAAATTCTGTTGGGAAAAACAGTCAGATTCTGTTGGGAAAAACAGTCAGGAAACAGTCAGATTCTGTTGGGAAAAACAGTCAGGAAACAGTCAGATTCTGTTGGGAAAAACAGTCAGATTCTGTTGGGAAAAACAGTCAGGAAACAGTCAGATTCTGTTGGGAAAAACAGTCAGATTCTGTTGGGAAAAACAGTCAGGAAACAGTCAGATTCTGTTGGGAAAAACAGTCAAATTCTGTTGGGAAACAGTCAGGAAACAGTCAGATTCTGTTGGGAAACAGTCAGATTCTGTTGGGAAACAGTCAGATTCTGTTGGGAAACAGTCAGATTCTGTTGGGAAACAGTCAGATTCTGTTGGGAAAAACAGTCAGATTCTGTTGGGAAACAGTCAGGAAACAGTCAGATTCTGTTGGGAAAAACAGTCAAATTCTGTTGGGAAAAACAGTCAGATTCTGGTGGGAAACAGTCAGGAAACAGTCAGATTCTGGTGGGAAACAGTCAGATTCTGTTGGGAAACAGTCAGGAAACAGTCAGATTCTGTTGGGAAAAACAGTCAGGAAACAGTCAGATTCTGTTGGGAAAAACAGTCAGATTCTGTTGGGAAACAGTCAAATTCTGTTGGGAAAAACAGTCAAATTCTGTTGGGAAAAACAGTCAGATTCTGTTGGGAAAAACAGTCAGGAAACAGTCAGATTCTGTTGGGAAAAACAGTCAGATTCTGTTGGGAAAAACAGTCAGGAAACAGTCAGATTCTGTTGGGAAAAACAGTCAAATTCTGTTGGGAAAAACAGTCAGATTCTGGTGGGAAACAGTCAGGAAACAGTCAGATTCTGGTGGGAAACAGTCAGATTCTGTTGGGAAACAGTCAGGAAACAGTCAGATTCTGTTGGGAAAAACAGTCAGGAAACAGTCAGATTCTGTTGGGAAAAACAGTCAGGAAACAGTCAGATTCTGTTGGGAAAAACAGTCAGATTCTGTTGGGAAACAGTCAGGAAACAGTCAGATTCTGTTGGGAAAAACAGTCAGATTCTGTTGGGAAACAGTCAGGAAACAGTCAGATTCTGTTGGGAAAAACAGTCAAATTCTGTTGGGAAAAACAGTCAGATTCTGGTGGGAAACAGTCAGGAAACAGTCAGATTCTGGTGGGAAACAGTCAGATTCTGTTGGGAAACAGTCAGGAAACAGTCAGATTCTGTTGGGAAAAACAGTCAGGAAACAGTCAGATTCTGTTGGGAAAAACAGTCAGATTCTGTTGGGAAACAGTCAAATTCTGTTGGGAAAAACAGTCAAATTCTGTTGGGAAAAACAGTCAGATTCTGTTGGGAAAAACAGTCAGGAAACAGTCAGATTCTGTTGGGAAAAACAGTCAGATTCTGTTGGGAAAAACAGTCAGGAAACAGTCAGATTCTGTTGGGAAAAACAGTCAGGAAACAGTCAGATTCTGTTGGGAAAAACAGTCAGATTCTGTTGGGAAACAGTCAAATTCTGTTGGGAAAAACAGTCAGATTCTGTTGGGAAAAACAGTCAGGAAACAGTCAGGAATCAGTCAGATTCTGTTGGGAAACAGTCAGATTCTGTTGGGAAACAGTCAGGAAACAGTCAGATTCTGTTGGGAAAAACAGTCAGGAAACAGTCAGGAAACAGTCAGATTCAGTTGGGAAACAGTCAGGAAACAGTCAGATTCAGTTGGGAAACAGTCAGGAAACAGTCAGATTCTGTTGGGAAACAGTCAGATTCTGTTGGGAAACAGTCAGATTCTGTTGAGAAACAGTCAGGAAACAGTCAGATTCTGTTGGGAAACAGTCAGGAAACAGTCAGATTCTGTTGGGAAACAGTCAGGAAACAGTCAGATTCTGTTGGGAAACAGTCAGGAAACAGTCAGATTCTGTTGGGAAACAGTCAGGAAACAGTCAGATTCAGTTGGGAAACAGTCAGGAAACAGTCAGATTCTGTTGGGAAACAGTCAGGAAACAGTCAGATTCTGTTGGGAAACAGTCAGGAAACAGTCAGATTCTGTTGGGAAACAGTCAGGAAACAGTCAGATTCTGTTGGGAAACAGTCAGATTCTGTTGGGAAACAGTCAGATTCTGTTGGGAAACAGTCAGATTCTGTTGGGAAACAGTCAGATTCTGTTGAGAAACAGTCAGGAAACAGTCAGATTCAGTTGGGAAACAGTCAGGAAACAGTCAGGAAACAGTCAGGAAACAGTCAGATTCAGTTCACTCACCGTCCCGTTTGACGGTGAAACTCGTCTTCAAACTCCTTCAGAACTTTACGCCTCGTCTTCTTCTCGGCTCTGGTCTCCCGGAGACTCTCCAGCAGCTGAGACCTGAACCGAAGGGAGGACAGAGGGCAGCATGAGTCAAACATGACGTGCAGATGTGCAGCAGAGACCACCGCTGTGCAGATGTGCAGCAGAGACCACCGCTGTGCAGATGTGCAGCAGAGACCACCGCTGTCCAGATGTGCAGCAGAGACCACCGCTGTGCAGATGTGCAGCAGAGACCACCGCTGTGCAGATGTGCAGCAGAGACCACCGCTGTGCAGATGTGCTGCAGAGACCACCGCTGTGCAGATGTGCAGCAGAGACCACCGCTGTGCAGATGTGCAGCAGAGACCACCGCTGTGCAGATGTGCAGCAGAGACCACTGCTATGCAGATGTGCAGCAGAGACCACCGCTGTGCAGATGTGCAGCAGAGACCACCGCTGTGCAGATGTGCAGCAGAGACCACCGCTGTGCAGATGTGCAGCAGAGACCACCGCTGTCCAGATGTGCAGCAGAGACCACCGCTGTGCAGATGTGCAGCAGAGACCACCGCTGTGCAGATGTGCAGCAGAGACCACCGCTGTGCAGATGTGCTGCAGAGACCACCGCTGTGCAGATGTGCAGCAGAGACCACCGCTGTGCAGATGTGCAGCAGAGACCACCGCTGTGCAGATGTGCAGCAGAGACCACTGCTATGCAGATGTGCAGCAGAGACCACCGCTGTGCAGATGTGCAGCAGAGACCACCGCTGTGCAGATGTGCAGCAGAGACCACTGCTATGCAGATGTGCAGCAGAGACCACCGCTATGCAGATGAGCAGCAGAGACCACCGCTGTGCAGATGTGCAGCAGAGACCACCGCTGTGCAGATGTGCAGCAGAGACCACCGCTGTGCAGATGTGCAGCAGAGACCACCGCTGTGCAGATGTGCAGCAGAGACCACCGCTGTGCAGACGCACCTGGAGGCTTCGTGCAGGTTGGCCGTGGTGAGAGCAGCCTGCTGACGGACAGCTTTCACCTCGTCTATCGGGGACACAAAGGCCGGGTCGCTGTCTCGGTCGCTGTCCTCCTCGCGGGTCACCGGCCGGGTCGCTCTGCCAGGAGGCGGGACTGGAAGTTCCTCCACAAAGTTCAGAGACTCCTCATCAGAGCCTTCTTCCTCCTTAAAAGGAAAGCAAAGCTTTTTGTCCCCGTGGGTTACTTTCATTTTTACTCACCAACATCTTTCTGTCTTAAAGTTAACACAAGCTGCTGCATTTAGCTCTGTGGGGCCCCGGGGGGGCGCTGTGGGGCCCCGGGGGGGCGCTGTGGGGCGCTGGGGGGGCGCTGTGGGGCGCTGGGGGGCTCAGAGGCCTGAGGACACTTTGGCATGGCGACTGCTGAAGCTGGGGTCAGACCAGCTGAAGGACGACTGAACCTCACAGGCTGCAGAGATGCTCCCAGAGATAAAGCAACACAAAGGGAACAGTTGTTCTGCTTCTCATTTATAACCACTTCTGATAACAGGTTCCAGATCAGCACCAACTCTTTACTGGACCAGGGCAGAGAACCATTTCCATCAAAGGCTGGGGGCAGGGCTCTGCAGACCGGTCCAGTTAGTCTGATCCAGGAGAGCCCAGCAGACACTGAGCTCAGTGTCCTCTGCTGTTACACGAGTTTAATGTTTTAATGTGTCTGTGAACGGATTCAGCTGCATTAACCTTTACAGATAAAACCTTTACATTACGGCTCAGTGATAAGACGGTAACAAGGTGACAATAACCAGGTAAAGCCTTGGAACTACTTACTTAACTAATTAACTAAGTAAGAGTCTGGTAAAACCAATTGGAACTGAAGTTCAGGGGCCTGAAACCACGAGAAGTGAAGAGGAAACACATTCACAGATGACCACTATGTAAACTCTGTTATTACCTCCTTATTACTTGGTTATTACCATAATACCATTTTCCTCTCACCTGTATAACCCTTTTATTTTTCCATATTTCCTTGTTGGCACCTATAAACTTGTCCATTACCTGGTTATTACTTTATTATTTACATGATATTACCTCTCTGTTACCTCCTCCTCATCAGGGCTTTAAGTCA
This sequence comes from Leuresthes tenuis, assembly GCA_036924055.1. Classification (NCBI taxonomy): domain Eukaryota; kingdom Metazoa; phylum Chordata; class Actinopteri; order Atheriniformes; family Atherinopsidae; genus Leuresthes; species Leuresthes tenuis. The sequence goes on along the minus strand of JAVGWW010000023.1, from coordinate 29,654,015 downwards.
TCAGACACAGGAAACGAGGCTTTTATCATACCTGAATAGATTGATATTGATCTGATTAATGTTGTCTCTTATTCAAACAGGCTGGAAGATTCTTGTTTTTCTGTTAAATGACATTTATATTGAATTTAGAATCAGGATTGTTCACTTTAAACTGATAATCTTTATTCCTCCTCATGTTCAGCGCATGAAATCATGAAGAGAAACCTAAGACTCCCAGCTGCCGGTTAACCCAGAGTGCTCAGATTACAGAGTGTGTTCCTTACTATGGTGCTGATGGGGGGGCTGGCACACAGCAAACGTTTGATCATCTGGTACCGGTCGTACAGAGGCTTCACCAGGTTCTTCTCCTGCTTCGTTCCCTGACAAACAAACAGGCAAAAACAGGCAAAAACAGGCACGAGACGCTTTAAAATGTCAGGTTTTTTCTTGGATTAAGTGGCGCCCCCTACTGTCTGCAGTTGGTTTCCATGTAGAACAAGCAGCTCAAATTATTACAGATGCTTAAATGCTGCTAACTATATCTTTGTTAATCAGTCATGAAAACATTCATTAGAAATAATGATGTCATGTCGGGCCGAGACTCACCGGTCGGCCGTGAAGACTCTCAAAGTACAGCAGACATTTCTGCAGAGTGATCTTCTCCAACACCATCTGAGCCTGAGTCATCTCCTGCACACAGGGAGGCAAAGTCAGGGTGGGGGGGGAGGAGTACATGAACCAGGGGAGGTGAACCAGGGGAACCAGGGGAGGTGAACCAGGGGAGGTGAACCAGGGGGGGTGAACCAGGGGAGGTGAACCAGGGGATGTGAACCAGGGGAGATGAACCAGGGGAACCAGGGGAGGTGAACCAGGGGAGATGAACCAGGGGAACCAGGGGAGGTGAACCAGGGGAGGTGAACCAGGGGAGGTGAACCAGGGGAGGTGAACCAGGGGATGTAAACCAGGGGAGGTGAACCAGGGGATGTGAACCAGGGGAACCAGGGGAGGTGAACCAGGGGAGGTGAACCAGGGGAACCAGGGGAGGTGAACCAGGGGAAGTGAACCAGGGGAGGTGAACCAGGGGATGTGAACCAGGGGAGGTGAACCAGGGGAGGTGAACCAGGGGGGGTGAACCAGGGGAGGTGAACCAGGGGAGGGGAACCAGGGGAACCAGGGGGGGTGACCGGCCTCCTGAACAGCTCCTGAACACACCTTCATGTCGTCGGGCAGTCCCAGCGTTTCTCTCTTCTCTCTCAGACGTTTGAACAGAGACTCGACCGTCTCCTCCAGACTCGGTTTGTGGTCCGACGCCCCCTGTTGGCCTGAACCGAACCTGCAGGAAACATCCGCCAACATCAGAGCGTGATGAGTGACAGGTGACACATGAGGAACAGGTGGGCCCAGGGAATCAGACAGGTGAACGAGAGGGAGTTCATTTCCAAAATAAAACAGGAAGTCACAAAACAAACGTGGAGACGGGACAAAAACTCAAGGTGCCCAACAGGTGTGACAGTGTTACCTGCGGCCGTCCGTGGTTTCCTGCCCTTTGGACTCGAACACCGACTGCCTCAGTCTGAGCTCTGCAGAGGAAACGCATCAAACATTCAACAACAAGCCTCTGGACGGCCTCAACAGTCAGCTTCTGTCATTTTAATGATCAGCTGGCCCGAGTCAACTTAAAGGACACCTGATCGCGTTGTTTTTGTTTCAGATTCTACACGAAGGTCCAGAAGCTGAAGCCAAAGCAAAGGTCACAGGTCAAGATGAAAGAAAGGCTGCATGATGCACCTTTACCTTTGAGCTGCTTGCGAGCCTTCGCCAGCTCACTCATCACTCTGACCATCTCTGGGTTCGAGTATTTCTCGTTGTGGGACGGCTGAGACACAAACAGACAAACAACAGCGATAAATCACTTTAAGCCCAGTCAGTTTCTCTGTGAGTCGCCTCAACTCTCTGCAGAGTATTCAGTCCTGACCTCCTCAGCAGCTCCTTCACTCTCCAACACAGCCTGAACCCTCTCAGGCCGGGCCTCTCAGTTACAGATACACGCGTTTATCATGGCCGCCTCACGTATCCTGCGTTCAACATGTAGGTCTCCAGTAGGGGGCAGTGTTGGGCCGAATCTGAACATAAGCTGCAACATGTAGGTCTCCAGTAGGGGGCAGTGTTGGGTCAAATCTGAACATAAGCTGCAACATGTAGGTCTCCAGTAGGGGGCAGTGTTGGGTCGAATCTGAACATAAGCTGCAACATGTAGGTCTCCAGTAGGGGGCAGTGTTGGGTCGAATCTGAACATAAGCTGCAACATGTAGGTCTCCAGTAGGGGGCAGTGTTGGGTCAAATCTGAACATAAGCTGCAACATGTAGGTCTCCAGTAGGGGGCAGTGTTGGGCCAAATCTGAACATAAGCTGCAACATGTAGGTCTCCAGTAGGGGGCAGTGTTGGGCCAAATGTGAACATAAGCTGCAACATGTAGGTCTCCAGTAGGGGGCAGTGTTGGGCTAAATCTGAACATAAGCTGCAACATGTAGGTCTCCAGTAGGGGGCAGTGTTGGGCTAAATCTGAACATAAGCTGCAACATGTAGGTCTCCAGTAGGGGGCAGTGTTGGGTCAAATCTGAACATAAGCTGCAACATGTAGGTCTCCAGTAGGGGGCAGTGTTGGGCTAAATCTGAACATAAGCTGCAACATGTAGGTCTCCAGTAGGGGGCAGTGTTGGGTCAAATCTGAACATAAGCTGCAACATGTAGGTCTCCAGTAGGGGGCAGTGTTGGGCCAAATGTGAACATAAGCTGCAACATGTAGGTCTCCAGTAGGGGGCAGTGTTGGGCTAAATCTGAACATAAGCTGCAACATGTAGGTCTCCAGTAGGGGGCAGTGTTGGGCTAAATCTGAACATAAGCTGCAACATGTAGGTCTCCAGTAGGGGGCAGTGTTGGGCCAAATCTGAACATAAGCTGCAACATGTAGGTCTCCAGTAGGGGGCAGTGTTGGGCCAAATCTGAACATAAGCTGCAACATGTATGTCTCCAGTAGGGGGCAGTGTTGGGCCAAATCTGAACATAAGCTGCAACATGTAGGTCTCCAGTAGGGGGCAGTGTTGGGCCAAATGTGAACATAAGCTGCAACATGTATGTCTCCAGTAGGGGGCAGCGTTGGGTCAAACCTGAACATAAGCTGCAACATGTAGGTCTCCAGTAGGGGGCAGTGTTGGGCTAAATCTGAACATAAGCTGCAACATGTAGGTCTCCAGTAGGGGGCAGTGTTGGGCCAAATCTGAACATAAGCTGCAACATGTAGGTCTCCAGTAGGGGGCAGTGTTGGGCCAAATCTGAACATAAGCTGCAACATGTATGTCTCCAGTAGGGGGCAGTGTTGGGCCAAATGTGAACATAAGCTGCAACATGTAGGTCTCCAGTAGGGGGCAGTGTTGGGCCAAATGTGAACATAAGCTGCAACATGTAGGTCTCCAGTAGGGGGCAGTGTTGGGCCAAATCTGAACATAAGCTGCAACATGTAGGTCTCCAGTAGGGGGCAGTGTTGGGCTAAATCTGAACATAAGCTGCAACATGTAGGTCTCCAGTAGGGGGCAATGTTGGGTCAAATCTGAACATAAGCTGCAACATGTAGGTCTCCAGTAGGGGGCAGTGTTGGGCTAAATCTGAACATAAGCTGCAACATGTAGGTCTCCAGTAGGGGGCAGTGTTGGGCCAAATCTGAACATAAGCTGCAACATGTAGGTCTCCAGTAGGGGGCAGTGTTGGGCTAAATCTGAACATAAGCTGCAACATGTAGGTCTCCAGTAGGGGGCAATGTTGGGTCAAATCTGAACATAAGCTGCAACATGTAGGCCTCCAGTAGGGGGCAGTGTTGGGCTAAATCTGAACATAAGCTGCAACATGTAGGTCTCCAGTAGGGGGCAGTGTTGGGTCAAATCTGAACATAAGCTGCAACATGTAGGCCTCCAGTAGGGGGCAGTGTTGGGCTAAATCTGAACATAAGCTGCAACATGTAGGTCTCCAGTAGGGGGCAGTGTTGGGTCAAACCTGAACATAAGCTGCAACATGTAGGTCTCCAGTAGGGGGCAGTGTTGGGTCAAATCTGAACATAAGCTGCAACATGTATGTCTCCAGTAGGGGGCAGTGTTGGGTCAAATCTGAACATAAGCTGCAACATGTAGGTCTCCAGTAGGGGGCAGTGTTGGGTCAAATCTGAACATAAGCTGCAACATGTAGGTCTCCAGTAGGGGGCAGTGTTGGGCCAAATCTGAACATAAGCTGCAACATGTAGGTCTCCAGTAGGGGGCAGTGTTGGGCCAAATCTGAACATAAGCTGCAACATGTATGTCTCCAGTAGGGGGCAGTGTTGGGCCAAATCTGAACATAAGCTGCAACATGTATGTCTCCAGTAGGGGGCAGTGTTGGGCCAAATCTGAACATAAGCTGCAACATGTAGGTCTCCAGTAGGGGGCAGTGTTGGGCCAAATCTGAACATAAGCTGCAACATGTAGGTCTCCAGTAGGGGGCAGTGTTGGGCCAAATGTGAACATAAGCTGCAACATGTAGGTCTCCAGTAGGGGGCAGTGTTGGGCCGAATCTGAACATAAGCTGCAACATGTAGGTCTCCAGTAGGGGGCAGTGTTGGGCCAAATCTGAACATAAGCTGCAACATGTATGTCTCCAGTAGGGGGCAGTGTTGGGCTAAATCTGAACATAAGCTGCAACATGTAGGTCTCCAGTAGGGGGCAGTGTTGGGCCAGATCTGAACATAAGCTGCAACATGTAGGTCTCCAGTAGGGGGCAGCGTTGGGCCAAATCTGAACATAAGCTGCAACATGTAGGTCTCCAGTAGGGGGCAGTGTTGGGTCAAACCTGAACATAAGCTGCAACATGTATGTCTCCAGTAGGGGGCAGTGTTGGGTCAAATCTGAACATAAGCTTTAACATGTATGTCTCCAGTAGGGGGCAGTGTTGGGTCAAATCTGAACATAAGCTTTAACATGTATGTCTCCAGTAGGGGGCAGTGTTGGGCTAAATCTGAACATAAGCTGCAACATGTAGGTCTCCAGTAGGGGGCAGCGTTGGGTCAAACCTGAACATAAGCTGCAACATGTAGGTCTCCAGTAGGGGGCAGTGTTGGGCCGAATCTGAACATAAGCTGCAACATGTAGGTCTCCAGTAGGGGGCAGTGTTGGGCCAAATCTGACCAGATTGCAAAGAAAGTCCCATCTGAACGATGGACCAATGTGCTGTGACCATAGCTGGCGTGGACAGTGCTGATGGCGTGTTTTTATCTGAAGTAAGTGAACAATTACACCCACAAAGGAGCAACACTGCAGGCTGTTCCACAATCGGGGGCCATAATAACTAAAAGCTTTCAGTTGAACGCGTGGAACGGTTAAAAAGGCCTCAGGGTCCGTGAGGGTTGATGTGGTTAAAGTAAGTCTGATAAATAAGAAGGTCCAAGACCGTTAAGACATCGAAAAACGAGTAAAGGAACCTTAATATTTCTAGCTTTAGACACGCTTTCCTTTTTCTTTGAGCAGTTTCCTCATGTTTTAAGGACACGTCGTCCCAGAGTAAAACATGTCAGTAAAATCAGTTCAACCAAACTTGGCTGCTGCAGGAGGAAGGTAAGAACTGACCTTGTAGTTCATCTCCTGCTCAAACTGCTCCTCAAACCTGCGGACCCTCCTCTTCAGGCTCTGAATCTGCCTGGTGAGAAAGGGGATGGAGGGAGGGCCCTCGTCCTCGGATCCATCGGCCATGTCCACTCGAGCCCGACACCTGGACACACAGGTTCAGATTCATCCATCGTTCAACATCAAACTGTTTCACCGTAGCAGAATATGTCCTCGAGGGTCCGCTCTCCTGCTGTTTTAAGTACAAAACATAAAAAAGCTTTCCTCTGAAGGGGTCCGACACAAATACAGCAGAAACTTTGGTAAAACCCAGATTTTCTTCAGCAGAAACAGGAAGTTGCTCAGCTGGTGTCTGGTTAGCCTCTTTCAGCTGCCGATCACCTGCTGAAGGCTGATTCCCGAGATGATCTCCTCTACTATATTTTAGCTTTAATGATTATTAATATATGAGTGAAGATTCGAGACTGAACACTGGTAAAATATATCCATCTTTACTCCAGTTTTAAGAAAAAGAGGAGTAAGGATGAACGAACTATCAGGAGATTCAGCATCACAGACTGTGCTGAGTGGTGCTCTCCATCTGAAAATAACAGGAAGTTCAGCGACGTTAGACACAAAGAGCATGAACACATGGGTCACAAACACATTTTGACTTCTGCTTCAGGCTGTGGTTCTGAAAATAGAAGAAGAAAGACGGATTATGTAAGACACATTAATGCAGCACATCAAGGTCAAACTGAAACTGCTTGATCAGGACAAACTGCACTCGTTTCAGCAAAAATGCTCTGATTCTCTGCACAAACCATGTGACTCTAGGTTGGAGGGAAGCCTGAAAGTATTCAGTAAGTAATGAGTCCTTAATCCAGAACCACATTACACCAACAAGCCCTGAGTTTAGGCCCAGATCAAGATCAATAAATCTAAATCCAGACCCGCATCGCGCTCAGTCATTTCCAAATCTACTGATTGATCAAGGAAGAGTCCCAACATCTAGACCCACAGTAGAACCAACAGTCCCAACATCTAGACCCACAGTAGAACCAACAGTCCCAACATCTAGACCCACAGTAGAACCAACAGTCCCAACATCTAGACCCACAGTAGAACCAACAGTCCCAACATCTAGACCCACAGTAGAACCAACAGTCCCAACATCTAGACCCACAGTAGAACCAACAGTCCCAACATCTAGACCCACAGTAGAACCAACAGTCCCAACATCTAGACCCACAGTAGAACCAACAGTCCCAACATCTAGACCCACAGTAGAACCAACAGTCCCAATATCTAGACCCACAGTAGAACCAACAGTCCCAACATCTAGACCCACAGTAGAACCAACAGTCCCAACATCTAGACCCACAGTAGAACCAACAGTCCCAACATCTAGACCCACAGTAGAACCAACAGTCCCAACATCTAGACCCACAGTAGAACCAACAGTCCCAACATCTAGACCCACAGTAGAACCAACAGTCCCAACATCTAGACCCACAGTAGAACCAACAGTCCCAACATCTAGACCCACAGTAGAACCAACAGTCCCACATCTAGACCCACAGTAGAACCAACAGTCCCACATCTAGACCCACAGTAGAACCAACAGTCCCAACATCTAGACCCACAGTAGAACCAACAGTCCCAACATCTAGACCCACAGTAGAACCAACAGTCCCAAATCTAGACCCACAGTAGAACCAACAGTCCCAACATCTAGACCCACAGTAGAACCAACAGTCCCACATCTAGACCCACAGTAGAACCAACAGTCCCAACATCTAGACCCACAGTAGAACCAACAGTCCCAACATCTAGACCCACAGTAGAACCAACAGTCCCAACATCTAGACCCACAGTAGAACCAACAGTCCCAACATCTAGACCCACAGTAGAACCAACAGTCCCAACATCTAGACCCACAGTAGAACCAACAGTCCCAACATCTAGACCCACAGTAGAACCAACAGTCCCAACATCTAGACCCACAGTAGAACCAACAGTCCCAACATCTAGACCCACAGTAGAACCAACAGTCCCAACATCTAGACCCACAGTAGAACCAACAGTCCCAACATCTAGACCCACAGTAGAACCAACAGTCCCAACATCTAGACCCACAGTAGAACCAACAGTCCCAAATCTAGACCCACAGTAGAACCAACAGTCCCAACATCTAGACCCACAGTAGAACCAACAGTCCCAACATCTAGACCCACAGTAGAACCAACAGTCCCAAATCTAGACCCACAGTAGAACCAACAGTCCCAACATCTAGACCCACAGTAGAACCAACAGTCCCAACATCTAGACCCACAGTAGAACCAACAGTCCCAACATCTAGACCCACAGTAGAACCAACAGTCCCAACATCTAGACCCACAGTAGAACCAACAGTCCCAACATCTAGACCCACAGTAGAACCAACAGTCCCAACATCTAGACCCACAGTAGAACCAACAGTCCCAACATCTAGACCCACAGTAGAACCAACAGTCCCAACATCTAGACCCACAGTAGAACCAACAGTCCCAACATCTAGACCCACAGTAGAACCAACAGTCCCAACATCTAGACCCACAGTAGAACCAACAGTCCCAACATCTAGACCCACAGTAGAACCAACAGTCCCAAATCTAGACCCACAGTAGAACCAACAGTCCCAACATCTAGACCCACAGTAGAACCAACAGTCCCAACATCTAGACCCACAGTAGAACCAACAGTCCCAACATCTAGACCCACAGTAGAACCAACAGTCCCAACATCTAGACCCACAGTAGAACCAACAGTCCCAACATCTAGACCCACAGTAGAACCAACAGTCCCAACATCTAGACCCACAGTAGAACCAACAGTCCCAACATCTAGACCCACAGTAGAACCAACAGTCCCAACATCTAGACCCACACTAGAACCAACAGTCCCAACATCTAGACCCACAGTAGAACTAACAGTCCCAACATCTTGACCCACAGTAGAACCAACAGTCCCAACATCTAGACCCACAGTAGAACCAACAGTCCCAACATCTTGACCCACAGTAGAACCAACAGTCCCAACATCTTGACCCACAGTAGAACCAACAGTCCCAACATCTAGACCCACAGTAGAACCAACAGTCCCAACATCTAGACCCACAGTAGAACCAACAGTCCCAACATCTAGACCCACAGTAGAACCAACAGTCCCAACATCTAGACCTATATCATGATCAACAGACTCCAAGTCCAGTCCCAGATCATTACAGTCCTAAATGTAGAGCCACATCAGGGCCAACAAGCCAAAGTCTAATCCAACGTCTGGTACAAACTTATAAAAAAAGATCAGTCCCAGACCCAGAACCAATAAGACCCACATACCCACCCAAGACCAACAGGCCCCAAGTTTAGATCCAAATCATGGTCAACAAACCCCCCAAAAACCCATCCAATTCCAAATCTATACCTGTATCAGTGCCATCAACTGCAATATATCAGGGTCAACAAACCCCAAATCTAAACCTAGAACAGAATGAAGATGCCCCAAATAAACACTAAAAAGAACAGACTTAAATGAATCGCTTCACTTATGATTTAGGTCAGTCTTTCATTTTCCAATTTCCATTTCAGGACCACGTTAACGTCTTAAAAGAACCAATGAACCCTGCTGCAAACAGAAACCAAGCAGACGAAGCTCACAGGATGTACTGCTGGCTGCAGGGCGGTGACGGTGCGGCGTCGGGGTCAGAGCTGAACCTCAGGCTGGGGCTGGAGCAGCGTGGGGAGGGCAGGGGGCTGGGGAGCCCTGCCAGCAGCTGGAGGAAAGCGCCACCTCCTCCCTCTGGTCCATCTCCTCCTCCTTCCTCACCGCCAGGGCTCCTCTGTGGGGAGGGGCTGGGGGGCAGCACTCCGTCTGGGGTTGGAGGTCGCTGGCCCAGGTGGATGCAGGTTAACGGCTGATGTCGGGGGGACTGTGGAGGTCTGGTCAGGACTGTCAGCAGCTCTATGCACACAGAGTGGCACAAGTTAATATTCTCATAACATGTCACGGCACAAATGTCTCTTGGAAGTCGTGCAGCAGAGTCATGGCTTAATCTAAAGGGCAGAAACAGAATATTTTGTAGCAGAAGTTTGTTTTTGTGTTTACAACAGCAGCTAAGAGCTGATGAGGCAGACAGGACAGGAAGCAGGGAGGGTCAGCGATGTAGTGACTGTTGACTAGAACCACTCAGAGCATCCCTGGAATCACTGAAAAAAACACCAGAACCTGGTTGCGTGAACAGAAACACTCAAAGTCTCAGAACAACCATCTCTGTGACTAAAACATCCTAAAAGCTTTTGGACTTTACTTTTAATTTCATGGGTTAGGGTTAACATATCACTATATTGGCTGGGAAAACCTTGTATATCCCTTCAAATTCCAACAATGATTAGACCTGCCTCAATGACCAATAGGCCCACCTCAGTGACCATTAGAACCACCTCAGTGACCATTAGAACCACCTCAGTGACCATTAGACCCACCTCAGTGACCATTAGACCCACCTCAGTGACCATTAGAACCACCTCAGTGACCAATAGGCCCACCTCAGTGACCATTAGAACCACCTCAGTGACCATTAGAACCACCTCAGTGACCATTAGACCCACCTCAGTGACCATTAGACCCACCTCAGTGACCATTAGAACCACCTCAGTGACCAATAGGCCCACCTCAGTGACCATTAGAACCACCTCAGTGACCAATAGGCCCACCTCAGTGACCATTAGAACCACCTCAGTGACCATTAGGCCCACCTCAGTGACCATTAGAACCACCTCAGTGACCATTAGAACCACCTCAGTGACCATTAGACCCACCTCAGTGACCATTAGAACCACCTCAGTGACCATTAGGCCCACCTCAGTGACCATTAGAACCACCTCAGTGACCATTAGGCCCACCTCAGTGACCATTAGAACCACCTCAGTGACCATTAGAACCACCTCAGTGACCATTAGACCCACCTCAGTGACCATTAGACCCACCTCAGTGACCATTAGAACCACCTCAGTGACCAATAGGCCCACCTCAGTGACCATTAGAACCACCTCAGTGACCATTAGGCCCACCTCAGTGACCATTAGAACCACCTCAGTGACCATTAGACCCACCTCAGTGACCATTAGACCCACCTCAGTGACCATTAGAACCACCTCAGTGACCATTAGACCCACCTCAGTGACCATTAGACCCACCTCAGTGACCATTAGAACCACCTCAGTGACCAATAGGCCCACCTCAGTGACCATTAGAACCACCTCAGTGACCATTAGGCCCACCTCAGTGACCATTAGAACCACCTCAGTGACCATTAGACCCACCTCAGTGACCATTAGACCCACCTCAGTGACCATTAGAACCACCTCAATGACCATTAGGCCCACCTCAGTGACCATTAGAACCACCTCAGTGACCATTAGACCCACCTCAGTGACCATTAGAACCACTTCAGTGACCATTAGACCCACATCAGTGACCATTAGACCCGCTTCAATGACCATTAGACCCACCTCAGTGACCATTAGACCCACCTCAGTGACCATTAGACCCACCTCAGTGACCATTAGAACCACTTCAGTGACCATTAGACCCACATCAGTGACCATTAGACCCACCTCAAACCACTTCAATGACCATTAGACCCACTTCAGTGACCATTAGACCCACTTCAATGACCATTAGACCCACTTCAATGACCATTAGACCCACCTCAGTCACCATTAGACCCACTTCAATGACCAATAGACCCACCTCAGTGACCATTAGACCCACTTCAGTGACCATTAGACCCACTTCAATGACCAATAGACCCACCTCAGTGACCATTAGACCCACCTCAGTGACCATTAGACCCACCTTAGTGACCATTAGACCCACTTCAAACCACCTCAGCAGATGAACAGGATCTGAAAGTGATGTCCTTAAGAAAGAGGAAAAAATCCAGCTGTGACCTGACAGGACCTGAGAGATGCATCTGGACCTTCAGCTGATCCATCTACTGTTGGCCCAAGCCTCATCAGAAATGGTCTCCATGGAAGGGTGGCTGTCAAGAAGCCGTTCTTAAGGAAGGGAAACAGGGAGAAAAGGCTGAGCTGTGCCAAATGACACAAGAAGTGGACTGAAAATCAGTGGCAACAGGTCTTATGGAGGGATGAATCCTCCCCAGAGCCCGGACCTCAACATTATTGAAGCAGTGTGGGATCATCTGACAGAGAACGGAACAAAAGGCAGCCCACATCCAAAGAAGAGCTTTGGGATGTCCTTCAAGAAGCCTGGAGAACTATTCCTGAAGACTCCTTAAAGAAATGACAGAAAGCTCGTCTCAGAGGGTTCAGGCTGTGTTGGAGAATAAAGGAGCTCAGACCAGAGATTCATATCTCCATATTGTACAGTTGAATGAATAATCGAGCAATCTCCTCTAAAATATTTGATAGTTTTTACATTCAGTGAAAAGCTTTAATGAACAAATGTTTCACAACCACATGGTCCACATATGATGAAGGACGGCTGAAAGAGTGTGTTTTACTTCTGTAGGCCGGTCTATAAATAGCAACACGTTCAGAGTAAACAAGGCAGTGTGCCAACACACACACTCACACACACACACACACACACACACACACACACACACACACACACACACACACACACACACACACACACACACACACACACACACACACACACACACACACACACACCGTGGCTGGTGGCGTTCTGGGCAAATTAAGCTGATTCAGCAGAAAGGGTGAAGTGATAAATGAGATCTGAACAGAAGTCAGTTCATTTACTGAGCTGCTGAATGAGAAACCAGCAACACACAGACAGGTGTGAGAGACAGACAGGTGTGAGAGACAGACAGGTGTGACAGACAGAGAGGTGCGACAGACAGACAAGTGTGAGAGACAGACAGGTGTGACACACAGACAGGTGTGAGAGACAGACAGGTGAGACAGACAGGTGTGATACACAGACAGGTGTGACAGACAGGTGTGATACACAGACAGGTGTGAGAGACAGACAGGTGTGACAGACAGGTGTGATACACAGACAGGTGTGAGAGACAGACAGGTGTGACACACAGACAGGTGTGACAGACAGAGAGGTGTGACAGACAGACAGGTGCGACACACAGACAGGTGTGACAGACAGACAGGTGTGACAGACAGACAGGTGTGACAGACGGACAGGTGTGAGAGACAGACAGGTGTGAGAGACAGACAGGTGTGACAGACAGAGAGGTGCGACAGACAGACAAGTGTGAGAGACAGACAGGTGTGACACACAGACAGGTGTGAGAGACAGACAGGTGAGACAGACAGGTGTGATACACAGACAGGTGTGACAGACAGGTGTGATACACAGACAGGTGTGAGAGACAGACAGGTGTGACAGACAGGTGTGATACACAGACAGGTGTGAGAGACAGACAGGTGTGACACACAGACAGGTGTGACAGACAGAGAGGTGTGACAGACAGACAGGTGCGACACACAGACAGGTGTGACAGACAGACAGGTGTGACAGACAGACAGGTGTGACAGACGGACAGGTGTGACAGACAGGTGTGACAGACAGGTGTGACAGACAGGTGTGAGAGACAGACAGGTGTGACAGACAGGTGTGATACACAGACAGGTGTGACAGACAGAGAGGTGTGACAGACAGACAGGTGCGACACACAGACAGGTGTGAGAGACAGACAGGTGTGACACACAGACAGGTGTGACAGACAGAGAGGTGTGACAGACAGACAGGTGTGACACACAGACAGGTGTGAGAGACAGACAGGTGTGACACACAGACAGGTGCGACAGACAGACAGGTGCGACACACAGACAGGTGTGACACACAGACAGGTGTGAGAGACAGACAGGTGTGACAGACAGGTGTGATACACAGACAGGTGTGACAGACAGGTGTGATACACAGACAGGTGTGAGAGACAGACAGGTGTGACACACAGACAGGTGTGACAGACAGAGAGGTGGACAGACAGACAGGTGCGACACACAGACAGGTGTGAGAGACAGACAGGTGTGACACACAGACAGGTGTGACAGACAGAGAGGTGTGACAGACAGACAGGTGTGACACACAGACAGGTGCGAGAGACAGACAGGTGCGACAGACAGACAGGTGCGACACACAGACAGGTGTGACACACAGACAGGTGTGAGAGACAGACAGGTGTGACAGACAGACAGGTGTGACACACAGACAGGTGTTTCAGAAAGGTTTGACAGACAGGTGTGACACACAGACAGGTGTGACAGACAGGTGTGATACACAGACA
>JAVGWW010000023.1:29400076-29635076 GCA_036924055.1 Leuresthes tenuis | reverse complement strand
CACATCTGAAGGCTTACTGGACATAAAGCACTCCTATCACAGCTCTGGATTTCATGCTGCCATTTACATTCTTATTAATTTAAAATGTAAAATAACCTCACAAACAGCCGGAGGAACCTCACAGACAGCCGGAGGAACCTCACAGACAGCAGGAGGAACCTCACAGACAGCCGGAGGAACCTCACAAACAGCCGGAGGAACCTCACAAACAGCCGGAGGAACCTCACAAACAGCTGGAGGAACCTCACAGACAGCAGGAGGAACCTCACAAACAGCCGGAGGAACCTCACAAACAGCCGGAGGAACCTCACAAACAGCTGGAGGAACCTCACAGACAGCAGGAGGAACCTCACAAACAGCCGGAGGAACCTCACAGACAGCCGGAGGAACCTCACAGACAGCCGGAGGAACCTCACAGACAGCAGGAGGAACCTCACAGACAGCCGGAGGAACCTCACAGACAGCAGGAGGAACCTCACAGACAGCAGGAGGAACCTCACAGACAGCTGGAGGAACCTCACAGACAGCAGGAGGAACCTCACAGACAGCAGGAGGAACCTCACAGACAGCCGGAGGAACCTCACAGACAGCAGGAGGAACCTCACAGACAGCAGGAGGAACCTCACAGACAGCCGGAGGAACCTCACAGACAGCCGGAGGAACCTCACAGACAGCCGGAGGAACCTCACAGACAGCAGGAGGAACCTCACAAACAGCCGGAGGAACCTCACAAACAGCCGGAGGAACCTCACAGACAGCAGGAGGAACCTCACAGACAGCAGGAGGAACCTCACAGACAGCAGGAGGAACCTCACAAACAGCCGGAGGAACCTCACAGACAGCCGGAGGAACCTCACAGACAGCAGGAGGAACCTCACAGACAGCAGGAGGAACCTCACAGACAGCAGGAGGAACCTCACAAACAGCCGGAGGAACCTCACAAACAGCCGGAGGAACCTCACAGACAGCAGGAGGAACCTCACAGACAGCAGGAGGAACCTCACAGACAGCAGGAGGAACCTCACAGACAGAACCTCACAGACAGCAGGAGGAACCTCACAGACAGAACCTCACAAACAGCCGGAGGAACCTCACAAACAGCCGGAGGAACCTCACAAACAGCCGGAGGAACCTCACAAACAGCCGGAGGAACCTCACAGACAGCCGGAGGAACCTCACAAACAGCCGGAGGAACCTCACAAACAGCCGGAGGAACCTCACAGACAGCCGGAGGAACCTCACAGACAGCCGGAGGAACCTCACAGACAGCAGGAGGAACCTCACAAACAGCCGGAGGAACCTCACAGACAGCCGGAGGAACCTCACAGACAGCCGGAGGAACCTCACAGACAGCCGGAGGAACCTCACAAACAGCCGGAGGAACCTCACAGACAGCCGGAGGAACCTCACAAACAGCTGGAGGAACCTCACAGACAGCCGGAGGAACCTCACAGACAGCAGGAGGAACCTCAAAGACAGCCGGAGGAACCTCACAGACAGCCGGAGGAACCTCACAGACAGCAGGAGGAACCTCACAGACAGCAGGAGGAACCTCAAAGACAGCCGGAGGAACCTCACAGACAGCCGGAGGAACCTCACAGACAGCAGGAGGAACCTCACAGACAGCAGGAGGAACCTCACAGACAGCAGGAGGAACCTCACAGACAGCAGGAGGAACCTCACAGACAGCAGGAGGAACCTCACAGACAGCAGGAGGAACCTCACAGACAGCCGGAGGAACCTCAAAGACAGCCGGAGGAACCTCACAGACAGCAGGAGGAACCTCACAGACAGCCGGAGGAACCTCACAGACAGCCGGAGGAACCTCACAGACAGCCGGAGGAACCTCACAGACAGCCGGAGGAACCTCACAGACAGCAGGAGGAACCTCACAAACAGCCGGAGGAACCTCACAAACAGCCGGAGGAACCTCACAGACAGCCGGAGGAACCTCACAGACAGCAGGAGGAACCTCACAGACAGCCGGAGGAACCTCACAGACAGCCGGAGGAACCTCACAGACAGCAGGAGGAACCTCACAAACAGCCGGAGGAACCTCACAAACAGCCGGAGGAACCTCACAGACAGCAGGAGGAACCTCACAGACAGCCGGAGGAACCTCACAGACAGCAGGAGGAACCTCACAAACAGCCGGAGGAACCTCACAGACAGCCGGAGGAACCTCACAGACAGCAGGAGGAACCTCACAGACAGCAGGAGGAACCTCACAGACAGCAGGAGGAACCTCACAAACAGCCGGAGGAACCTCACAAACAGCCGGAGGAACCTCACAGACAGCAGGAGGAACCTCACAGACAGCAGGAGGAACCTCACAGACAGCAGGAGGAACCTCACAGACAGAACCTCACAGACAGCAGGAGGAACCTCACAGACAGAACCTCACAAACAGCCGGAGGAACCTCACAAACAGCCGGAGGAACCTCACAAACAGCCGGAGGAACCTCACAGACAGCCGGAGGAACCTCACAAACAGCCGGAGGAACCTCACAAACAGCCGGAGGAACCTCACAGACAGCCGGAGGAACCTCACAGACAGCCGGAGGAACCTCACAGACAGCAGGAGGAACCTCACAAACAGCCGGAGGAACCTCACAGACAGCCGGAGGAACCTCACAGACAGCCGGAGGAACCTCACAGACAGCCGGAGGAACCTCACAAACAGCCGGAGGAACCTCACAGACAGCCGGAGGAACCTCACAAACAGCTGGAGGAACCTCACAGACAGCCGGAGGAACCTCACAGACAGCAGGAGGAACCTCAAAGACAGCCGGAGGAACCTCACAGACAGCCGGAGGAACCTCACAGACAGCAGGAGGAACCTCACAGACAGCAGGAGGAACCTCAAAGACAGCCGGAGGAACCTCACAGACAGCCGGAGGAACCTCACAGACAGCAGGAGGAACCTCACAAACAGCCGGAGGAACCTCACAGACAGCAGGAGGAACCTCACAGACAGCCGGAGGAACCTCACAGACAGCAGGAGGAACCTCACAGACAGCAGGAGGAACCTCACAGACAGCAGGAGGAACCTCACAGACAGCCGGAGGAACCTCACAAACAGCCGGAGGAACCTCACAAACAGAACCTCACAAACAGCCGGAGGAACCTCACAGACAGCCGGAGGAACCTCACAGACAGCCGGAGGAACCTCACAGACAGCCGGAGGAACCTCACAGACAGCAGGAGGAACCTCACAGACAGCCGGAGGAACCTCACAGACAGCCGGAGGAACCTCACAGACAGCCGGAGGAACCTCACAGACAGCAGGAGGAACCTCACAGACAGCCGGAGGAACCTCACAGACAGCCGGAGGAACCTCACAGACAGCCGGAGGAACCTCACAAACAGCCGGAGGAACCTCACAGACAGCCGGAGGAACCTCACAGACAGCAGGAGGAACCTCCCAGACAGCCGGAGGAACCTCACAAACAGCAGGAGGAACCTCACAGACAGCCGGAGGAACCTCACAAACAGCCGGAGGAACCTCACAGACAGCTGGAGGAACCTCACAGACAGCAGGAGGAACCTCACAGACAGCAGGAGGAACCTCACAAACAGCAGGAGGAACCTCACAGACAGCCGGAGGAACCTCACAGACAGCTGGAGGAACCTCACAGACAGCAGGAGGAACCTCACAGACAGCTGGAGGAACCTCACAGACAGCAGGAGGAACCTCACAGACAGCAGGAGGAACCTCACAGACAGAACCTCACAGACAGCCGGAGGAACCTCACAGACAGAACCTCACAGACAGCCGGAGGAACCTCACAGACAGCTGGAGGAACCTCACAGACAGCAGGAGGAACCTCACAGCTTCTCTTTAAGCAACAACATTTTAAGGAAGAACAGGATCTAATGTGTAAAGAAGTTCTCACCTGAAGGTGCTGAAAACGTCTTCCTCCGCCAGCCGAAACAAGCTAACAGGATTATTATTGAATAACAGGAAATTATTGAATCATATTAAAACATTAAATGTTTTAAATCTTCTGATTGTCATTTCTGCTTGAAGAAGAAACAAAGAAGAGTCTCAGTTTGTTCTTCCAACTTTAATCATTTCAGCAGTTTTTCTTTTGTTTCTAACAGTCATGATCATCTGAGGTTTCTTCACTCTGTTAACAGCAATAATAATAATAATAATATTAATAATAATAATAACAATAACAAAATAATAATAATAATAATAGTAATAATAATAATAATAATAATAACAATAATAATAATAATAATCACAGTAAAACATCAGAAGCACGGCACTCTCAGTATAAATAAATCACAAACATTTGAGCTTCATCACACAAACTGAAATATAAACTTTCTCCTTCTGGTCCAAACACGTCAGTTTGAACGTTTGTTTCTGCCTTTAGCAGACGCTTTTATCCAGAGAGACTTACAGGTAGGCAGGTAGGGTCGGGGGGTCTTTCCTAAGGACCCTGACTGGAGACAGAACCTTTCATGCAGGGGATTTGAACCCAGATCTCCCACAGGGAAGGTGGGAATCACACCACTACCCTCGCTCTGCTACCACACCCAACCTTTCTGTCCACAAGTTCCACAAAATGAAGGCGAGTTTGTGTGTTCAGAAGTGAATTCTGCCAGAGGGGGGCCTCGCCCATCCTCCGGCCCACATTAGAGAGTCACACCTGGTCCTGTAGGGCCACAGAGGCCCTGGATGTCTAAGAGTCCCCTCGGGACAAACTGACTCAGAGTCTTTTCTGGAAACAGTAAAACTTTTCTGATCCCAGAATCCAACCAGCAGCTCTTAGAAGTCCAACTTCCAGCTCTGTTTTACTGGAGCATATGAGCCTTGGGGGCCCAAATAACCCGAGGCCCCGGAAGAGATCAAGATGCAGCTGTGGATTCTCCTCCGGGAAGCACTTAGTGTTGACTTTATTTAACCAGACGTTCTGCTGATCCGTGGAAGGAGGGATCGTGTTTCAGAGTTCTGACGGCTCCCTGGAAGCCAAAGGAGCCGTGAAGACTTTCTTTCATTAAAAACTCTGATGCCGTGCTCTGTGATGCTTCATCAGTCCTTTTACTGTAGCTGCAGAAATAAAGATATGAGCAGCTGGTGGAAAGTTCCTCTGCAACCGAAGCAGGAACCTGGTTCTGGTAGAATCGTCTCAGACGTCTTTGCCTTTCCTGACAGCAGACTGAGATCCAAATGATTCAAAGGGTTCAAAGTTAAAAACGGGCCTGTAAAACAAATGCAGCTGACTTCATCATCCTTCCTCCAGCTTTCAGGGACCTCTGGTTCTTTTCCATCATGCGTCAGGTACAGTACATGAGTCCAGTTCCTGCATCACAGCCGCTCCTTTTTAGCCTGGTGACACTTCGTCTTATCAGGCTTTGGACTCTTTAAAAGTCGCAGTCCCATCCAGAGTTGTCATCTGGTGGCGGTTCCTCTGCATCCTCAGGGAAGCTGTCAAAGTTACTGGTGTCGATCTGGGAGGAGACCTGTAGAGAAGAACAGGAAGTCAAAAGAAATGTACCTGCCTTTAACCTCGTGCTCACAAAAGGCTCTTTTCCTCTCGTACCTACTCGACTTGACCCGGTTCTTAGGGTTTCCCTGTAGGTCGCAGCACCTGGTGTCAGGGACACTACATGTCTACATGCAAAGCCCAGACCGAGCAGCAGGTATATATATATATATATATATATATATATATATATATATATATATATATACCACCGCTTCGATGGCCAGTAAACCGAGAGGTCGAGTCGAGTCAAGTAGGTACTCGGGGGGGAAGAGCCAGAACACAACCGACTCATGTATGGGACAGTTTGTAGACATGCCTGATGGCTCCACTAGAGGGCGCACTGAAGAACTGAGACACAGGATGTAGATAATAAACACGGAGACAATAGAGGAAGTTAATGCTGGTTGATGTAAAAATGGCAGCTGCAGAGTCAGAGATGGTATCTAAGGACTCTAAATTAACCCTTTAAGGTCTGGGCTTTTTTCTGGGCTTTAAGGCTGCAGCTTAAAAATGCTCAGAGATGAAAGAGTGCACTGAGTTTATGAAGGTCGTACAGTTAATCACCTAATTTGCATGTGGTGACATCACTGTGTGGCGGCGCCTTGGATTACAGCATCCTTCTGGTGAAAGCTTCCTTTTTGATCCTTTTCTGGATTCATGAACACAACTATGAACAAAGCTGTTCCAACTTATGATCTTTTTCATTTATCCACGTAAAAACAACAGAAAATCAGTAAAATGAACGTCAGTAAGAATCAGTAAAATGTCTTTAATCAGATCCTGATTCTTCAGTGTCTGAGTGGCCAAGAACTGGTGTTCATATCTGTTAGTTTCATCTGTTCTCAGAGTCCAGAAATCATCAGTTAGGAGGGGGAACAGCAGCTCAGCATCTGTCACATCTGTCTCCTCCACAGCCAACAGGCTCATCAAAGTGTCTGATCTCCCTGTTAACTTCATTAGTATTCAGAGAAACCCAGTTCTAATTACTGCTGACACACTGGTTTCCATTCAGACCCCCCTGGTACACTTCATCAGGCTCTAACGCTCACCTGGACATCTTCCATATAAACACTTCCTGTTAGCTGCATGAGCTAACGGCCAAACGCTTCCTGTTAGCTGCATGAGCTAACGGCCAAACCCTTCCTGTTAGCTGCATGAGCTAACGGTCAAACGCTTCCTGTTAGCTGCATGAGCTAACGGCCAAACGCTTCCTGTTAGCTGCATGAGCTAACGGTCAAACGCTTCCTGTTAGCTGCATGAGCTAACAGCCAAACGCTTCCTGTTAGCTGCATGAGCTAACGGCCAAACACTTCCTGCTAGCTGCATGAGCTAACGGTCAAACGCTTCCTGTTAGCTGCATGAGCTAACGGCCAAACACTTCCTGTTAGCTGCATGAGCTAACGGCCAAACACTTCCTGTTAGCTGCATGAGCTAACGGCCAAACACTTCCTGTTAGCTGCATGACGGCGTCACTGACTCAGCGTTTTATTCCATTCATCAGTTTACTGGAACATTTTGAACACGAAGACATTAATTCAGGGATAATTCTGATACAATTTGTCAGTTACCTGGTGGCAGAAACCAGATCTGATGTTAATGTGGGACTTTCTGTTTTACTCAGGGTGGGGGGCTTGTGATTCTGAGACATCTGATCACTTCTGGTCAGAGACGCAGGACATGGGGCCAGCTGATGGAACTAAAGATGGAACTAAAACCATGTAGATTTCTGTCCTGAGACTGAAGAACAGGGTCTGAACACCTGCTTATTGGTGATGTCACACAACCCATCCATAGAAGTCATCCGGAGGTCTGTATCCTGTGGAGAAAGAGCTGAAACGAAAGGTGTGCTCACCTCAGGTATGATGGGTGGAGTCAGAGTTCCTTTCCTCAGACCTTCCCAGTTAAATCCTTCGAACCACCTGAACACAGAGACACACATTGGTTTCATCTTGACTGAACTGGCACCTGAACGCATGCCGGCTGAATGTTTGTGGACGGCTCACTTGTGCTTCTGGATGTCCTTGACTCCGTTTTTCAGGTTTCCGAGTCTCTCTGAGGGATTATCTCTGCACAAACAGTTAAATTAATGATCATCCTGCAGGTGAGATCAGTGGATTCTGCACAGACTCTCTACCTGCAGAGCTTCTTGATGAGGTTGGCAGCGTTCTTTGTGATCTTTTTGGGGAATTCGATCATGTCGATGCCTCTCAGGATGATGTTGTAGGTTTTCATTGGATCTGGACCTGAGAACGGAGGACTGGAGACACAGACTGGGACTTTAGAATGATGGCTGCCATAAGTCTGACTCTGATCTCTAACGGTTTCCACCCTCACCTGCCGGTCAGCAGCTCGTACATCAGGATGCCCAGAGACCAGTAGTCTGCAGAGACGTCGTGGCCCTTGTTGAGGATGATCTCCGGGGCAACGTACTCCGGCGTTCCACAAAAGGTCCACGTCTTCTTACAGAAACCGATTTTCTTGGCAAAGCCAAAGTCCACCTGCATGAAAACAAAAGTGTGGTTTTTATTTGCCTTCCTTGATAATGTGACACAAGAATTGAGTTCAAAGCAGGATTTTAGGATTTTAATCATCTAAAGACCCTGAAAGTCCAGGTTTTAGAGAGATGTGACGGATTTTAGTTTGTCAGCTAATTTATACAAACACTAAGAAAAGAAAGTAGAGGAAAGTATTTATATATTCACTTTATTCTAAATATATGAACTTAATTCACTTTATTCTGAACATTTGAACTTTATTCACTTTGTTCTGAACATTTGAACTTTATTCACTTTGTTCTGAACATTTTAACTTTGTTCTGAACATTTTCACTTTATTGACTTTGTTCTGAACATTTTCACTTTATTCTGAACATTTTCACTTTATTCACTTTGTTCTGAACATTTTCACTTTATTCACTTTGTTCTGAACATTTTCACTTTGTTCTGAACATTTGAACTTTATTGACTTTGTTCTGAACATTTGAACTTTGTTAATGAAAGAAAAGGGAAGTTCTCCCTCTAACACGCCTTGGTCTCCATTAAACAGCGTATTCATAAGCTCCACGCAGAGGGCGGTCCGTACCAGCTTGGCGTATCCTCGGCTGTCCAGTATGAGGTTTTCTGGCTTCAGGTCTCTGTATATGATGCCTTTGGCGTGCAGGTAGGCGAATGCTTCGACCACGCAGCCTGTGTAGAACCTGGTGGTCGAATCCTCAAACGAACCCCTGAAACACAAAAACAGGCAGATCTCTGAGGAGGTTTTCAAGATGTTTCAAACTATTTAAGCTCAGAAAACAAACGTCCATCGCAGCCAAAGGAGACTTCTTTGAGCCGTGTACCTGTCTCTCAGAATGGTCCACAGCTCCCCACCCAGACACGCCTCCATCAGCATGTACAGATATTTGCTGTCTTTGAACGTCCGGTACAACCTGAACACAAACAGCAAGGAGTCACAGAGAAGAAGGGCTCACATCTGCTCACATCTGGAACTCCAGGAAGCCGAGACTCTGAGTCTGAATCAGTCTGTAACCTGACGATGAAGTCGGAGTGCGCCTCCGTCATGATGTGCTTCTCGGAGCGGATGTGTTCCTGCTGTCTCGTGTCCACGATGTGACGCTTCTTCAGGATCTTCATGGCGAACGTCTTGGCCTCTTCGCTCTTCAGCTGCACCTGAAAGAACAACAATCAGCTGATCCTCAGAAGGCCTGAGGGCTTTAAACTGTCACAGAGACGCTGAAGTTCTGAAGGCCTGATGCATCACAGCTTTGAAGTAACACCAGAGAATTTTTGCTCTTCAGCTCCCCCTACAGGTGTGGAATGCAACACCTCTGTCACGAAACCGAATCTCCATGTGAGCCCTGCACATCCACAGCCATACACAGGAGTTTGATGTCACGTTGAAGAGGCCACAAACATGTTATGTAACCATAAAACGGTGCGGTCTCCTTCTCCTTCCTCCCTCTTCACCACAACGGACCGGAGCAGCGCCCTCATCATTCTGTTTACTGTAACCAGGAGTGAATCATTCAAGCCCAGAAACACAGGAAGAAACCCTTTCTGTGATCATTCAGGTTTATAAAACGCCAGCAAAAACCAAACAGCTGCCAAACATTCTCACATTCAGAGAAGAGCAGAATATCTGCTGTAACCCATCGTTTCTGGTTCCTGAACCAAGGCTGAAAGTTAAAACTACGGATGCAGTCGTCTTTATTTTCAGGTCTCTAAATGAGCCGTGGCCCTGTTATAACCATACCCAGGGGTCCCATCGTGTCCTCAGCAGCTTCTGTGTTACTCTGGGTCCGAATGTAGCTACAACTCTTTTCCAAACACAGCGAAGCGGCTGAGAAGCGGCTGTGAAGCGGCTGTGAAGCGGCTGTGAAGCGGCTGTGAAGCGGCTGAGAAGCGGCTGTGAAGCGGCTGTGAAGCGGCTGAGAAGCGGCTGAAAAGCAGCTGTGAAGCGGCTGAGAAGCGGCTGAGAAGCGGCTGAGAAGCGGCTGAGAAGCGGCTGAGAAGCGGCTGAGAAGCGGCTGAGAAGCGGCTGAGAAGCGGCTGTGAAGCGGCTGAGAAGCGGCTGTGAAGCGGCTGAGAAGCGGCTGAGAAGCGGCTGTGAAGCGGCTGAGAAGCGGCTGAGAAGCGGCTGAGAAGCGGCTGTGAAGCGGCTGAGAAGCGGCTGTGAAGCGGCTGTGAAGCGGCTGAAAAGCGGCTGAGAAGCGGCTGAGAAGCGGCTGTGAAGCGGCTGAAAAGCGGCTTAGAAGCAGCTCCTCGGTGTTAATGTGTGTCAGAGCAGCTTCCAGGCTGTAAACATCTCTCTGAGCTGTTTATAGAACATGACACAATCTTCTATCTGCAGATGGCTTCTTCACGCCAGGTAATCTGAGCTCTGACAGATGGAGAGGTCACACACCAGAGCAGCTGGGCGGGGTTCCTCCATCAGGAGATTCTCCAGCAGATCTCTTTCACTTCTCTGAAAGGGTGGAAAGATTCTTGGAAGTCTGAAGTTCTGATTATGTTGAATATAAAGATCCAGGCAGCAGCCGGTCAGCTTAGCGTAAAGCCTGAGTTCAATAAATCCATCAACATGTTAAAGTTGCTGATAAACCGGCTGCATTCCATTCAATGGAGCTGGTTCTTTCTTTGGTTGTTCAAACCCGAATCGGACACCTTCAGCCCGAGCCAGGCCCACGATTTAACCTGAGTCCAGTGTTCATGCTAAGCTAACCGGATACTAGCTATACTTTGGCATTTCTGTATTTAACAGCTTTTCAGCATGTGTAAATTATATGATCAATAACATTAGAGTGATTAGAGTAATCTGAGTATTCTGAATACAGTAATCTAAGTAATCTGATTACTGTAACATTAATATTTAATCCTTATGAATGGGGGGGGGGCAGTCATATGTCTGCTTACCTCTCAGAATATTATAGTAATCAGAACATTTACAGAAACCTGAATCTGTTCTGATTTTATTTCCCTTCATTTCAGTTTTAATGCTGACTCAGTACTTTGACTGTACTTTGACCTGAGCTAATCCATTGGTAGTAATAATTATAATATATAGTCAGACTGAACGCTCTGTTGGGGTCAGACAGGCAGACTGGAGGTCAGAGGTCAGATCTTTCCTCAGAGCAGCGTTATCCTCTGACCAAACGCCTAAAAATACCTCCGGAGGGATGACGGGGATCCTGAGCGGGGATCCCTTCCTGTTTTGGGCAAACCCTCTGCAGGGCTTCCCCTTCAACCTTTACTCCTCTGCAGCCCCGCCTCCTGCAGCAGAGAAACCCGACCCCCCCCCCTCCATGTCACATCATACGTCCATTAAATCAGTCAATCATAAATCTGTCAGATCAGAATAAATCTTCTCCCCACAGCAGCATAAGTTGGTATCAGAGAGAAACTCAGTGAATAAAAGCCTGATGAACTGAAGACTTCTCTGTGAGCCCGGCTCACTGGTTTCCAGTTTCCTGCCCTGATACTTTACTGGAAAGATGCCGTAAATAACTGAGCGGGTAAACATAGACGGGTTATTGACGATAGTTTCAGGATCTAAAACTTTCCCAAACCAATCAGTGACTGAGAACAGTTCAATAAAAGCACACATTTACCAGCTCGACTCGTCCGAATCCTCCCACTCCCAGCGTGTCGATGATGTTGAAGTCGTTCAGCTTCAGACTGGAGAAGAAGGCGTTCTCTGCCTCATATCTGCAAACCAGACACAGAAAAACACGTTGGCTACACTCAGACCGAGCTTCAGAGCAGACGAAACCCTCCAGTTCCCCAGAAAAACATCCTGCAGCTGTACCTGCAGCATTTAACCACGTGGAAAAAGGGGAACTTCTTTGAGGTGTGGATGGAGAAGGAGGTGATGGGAAAGGAGAAGGAGGGAGACGGCAGGCTGGTGAGGCGCTCTCTCTGCCGCCTCACCGGGACGGGAATCAGCTCTCTCATGTCCAAGTCTGAGGCAGCTTTTACTCAAACTTCTCTACCAAGAATCCGCCGATAGATTTTCAAAGACTGCTTCAGGAATGTAATTTAGCTACAAAAATGGAGCTCTGCAGATGACGGTTTGAGTTGTTTTTCTGCAGAAAACACAAAGATTCTTTCGTCACGAGAACGTCCGGCAAAGCGTCCGTAAGAGAGCGGTCTCAAAGGAGGAGGCCCACGTCCAGTTTACATGGTGAGGGTCGCGGCGCTGGAAGCCGTGCACGCTCAGGGTTCTGCGGGGGTTCCGGTGGAGCGCTGAGGTTGCCAGATCCTCCAGCTCTTTGTGCATTAAGGTTACAAAGGAGGTTCCAGAGGTGAACACGGAGCTGCCAGACTCCAGGAGACGAGCTCAGACAGCAGCTCGATTCTCTGTTTGTTACCAGCAGGAGAAAACTCTGTCTGAGACTCTGGAGACGGTGGAGCTGGAAGAGTCCAGGTGAGACGCTCAAAGTGAAGGTGGGAGCTGGTTCTGTGCAGCCTGCAGCGGCCCTCAGCGTGTAATGGCACCTGAGAGGACCGTCATGGTGGGGCTCTGCTGCTGGTATTTTTAGCAGCTGGAAACATTGCTCAGAGGTTCACCCGGTAAAGGCAGATCAGTTATTAAAAAGCCTGGCTGCCAGTCAGAAGGCTGTGGGACAGACTGTCCTGACTCCGAAGGGTTGGACCCAGCCAAGGCTGCAGGGATCATCAGAGCTTCCTTCACCATCTGTGGGCTCCACGCTGACTCTGGCTTTACTCTGTTTGTGCTTCCATGTAAAAGTGTTTCTGCTGTAAAGAAGCCGAGGCTGTGCATATAACGCAGGTACGACGCTCTCCTCTTCTCTCGAGGAGTTACTGGGAGCCGATGATCCTCTGAACTATATAACAACTACAAGAACAACTGGCCAATGGCTGCTGTCCTTTGTTCACACACCTCCGCACCCTCCCAGAATAGCTCAGTGTGTCCTGAAAGACAGCAGAAAGCACTTTGTCCCGACTGCACTGAAGGTCAAGGTGGCCATTAATGGTCCACAGTGTGGTCACATGCAGAGTGTATGAGGGGAACTCGACTGGTGGCTGTTTCTACCTGAGGCCGCCCACATATCTGGAAGCAGAGCAGTGTTTTCACTGAACACCATCGTAACGACTCCATCGTTTGGATTGGTCTCTGGTGAAGGAAGCCTCGGTCCAGAGGATGAATAATCCAGGCCAAGGCTTCCTGTTGTGTGATGGTTATTGTTTGAAAGCAGACAACCGTAAAAATGGCTGTTTAACGACAGTATTGTGATGATTCTGTGACTGATGCAGGTCCCAAATTAGATTATCAAGCATTGGAGCTCTGTGCAGGACTGTTTCCGTCTTCAGTTTCCTGGTGTGTAAAAATAACACACATATATGTGTTGGTTTAGGTCGAGTGGCTCCTGTCTGACCCCTGTTTTAACAGCCCACCCCCACTCAGCTGACTGAGCCAAGCAATGCATGAGCACCGTTAATTACTGCGTTTAAACATTTTGGATTTATTAACCTCATTAAACAGTTCTACATCTTTATCAGAAACATGCCGATAATGTAACGTTAGCACAGCGAGAGTGAGGAGAGGACCGGTGTTGTGTTGGAAACACACCTTAAACACAGCTGCAGCTTGTCTGAGTTACAGAACGGAACCGTTCAGCTAGAAAGCTTCAGCTAACAAAGTAATGTGGGAACAATAATGTTCATCTTTCAGAAAGGAGCAGCAGTAACTCCTTAGAAGTTGGTGTACGTCATCTTCATTAGCTAAGCTGTTAGCGTTAGCTTCAGCTAACAAAGTAATGTGGGAACAATAATGTTCATCTTTCAGAAAGGAACAGCAGTAACTCCTTAGAAGTTGGTATCATCTTCATTAGCTAAGCTGTTAGCGTTAGCTGCTGCTAAAGGAAGAAATAAATCAGTAAATAAACCACGAGGAGTTATTTCATTAGCTAAGCTGTTAGCGTTAGCCGCTGCTAAAGGGAGAAATAAATCAGTAAATAAACCATGAGGAGTTATTTCATTAGCTAAGCTGTTAGCGTTAGCCGCTGCTAAAGGGAGAAATAAATCAGTAAATAAACCATGAGGATTTATTTCATTAGCTAAGCTGTTAGCGTTAGCTGCTGCTAAAGGAGGAAATAAATCAGTAAATAAACCATGAGGAGTTATTTCATTAGCTAAGCTGTTAGCGTTAGCTGCTGCTAAAGGAAGAAATAAATCAGTAAATAAACCATGAGGAGTTATTTCATTAGCTAAGCTGTTAGCGTTAGCCGCTGCTAAAGGGAGAAATAAATCAGTAAATAAACCATGAGGATTTATTTCATTAGCTAAGCTGTTAGCGTTAGCTGCTGCTAAAGGAAGAAATAAATCAGTAAATAAACCATGAGGAGTTATTTCATTAGCTAAGCTGTTAGCGTTAGCCGCTGCTAAAGGGAGAAATAAATCAGTAAATAAACCATGAGGATTTATTTCATTAGCTAAGCTGTTAGCGTTAGCTGCTGCTAAAGGAGGAAATAAATCAGTAAATAAACCATGAGGAGTTATTTCATTAGCTAAGCTGTTAGCGTTAGCTGCTGCTAAAGGAAGAAATAAATCAGTAAATAAACCATGAGGAGTTATTTCATTAGCTAAGCTGTTAGCGTTAGCTGCTGCTAAAGGAAGAAATAAATCAGTAAATAAACCATGAGGAGTTATTTCATTAGCTAAGCTGTTAGCGTTAGCTGCTGCTAAAGGAAGAAATAAATCAGTAAATAAACCATGAGGAGTTATTTCATTAGCTAAGCTGTTAGCGTTAGCCGCTGCTAAAGGGAGAAATAAATCAGTAAATAAACCATGGAGTTATTTCTCAGATGCTTCCATTTCCCTGCTCTGAAGTTCAGGCTCTGAGAGTTGGAACTGATCCTCTTTGTGGTTCAGGTGTTGAAGTTTTGTATAAAATATAATGACTGTAGGAAACTGCATCGTTTTCCACTTGGACCAAATTTCATTTTGAAGTTTACTTATGAACAAACTTGCTGTTTGTTTAGGTTGAGGCATTAAAATATTAGATTTGCCAAACAAGGCTGGTTAAGCAGAACATTCACAGGGTTATGGTAACCCTGACACAGAAATGTTCTATTTGTACTTTTCCTGTTTAGATCTGAGACAACAGCTGAATGTGTTCCTGAACATCAGAGGATACACACTTCTATTATCAATCAGTCGGACATTTCATTCACATTAAACACTAAAATTACAATGTGTCAAACACAAAGAGCTTCATAAATCACAATTTAATAGCTTTAGATACAAGATGTTCACTTAACATTTGATCTGTTGTCGTATATCTTGAGGAAGCTGATCATTTATGTGTATAAATAGTAAAATCTGGTGGAAACGAGCTGTGGCTGCAGAGAGAATAACCGGCACTGCGTCCCAGCAGATTTCTGTGTTTCTGCCTCCTGGAAGCAGTGGAATCAGATTTCTGCAGAAACAGAAGCCGCTGCGGGTCGTTCAGAACAAATAAACGGGTTAAATTTAGTCTGAGATGGTGAGAGAGATTAACAGGAAGTGAAGGACGGGATGGAAAGAAGCAGCACCGTGAAGAAAAGAGCATTCTTCATAAAAGTGAGAACAAAAAGGACAGAATTTGATCAGTGATGGACATGAACGCACCACTTTCTGCTTGTAATCTGCATTTCATTCAGTCTCTGGGTCAACTCTTTTAGTTTTTACATATTATTATATTTATATTTTCATGTAAATTCGCACTTTTTCTGATTTAAATGTGGAGGGAGCTTCACAGACCCAGAAATCATCATGAATAATTTGCACGTGTGAAGGACAAACAAACACTCGGATTACACGCACTGTTTGCTGTTTACCGTTACCATAGCAGCCATGATTGACAGCAGGACACCTGGTGTCCCGCCATAAGAGTTCATCACATGACCAACAGTCTCCTGACCCACAACAGCCTCTAAATGTTTACAGAAACGTCTGAATTCTGACTGTTCATCACCTTTCCTACCTTCAGCCCTTTGATCTGAGCCAGAACCAAGCAGGACCAGAACATCTCCATGTTGGCGTGATTTAAACACACTGCTTTGCATAAAGTTATTAACAAAGGTAAAGATGACAAAAAATCAATTCAAGTCAAGAAATATTTACGAATCCCTGAAAGTAAACGATGTGACTTCAGTGTTCATTATTATTAAGTCAGTAAGACAAAGTATGTTCAGAGCTGCAGGCGGCCAGCAGGGCGGCGCCAGTGTGGATTTGAAAATGACGTGTTGCTTCAAAGCAGCACCTGCCTTAAAGTTATCTTATCTGCACATGCAGATTATTGTCATTAAATAGAAGAAAGAAACCGGTGGAGGGCAGCGGCTGATACCACAGCACGATGTGGGCAGTGTGAAATAAAACAACCATCTGATGTAAACCGCTGTATGAATCTATTTTACAGCTTTGGCTCGATCCATTCTACATTTATGAGCTTTGAACTGTTATTGGAGGCTCCTCTGTCACCGTTTACAGCAGCTGTCAGCTTCCTGTCAGCTGCTCAGAGCCTCTGTGGACTGCAGGAAAGACGGTTCGATGCTTTCCAGCCGGGGAGACTGCAGCCAGGGTGGAAACAGGAAAGGAGGAGGGATTACTGTTGTTTACTGAGAGCATTCATCTGTGTTACCTGCTGACTCCGTATCGGAGGTCTTCAGCTTAGTGGTTGCCAAGCAACAAGCACGGAGGAAAGAGTCTCTGTTGTCATATCAGGTATGCAACAAAATTTCTTAGAGCTTCTCTAATTTGTGCAAATTAAAAGCAATTCCAAAGCAATAAATAAGACGGACAAACAGTAAAACCCATAAAACAGACGTGAAATCCTTCATTTAAACATAAATATACGGCAAAGCAAAGTTTAAAACACCCCAAATACATCCACGGAGCTCTTTGGAGACTTCAAGCACACGTTTCTTTCTGCTCCACCTCAACTTTCCAAAAGCTCATCCACTGATATTTATCTGTTTCTATATTCATTTATTTATTTGGATTAATATCAATTACAATATCAGCCACATTGACCAGTAATACTGAAGAATATCACGTGCACCGGCAAAGAAAAAGGAGAAAGTAATCTACAGCGTTAGCTTCAAACTAGCTAAACTCATTAGCTTAATGTTTAAAATGCTAAACACACAAGGTTAGCCATCCGAGGAGCTTGAATAAGGAACTCTGGACGACTTCCTCTTCTTGGTTATTGAAGACATTTCACCTTTCATTTGCAAGCCTATGAGTATCAGCTCATAAGTACCAGAGCGGCCGTTCCAAGGCCTCATGTATGTCACTGAATAAAAAGTACACTGAATGTCTTCAAGAACCAGGAAGTCGTCCAGCTCCTGGGGCGCCCATGACCCGGATAACCGAGGATCTGCGCCGGCTTACAACCAACATTAAAACCAACATTACAACCAACATTAAAACCAACATTAAAACCAACATTAAAACCAACATTAAAACCAACATTAAAACCTACATTAAAACCAACATTAAAACCAACATTAAAACCAACATTAAAACCTACATTAAAACCAACATTAAAACCAACATTAAAACCAACATTAAAACCAACAATAAAACCAACATTAAAACCAACATTAAAACCAACATTAAAACCAACATTAAAACCAACATTAAAACCAACATTAAAACCAACATTAAAACCAACATTAAAACCAACATTAAAACCAACATTAAAACCAACATTAAAACCTACATTAAAACCAACATTAAAACCTACATTAAAACCAACATTAAAACCAACATTAAAACCAACATTAAAACCAACATTAAAACCTACATTAAAACCAACATTAAAACCAACATTAAAACCTACATTAAAACCAACATTAAAACCAACATTAAAACCAACATTAAAACCAACATTAAAACCAATATTAAAACCAACATTAAAACCAATATTAAAACCAACATTAAAACCAACATTAAAACCAACATTAAAACCGACATTAAAACCAACATTAAAACCAACATTAAAACCAACATTAAAACCAACATTAAAACCAACATTAAAACCTACATTAAAACCAACATTAAAACCAACATTAAAACCAACATTAAAACCAACATTAAAACCAACATTAAAACCAACATTAAAACCAACATTAAAACCAACATTAAAACCAACATTAAAACCAACATTAAAACCAACATTAAAACCAACATTAAAACCAACATTAAAACCAACATTAAAACCTACATTAAAACCTACATTAAAACCAACATTAAAACCTACATTAAAACCAACACTAAAACCAACATTAAAACCAACATTAAAACCAACATTAAAACCTACATTAAAACCTACATTAAAACCTACATTAAAACCAACATTAAAACCAACAATAAAACCAACATTAAAACCAACATTAAAACCAACATTAAAACCAACATTAAAACCAACATTAAAACCAACACTAAAACCAACATTAAAACCAACACTAAAACCAACATTAAAACCAACATTAAAACCAACATTAAAACCAACATTAAAACCAACATTAAAACCTACATTAAAACCTACATTAAAACCTACATTAAAACCAACATTAAAACCTACATTAAAACCAACACTAAAACCAACATTAAAACCAACATTAAAACCAACATAAAAATCTACATTAAAACCAACATTAAAACCAACATTAAAACCAACATTAAAACCAACATTAAAACCTACATTAAAACCAACATTAAAACCAACATTAAAACCAACATTAAAACCAACATTAAAACCAACATTAAAACCAACATTAAAACCTACATTAAAACCAACATTAAAACCTACATTAAAACCAACATTAAAACTCAACCAATAAGGCAACAAAGGCTGAACTGTGTAACTGCAGAGATGAGCCTCGCTTTGTGAATATTCTTTCCTGAACCTGAGTTTTACCCCCTCACTGCTCCGGTTTAAACGTGAAACTTCGTTTTTAAACAT
Source organism: Leuresthes tenuis (assembly GCA_036924055.1). Classification (NCBI taxonomy): domain Eukaryota; kingdom Metazoa; phylum Chordata; class Actinopteri; order Atheriniformes; family Atherinopsidae; genus Leuresthes; species Leuresthes tenuis. Next base: position 29,616,111 of record JAVGWW010000023.1, on the reverse strand, counting down.
TACTGTCTTCATTTGGAACGAAGTGAGGTGTAAAAGGAATAAAAGCCAGTGTGCTTCAGTCCTGCCTCAGACAGCTGGTATTATTAGCTGCTCTTACATAAGCTCAGAGTCCCGTTTCTCCTGTAAACATGAGCCTTCAGACGCCATCACAGAGGCTTAAAGGAGCATACCGCCAGATTTCAGGTTTGTTTCATCGCTTCATCTAAAACGACACGACTCTACATCCAATCTGATGTTTTCAGGCAGCTGCAAATAAAACATCTGCTCACTAAATACATTTGATAGATATTCACATTAATGCTGAAGCTTCTGCTCAGTCAGAAAAGTGTTTTTGTTGGAGCTGAAATAATAAATTGTGTTTCACCTACTTGGCTTTAGCTTCAGCGTCCTCGTAGGCTTTGTTTGAAACGTCGTCCAGTCCACCAATCAGATGCTTGAATGAGCTGAGGAGGGAAAGATGATTCACATCACATTTATTCATGTCATTCTTAATTAAAGTGAATGGCTTTAATGGCTGCAGCTCAGCTCATTCACTCCGGTAAGAACGTCCATCTTACTCAAAGTCAGAAATCTTACCTAACCCTAACCATAAATATCCTGCCATGTTGCACAAAACTATCAGCAGCAAACTCTGTGTGAAGTTAGCCGACTGTCACAGAGCACGGAGTGAATAAACTGAGCTGCAGGGGGGCGTGTGGATGAAGTGGTCCCAGTAGAGTGCCTGTGTAGAAATCCCTCCGTTAGCTCTCCTATAGCTGCAAGTAGCCACATAACAGCAGCTATGAGCTAACAGAGCTATGAGCTAACAGCAGCTATGAGCTAACAGAGCTATGAGCTAACAGCAGCTATGAGCTAACAGAGCTATGAGCTAACAGAGCTACGAGCTAACAGCAGCTATGAGCTAACAGAGCTATGAGCTAACAGCAGCTATGAGCTAACAGCAGCTATGAGCTAACAGAGCTATGAGCTAACAGAGCTATGAGCTAACAGCAGCTATGAGCTAACAGCAGCTATGAGCTAACAGAGCTATGAGCTAACAGAGCTATGAGCTAACAGCAGCTATGAGCTAACAGCAGCTATGAGCTAACAGAGCTATGAGCTAACAGAGCTATGAGCTAACAGCAGCTATGAGCTAACAGAGCTATGAGCTAACAGCAGCTATGAGCTAACAGAGCTATGAGCTAACAGAGCTATGAGCTAACAGAGCTATAGCACACGTTCATTCATTCATTCTTCTATTCTATTGGTGAAATAAAGACAGATAATGCCTTATTTAGAGGCTGCATCCTCTAAGCCCCGTTCACTCCGTTATATGGATCTCCAGTTATCTAAATATCTTCTGAAGGACGCCGACTTTCACCAAACTGTTCTCTGTGAGCAGATGAACGGATTTCATGCCAGAAATAAGGTTTAAAAACACCGGAGTTCCCCTTTAAGCTCAGTTTAGGCTGATTTCTATGATGATTGCTGTGTGTAGTTTATCATGAGGACCAGCAGATGGCAGCATCACGTTTATGTAAAACTGAAACATCCTGAAGATTTATCACCAAAACCTCCACTTTAAAGGAGCATTTCACAGAAAATGCTGAATCCTGTTCACAACACGACCAGGTGACAGTTCAGCTGTGTGAAGCCTCCCATATGCAAGAAAACTTTATCAGAAAGTGTTTAACACAGAATAACTCCCACATCTGAAGACTCCAGATCTTACAGGGTCCATAACACCACAACTAGATTATTCAGAGAGTATTTCCCATCATGCACCTGGTGGAAACGCATTTTTAAGTGCAGATGTCTTAGAGACATTTGACCGACATTTCGCACGCACCAACTGCACCGCACGGTTTTTAACCTTATCGCCATGGTTACTCTCAGCCTCAGCTTCCCCTGCTTCCTGGTTGGAGGTGACAGCAGCGCACGTGTTGGTTAAAACGCAGACTGAGTCACCGAATGACATAAAACAAGACTAAAGACTTACAGTGATATTAAATGTGTTTGATGTGAGAAATACCGCCTTAAAACAGCCAGGCTTAAGCACCAGATGATCACAGGTGCGCCACGACTCATGAGAGTCACTGGTGTGACATCACTGGTAAATCCTGGAGTGTGTGACCAGCTTTAGGCGCAGAAACACTTACTCTCGGTCGATGACCAGGCAGGTGACGGTCTTGATGGCGATGACGTTGGCTGTCCTCACATCCTCCCTGTCGACACACACAGAGCGGTTAATGATTCGCTTATTTGGTTTGGGGTAAGAAAATAAGCAGAAGGTTTCACTTCCTTCTGCATTTAGACCTCCGTCCAGCTGAAACTCAGTGGAGTCATCATTTAAGGTGGAGCTGCTCATCCTGCTGTTCACAGACAGGTTAAAGCTTGATTTACCTTCAAAGATCGGTTCGTGTACCCTGACCCCGAAGATCGGACCGGCCCAGTAACAGCTCTGTGAAACAGTCCCGTCAGTTTGGAAGAACAGCTTCACACTTTGGGTCAAAGTTCAGTCTGAATGTTTGTGGCATCAGGTGTTCACAGAGCTCTGCCCAAAGTTCTTTCCATCGCTTTACCAACAACAAACCTGCTTTCACTTTGTACCCGAACTCATTCCAACCCTGGACTGGTTCACTGGACATTTACTATCCTGTGGGGATACTTAGCAGATTGTGTATTTTGGTCCTGGTTTAACGACTCGGGGGGGAGAGTTCAGCTTTTCATTTATTGTCTTATTTCAAAGTTGAACTTTTGAAAAATTAGTCTGAAACATGAAGACGTGGCTTTACTTTATAAATGGTCAAATGTACGTAAATTTGGTAAAATACGTCTTTAAATAAAAAAAAACAACAAAGTTTAAGCTCCCAGGATCCACCCCCAAATCTTTTTCTCTCGGACCCTGACAGATGATGGCTCCACCCGGTCTGCTCAGACTGTTGAGCTGAGGATAGACGGCAGAAGAAGGAGGAAGTTTCCTCTCAGTCGGTCACTTTGTTAAAACACACCTCAGAGCTCAGAGTCAGCAGCAGCTGACATCACCAGAGGTGAGTGACACGTCTGACCTCATCACAGACCTGTCACCCACATCAGAGGAGGACAGCAGGGATTCTCTGAAACCGTCTGATAACCTTGATCTGTACATGACCCCACCGGGTCTGTCCAGAACCGTCCTCTGGCGTTGACCAGAGAACCCTGACCTCAGTCAGGCTGTGTGCTGCGGAGGGATATTTACTCTATTTACTCTCAAACCACATTCATATTTCATATCTTATGAGCTCTATAAACCTTCCACACTTAACATTAGTTTCTATAAACCTTTTACAAATGAAACAAACCCGTTTTAAATGTCTCCTAACAACACCTTCAGTTTGTAAAAAGGTTCCTTTTCTTCTACCAATGGTTCAATCCGGTCCTCACAGAGATAGATAAAGATAGAGAGGTGAGCTGTCCATCGATCCTTTAATAAAACTCTGATCTTATTAAAAGCTGAAGCGTGTCGGGCCTGACCTCTGACCCACGGTACCTGCAGCACACACCAGATATCTGTGAATATTCTTCCTCCAGCATCAGAACTAAAGATGCTGAGGGTCGGGTCACATGATCTTACCCCTGCAGCGCTCTCTCTCCAAACCAATCTCCTCTGGCGAGCTCCCGCAGGTGTACCAGCTCCTGATTGGTTGAATCCCCCTGGGTCACATTCACCTGGCAGGGGATGTGGTGAACAGACGGTCAGGATGGGTCAGCAGATCAATGATGATGAGGTCAGTGACAGGGAGGAGGAGGAGACTGACCTTGCCCTTGCTGATGATGAAGAAGGTGTCTCCTCGCGCTCCCTGTCTGATGATGTAATCGCCGTCCTCATAGTGAGTCTGAGCACAGAAGAGAGCGTCTGACTGGACGATTCACAGCCAGATTCCACCACAAAAGAAGAGTCACAGCATGGAGGGATGTTGTGTTGGTGAAGGACTCACCTCCTCCATGACATCGGCCAGTTTACTGAGAGTTTCCTCTGGAAGACCCTGGAAGGTCGGAACGCTGCACACAAATCATTTCATCTCAATTATCAACCTGTGTTTTATGGCTGATCAGCTGATCCACTAATGCTGATGACCCTGCAGTACAGCACATACGTGTGCACGTGTGCACGTGGCACCTTTTTTAATGTGGGCGGAAGGAAGCAACACAACACTAAAAATAATCCACTGCAAATAAGAAAAGTCTTCTTCTTACAGAAGTAAAAGTAAAAGTTTTAGCAGCTAAATGTCAAAGTATACTGATATGGATGGATGATGGATGGATGGATGGATGGATGATGGATGGATGGATGGATGGATGGATGATGGATGGATGATGGATGGATGGATGATGGATGGATGGATGGATGGATGGATGGATGGATGGATGATGGATGGATGATGGATGGATGATGGATGGATGATGGATGGATGGATGATGGATGATGGATGGATGATGGATGATGGATGGATGATGATGGATGGATGGATGATGGATGGATGGATGGATGGATGGATGGATGGATGGATGGATGGATGGATGATGGATGATGGATGGATGATGGATGGATGATGGATGGATGATGGATGGATGATGGATGGATGGATGATGGATGGATGATGGATGGAGTGTGGATCATTAGCCCTGAGATGCTGCTAACCTACTGAATCGTCTTCTCTTTTTGTAACTAGCATGCTAAAGCTAACCAGATTAGCTGCTGAATTCTACTGCCACCTACTGTTGACTTGTTACTGCAGTCAGTTTTAAACCTCAACAGGACTTTGTTTGTTAGTGTTAGTGTTATATTTAAACCAATATAATATCATGTACAATACAATATTTATCTAACCAAAGGCGCCTCTCTTATCGGTGCACCTGCGGTGACTGACTGAATGTGTGCACGTGCACGTGGAGTCACCTCTTGAGGAAGTCCATGTACTCGGTGTGTTTGATGAGTCCAGTTCTCATCATGATGGTCTGGAAACACTGCCGGTCTATGGCCCACAGCTTCACGTGAGTCAGAGCTGAAACACACATTCAGCTTCACATGAGTCTCGCATGGAAGACCCCAGGAAGCATGCTTCTGCTGCCTCTCAGGGATCTGTACGACGGCGTTAAACAGAGCTTCTGCGTGTTAATATCTTTAATCCGCCTTCGATCTGCATGTGACGCATTCACTCAAATGAAAGCATAAATCATACAGCTGTTTGTGTGCAGGTCTGTGCACGTGTGTGACGTGCAAATGGACAGCAGGTTTCATCAGATGATATCCTGATTCAGATGTGTTTAAAACCAGCAGACAAACGTCAGGTAACGTTGTTGCTTAGCAACATGAACCAGTCTGCAAGGGCACTGAAGAGCCAACTTTAAAATCTGAAGATCAAATGTTGGAGCTTCATCTCATGAGATGTTGGTCATTTAACCCTTTAAGTGCCCAAGAAAAATAAAGTGAATCTACCGCCACCTTTTCTCCATCACCACCATCTGGGCGACCCGTTTAAAGCCCCGCCCTCTCCGACCTGCCACTCACCCTCTGAATCTTCATCAAAACATCTTCTCTTGTTAAATATATTTATATGGACATCTTCCATATAAACACTTCCTGTAGCTAACGGCCACACACTTCCTGTTAGCTGCATGAGCTAACGGCCACACACTTCCTGTTAGCTGCATGAGCTAACAGCCAAACACTTCCTGTTAGCTGCATGAGCTAATGGCCAAACACTGCCTGTTAGCTGCATGAGCAAACGGCCACACACTTCCTGTTAGCTGCCTGAGCTAACAGCCAAACACTTCCTATTAGCTGCATGAGCTAACGGCCACACACTTCCTGTTAGCTGCCTGAGCTAACAGCCAAACACTTCCTATTAGCTGCATGAGCTAACAGCCAAACACTTCCTATTAGCTGCATGAGCTAACGGTCTAACACTTCCTGTTAGCTTCATGAGCTAACAGCCAAACACTTCCTATTAGCTGCATGAGCTAACAGCCAAACACTTCCTGTTAGCTTCATGAGCTAACAGCCAAACACTTCCTATTAGCTGCATGAGCTAACAGCCAAACACTTCCTATTAGCTGCATGAGCTAACGGCCAAACACTTCCTGTTAGCTGCATGAGCTAACGGCCAAACACTTCCTATTAGCTGCATGAGCAAACAGCCAAACACTTCCTATTAGCTGCATGAGCTAACGGCCAAACACTTCCTGTTAGCTGCATGAGCTAACGGCCAAACACTTCCTGTTAGCTGCATGAGCTAACGGCCAAACACTTCCTGTTAGCTGCATGAGCTAACAGAGTCACTGATCCGGCCTTTTATTCCATTCCTCAGTTTACTGGAACATTTTGAACACGAAGACACCTTAATTCAGGGATAATTCAGATAAAACACATCTGTCACATCTGATGTTAATGTGAGACTTTCAGCCTGTTTTTACTCAGTTTTGCCACGTTGTTGCTTAAGAGGTTAGCTAACTTGTTTTAGCATTAACAGCAGGTTTTTAGCGTTGGAATATATCAGGCCGTGGACGATCCTTCACTGGAGGCTGCCTTTCCACCAGAGACCAACAGCAGCTTGAGGATAAATCTGTGCCAAAAAACTCCTCCACCTCGATATCCTGACCCCCGCCACAGAGTCTAAGTTAAAGCCTCCACTGACATGATGAAGAGGCTTCTTCCCCAAACTGTCAAAACATCTGAGCTCTGAAAAAGAACTGATAGAAAAAAAGTATGAAAGCAAAATGATTGAAGGAAAAAATACAGAACAGTGCAGAGAGGGATGTGTGATTTATATGATTATATTAGATCATATTGTACTGGATTACATTATATCATCAAAGGAGGTAAGAAGGAGAACTTCAAAGTAAAAAAAGAAAAAAAAAGAAAAAAAAGAAAGAAAGAAAGAAAGAAAGAAAGAAAGAAAGAAAGAAAGAAAGAAAGAAAGAAAGAAAGAAAGAAAGAAAGAAAGAAAGAAAGAAAGAAAGAAAGAAAGAAAGAAAGAAAGAAAGAAAGAAAGAAAGAAAGAAAGAAAGAAAGAAAGAATGGATGGATGATCAAACCCGGAGGACGAAGGAATAGAAAGAAGGAACCAGAAAAAGACTGAATAAGATGATAAAAAAGGATAAAAATGAGAGGATGAAGGTTGTACCTGCAGACACAACTCAGGGAAGAAAACACTTCCAAAGGTCTCCAACATCCCATAATCCTCAGCAGATGCTCAGGCAGACCTGGTTTCTATGGTTATAGCATGCGGCTGAAGTGGTTTCCGTGGAGATGCAGATGCTTGGAGAAACTTCCACAGCTTTAATGAGCTGTGTGGGGGTGCTCATGGGTTCAGGTTATGGGGCGGAGCCAAAACTCAACAGATTTTCCTGCAGATGGTTCTGACTGCACCGATGGGTCGGGGGTTCTGATGGTAAACCAGTCAGAGGGTCAGAGAACAGCTGTCAGTGTGAGAGTGTGCACGGCAGAAACTGCACTATTAATAGACTGAGAAGTGCAGCATGTGTGGGCTGAACCGTGAAGTTTCTGTTGTTAACAAGACTGGAAAGAAGAGGATGAGATAAACTTTATTAACAACCGGTCACATGAACAGCTCGTGCACAGAGGACGATTAACTCAGAACTGTAAAGCCTTTGAGCCTCACTCATGGAGAGTGTTTCCCAATCCTGCTCCTCAAGGCTCCTCAGCTTAAAGCTGAAAGAACCGTTCATCTGGGTCAGCTGGAGCAGGAAACATGGGAAACATGTAGAGCCTCCTCTGAGCTTAAAGAACCGTTCATCTGAGTCAGCTGGAGCAGGAAACATGGGAAACCTTGAGGACCAGGACTGAGATGGATGTAGAGGACGAAGATGACTGTAAACTCAGCGTCGTTATTGATCAGAGACCAGCTGGTGGACTTGTTCTCTCTGATCGAGACATTTTCTGGGTTAGAAAACAAGTCTTCATCAGTCTTTCTTCTGCTGGGAAAGACTCGCTTTATTCGAACTTCTGATGCATTTTTTGCCTCGAATAACTTTTTAATTTCAGTTTGAAGGTTTTAAATCCAGAAACTTTGTTTTTCTGAAAGTGTTGAGAAGCTAAGTCCCACAGACGTTCTGTGGTCCCGAGTCCTCAGAACCCAAAACAAAATGAGCGCTGTGAGCGGGGGCGCCAGACGGCGTGGAAGCAGACGGCGTGGAAGCAGACGGCGTGGAAGCAGACGGCGTGGAAGCAGACGGCGTGGACGCCAGATGGCGTGGAAGCAGACGGCGTGGAAGCAGACGGCGTGGAAGCAGACGGCGTGGAAGCAGACGGCGTGGAAGCAGACGGCGTGGAAGCAGACGGCGTGGAAGCAGACGGCGGGGAAGCAGACGGCGTGGAAGCAGACGGCGTGGAAGCAGACGGCGGGGAAGCAGACGGCGTGGAAGCAGACGGCGTGGAAGCAGACGGCGTGGAAGCAGACGGCGTGGAAGCAGACGGCGTGCTCTGCAGCGTGGGATCATCAAACATCACGCTCAGCTGGAGGACTTCCACACTAACATCACTAACATGTGTGGACCTCCATCTTTGTGTCGGCTCTTCCTGGTGGAGCGCTCACAAACTGTAACAGCGGTTGCCAGGCAACACCATCTGGTCCAGCCAATGAGCTAGGTTTTGGCAGCTGTGTGTCTCTTGGCAACAGTTCTGTGTTTGACAGGATTTGCAGAAGCTTTCTGCTCATTACTGTAACTTCACTTTAACACGCAGATATACTCCTCCTCACTTTCACCACAACACTGGGCGAAGAACACTAATTACTGACCGGGAAGCTTCAGGATTACAGAATCTAAAGGGCAACGATGTTCTGACCAGATCTCACCAAAACAAAGACAATTATATCTGAAGAAGAAACATCAAACTACAACAAAGTTTGAACTCTGTTCTGAACATCTGATCCGTTTATATGGGCTCTGATATCCTCTGAGGCTGCTGCACATACTGGACCAAGTTCAGGCTCTGAGAGTTGGAACTGATCCTCTTTGTGGCTCAGTTCCTTCAGTCCAGCGTTGAACTGGACCAAGTTGTTAAAACAGTGGGATGAAAAGTGTCTGCTGCACATTCACAGTCTTTAGCTAACTCTGCTGGAACATTAGCCTCAGATATAGTTTATCCACTGGGCTCTTATATCCTCTGAGGCTGCTGCTGGATGGAAGATGCATGCTCCTCAGTGCAGCTGACAGCAGAACATTTCCACCAGAAGCTGGCTTCATCCGTCCAGCAGGGTGGAGGTGAGGGGGCGGGGCTTAGCAGAGGGGGCGGGGCTTAACAGAGGAGGTTTTGGGGGAGTTTTACGCCTGCTGGTGACCTCAGACGCCCTGATATCTGCTCCCAGGAGCAGGAAGAAGGAGTTTTACACAATATGTCACTTTTAAAATCTTTTTTTAAACTCAGATTCTCTTGTTTATTTAATTTTCTACTTTTTAATGCAGTCAGATCCAAACAAATGTGACACTTCAAAGCAAAACCCTTCTTGATGGTCCTAAAATAAACCCTTTCACAGTTAAATCTCTCTGAAGTAAGTATCTATGATTTACAACCAGAATTGAATCGTAACACTGACTTGTAACACTAAAAATGTGCAATTCCAGGCTGAATGGCACTAAAGGGTCATGATAGTATTGAATTCGGGGATAATCAGCAGAGGTTGTTGTGCACTCACTCCTGACCGTGGCGGTCCGGGTGCAGTTGTAGAGGATCGCCAGCTCTCCGAACACTTTCCCCGGGCCCATCGTGCACAGCTTCATCCCCTCTTTGGTCACCTCCACCTTCCCCTCTGAGTGAGACAAAGAACAGAAAGAACTTTATCAGAAAGGAACCCCAAAATGTCAAATTAAATACAAGTGAAGTGTCAGGAAAAGTATAAAAACTGGAATAAATTAATAAAAACTGGAATAAATGAATAAAAACCTCACTTATTGATAACAAACATCATTTCTACACCTCAGACCTGCAGCATCCCATAAAGTCAGTGAACCTTTTCCCACTTTGTGTCCTTCTGCCAACACTTAAAGCCGTTCTGACTCTGAGGAAACCAGGTGATGCAGAGTTCCAGCTGTTATTTTGTCCCATTCCTCCTTAAACAGGTCTTAAGGTGTGCAGCAGGGCGGGGGGGCGGTTGTTTCTCTGCTGGGGACAGGTCAGGACTGCAGGCAGCCAGTCCAGCACCCGTACCTCTTCTTCCTCAGCCAGGCCTTTGGAAGGTGGCAGAATGTGGTTTTTCATGGTCTGCTTGAACAATGCTGGGACGTCCCAGGAAAAGATGTGGCCCTGAAGGCAGCACATGTTGCTGTAAAATCTCAGGGAACTTTTCTGCAGTCTTTTCCAGTCTTTCTCTGAGGAACATGGTTTTAAACAAACTGGAGCTCCTCTGAACATCTCTGCTGCTCAGACTGTGATGGAGGCTGCTTCAGGACCAGATCAGGGTTAAAATCAGCTGTTTTTTAATTATCTTCACACCAAATTGTAGCCATTTTCTCTTTCTTTTGGAATGTGTTGCAGGTCTGAAATATAAAAATAGATGTTTATTAACAAATTAACGGAAGTTGATGAGACAAAGCAGGAAATATTTGGGGTTTTATACATATATATATATATATATATATATATATATATATAATATTCCTATAGGTGTGTAAGAAATGAAAGGAAATGAAAGAAATCAGTTTTTTCTTTCTGGTTTCAGAATATGAGTCTTTGAGTGTTTTAACTTCACTAAGGAGCAGCATTAAGTGCCTTTTTACACCAAAACAAGTCTAATGAGAAAGCAGATAGAAGCTTCCTCTGAAACTTTACTGATTAATCACAAACAGAAATAAATGTTTTGTTCTGCTGCAGCATCATTTATTCTGTCTGAGAATATCACTCAGGCCACCTGTCATTTCTGAGCAACTGAGGGTTTTACATTTCAAAGCTTTCATCAGTGAGGACAGAGGAATATTCAGGCTAATCTCATATTTCAGTGGACATTCGGCACAGTCCGAGGGCGTTTTTCATCTGAAGCTCTTTCTCTTCGGTGTTACTGATGCTCATAAAGATTTATTTCATGGGAGCAGATTCATAATAACAGATGATGAATGTAGGAGCTGCTGCTGGTTGTTTGATAAAAGAGGAAACGACACCATATAGGACGACCTGCAGAGACTCGAAAACATAGAAACAAATCTAATCTGAGCCAAAGTTCAGAGAGGAACTGAACTGAAGAAGAGCGTTCTGCTTTTTCCCACCCTCAACAGTCCTTAAATGCATCACAGCAACAACTCACAGCAGCTGCGTTGACAGGAAGCTGAAGTTTAGGCTCCACCCCTCCATCCTGCTTTCTGACAGGCTGGGTGTCCCTTTTCTTTTGGAATCAAGGTTTGTTCGTCATCCAGTGGCCGGTTTGGGCCGGTTTGGGCCGGTTTAGGCCGGTTTAGGCCGGTTTGGGTCGGTTTGGGCCGGTTTGGGTCGGTTTGGGTCGGTTTGGGCCGGTTTGGGCCGGTTTGGGTCGGTTTGGGCCGGTTTGGGCCGGTTTAGGCCGGTTTGGGTCGGTTTGGGTCGGTTTGGGCCGGTTTGGGCCGGTTTAGGCCGGTTTGGGTCGGTTTGGGCCGGTTTGGGTCGGTTTGGGTCGGTTTGGGCCGGTTTGGGCCGGTTTGGGTCGGTTTGGGCCGGTTTTCCCATCCCAGAAGAAAAGTGCTGTCATGATGGGCTGGAAAAGAGGTGGTGAGGCCAAGGAGAAGAGCTGGGATTAAGCCCCAGAGTAGCCCTCCACAGGTGGTTGCACCTCAGGTTCAGGAGGAGCAGATATCTACCCTCACAGAGGAGGAGGAACTTTTACAATTTGAATGTGAAACTGGACTGGAAGCCAGAGAAGGTGAAAAGGAGGGATGTTCTGGACGTGCCGGGTCCATCTCCAACAGACTCCATCACTGCTGTGGAGCTGCCTCACAGGCAGGGATCAGGGATCAGAGCCCTGAAGCTCACGGAAAGCTCCACAGCGATGTGGAGGCGGCGATCCAGGCCTGGATGAGTCATCAGCGTGTTTTTCCCGTGTCGATGCCTTCACTTTACTGTGTGTCTGAGACGTCAGGCGGCGTTTGGCATTTCAACACTGACATTTCCAGCTGATGGGAATGGATTCATATAAATGTCAGAGCGATCAGCAACACAAACGCACCTGCCGGCCGCACGAGTTCACAAACGAGCTGAAGCTGCAGCCGACGCCGTCCGTCCGTCCACCAGATGACCTGCTGGCTGCTCCTTCGGTCACCAGGACTGAAACTTTGACAGAGATCCAGAGGCTCAGGGGGACTGCTGTAAAAGCTTTGCCTCTTTGGTTCTCAGCCAGGAGGCCCTGATCACATGACCTCAGCGCCCTGCTGATGGAAAAGCTCTCTGATGGGTCCATGCAGAGCTGAGGAACATCTTAAAGAGAAATACAGGTGAACATCATCTGCAAAGCAGTGGGAGGATATATAAGAGGGAGCAGACCCCCAAACAGCAGCATCTCTGTGGAGCAGAGGATAACATCTCATCCCCACTGGAAGAAGAAGGTTGAAGGTTAAAGAAAAGGAGGAGGTGAGAGGTTTGGAATGCGGCCCTGCGGCTATGTCTCTGTCCATGGTTCTGAAGTCAAAACATTCCCTGTAATAAATCATACTCACAGATAGTTTCAACTGTGGAGGGTTTTATTTTAGGACCATCATGAACTAAACAAGAGAATCTGAGTTTAAAAAGGATTTTAAACTCCTTCCTGTTCCTGGGATGAATAGCACAAAGTTTACAGAAATAATCAGAAACCGATGAAGGCCGTGTACGTGATCAGTGGCAGTTTTAGCCGCCCACGCCCGGTTTTCTGCTCTCCGTCCACCTCCAACAGTCTCTGACCTCAGATGCCTGATTTAATGAGCTGAGTGACAGCAGGAGGCTTTATCTGCACATTTGTTGAAAGCAGTGACTGAAATTCAGAGCTTTGTATCCGCTGTCACAGCTGGACTCAGAACCGTGGACAGCGACACCATACAGCCCGTTTCTAAAGAGTTGGGACAAATCAGTCCATTTAAAGTCCATTTAAAGTCCATTAAAGTCCATTTAAAGTCCATTTCCTTCAGATTTTACACGGCTCTTCCAGAGTTGGATGTTGGAACAGATGCAGGCGTCTCTCCATTTAAACACGTTCTGTGTTTGCAGGTTTAGGTGCAGTCAGCTGTAGTTTTGGTCTGTGCTGATCTCAGGTCAGTTTTAGCTACGCTGTCACAGACGTGCACGTTACGCCTGTTACGTGCACGAATGGTGTGCATACTAACCGAGCCGGCTGCCCCTCTCTTCGGCCTGTGCGATGCAGCAGCCATGATGTTAGTGCAGGTTTCAGCTTCTTCTTTGTGTACAAAGACTTCCTGAACTCCACTAATTCTTTGCATTTTCAGGTTGATGAAGTCTTGCCATTTTTAACCATTTGTTTAGAGCTCCTCCCCATATTTTTGTACATATGTCCCCAAGGAGACATACATGTCCTTTTTTAACAATCTGAGATGCATGTGATGGGCTTTGGTCCAAATACCTGTTGGTTAAACACAGCGGCTCTCTGTCTCTGCCCTGTTTTAACAGCAGGTCAGCAGCGTATTTAGTGCTGTGTTCTCTCCACAGTCGCCTCGAGCAGCTCAGGACGGGGACTGAATCAGAGAGAAGCTTCAGTTAATCTGCTGGTTTCCTGAGCTCAGAAACTGGTTTAACTGGTTCTGTATGAATTGGACTGATTTGAAATTTAAAGCACTGGATTCTGATTGTATTTGGCGCCATATAAAGAAAACTGGATGAAACTGTAATCACGAACGGATTAGGAATCAACCTCAGTACTCACATCCTCCTTCATAAGACCCTCAGACCGACAGAACTTTAAATTACAAACAGGAATCAGAGGCTGAGGTCAGCAGAATCATCCTGAGTTTGGTGGAAACTTCACGGTTAAAAACATGGTCAGACTGATGAGCAGAAATCTAAAACAAACTAAACATCAGGCAGGATGTTTCCATCCCGGTGGCCAACAGAGACACGGAAGCAGCTGGTCGGTTCTGGACCAAAGCCCGGGATGTTCTCTGCTCCGACGGCTGTTTCTGAGAGTGAAGCCAGTCTGTAATCAGTCATCCATGAATGGGCCTGAACTAGCAGCTCAGAGTGAGACCTCCTCCACTGACACGTCTTTGTTGACACTTTACAGGAACTCATCCAGTCGGAGGTTTCATTAAAGCAGGACGGGAACTTGAAACGCTGCCATGAATTCATTACGAAAGCTGCTTCTCATTATTCGCAGTGGAAATTGATTCCATCTTTTGTTCCAGGTACCTGCAGCCGTGTGCTCGGCTCAGCCAGAACCAGGAGCTGAACAAAGAGGCTGATCACAGAGACTGAAGGCTGAATCAGAAACAGATGTCCACAGCGAGATGATCTTTCAGATGTTGCATCACATTTTCATCAATAATTTCTCAGATTTCATTCATGCATCCCTCCACCTCACAGTGGTGCCCACAGACAACGATAAGATCTGGTTTTTATAATTCACTGAAACAGAATATTCGAAGGTTTTATTTATTTCTGTTCTTGGGAACACAGAAAGATATTAAAGCTTCCATATTGTGTAAAATCCTTCTTCCTGTTCCTGGGAGCAGATATCAGGGCGTCTGAGGTCACCAGCAGGTGTAAAACTCCCCAAAACACAACCCTGTGTGAAAGTTCCTCATTTAACGAGCCGTTCTGATTTTCATTTCTAAAGTACGTCACTCCTTAAGTTGGCTCCGCCCCCTCCGCTAAGCCCCGCCCACTCACATCCACCCTGCTGGACGGATGAAGCCAGCTTCTGGTGGAAATGTTCTGCTGTCAGCTGCACTGAGGAGCATGCATCTTCCATCCAGCAGCAGCCTCAGAGGATATAAGAGCCCAGTGGATAAATTATATCTGAGGCTAATGTTCCAGCAGAGTTAGCTAAAGACTGTGAATGTGCAGCAGACACTTTTCATCCCACTGTTTTAACAACTTGGTCCAGTTCAACGCTGGACTGAAGGAACTGAGCCACAAAGAGGATCAGTTCCAGCTCTCAGAGCCTGAACTTCAGAGCAGGGAAATGGAAGCATCTGAGAAATAACTCCTCATGGTTTATTTACTGATTCATTTCTTCCTTTAGCAGCAGCTAACGCTAACAGCTTAGCTAATGAAGATGACGTACACCAACTTCTAAGGAGTTACTGCTGTTCCTTTCTGAAAGATGAACATTACTGACTGAAGCTTTCTTCAGTCTCTTTAGCAGCTTCATCCTGTCCTCAACCACCTGCCAATTAATTCAGAAACTGGTCAGTAACGGTCCTCACAAAGACAGATGTATAAACGTGTTTTGGGGCATGAGGGGGGGGCGCAGATGGCGGCTAAATATAACGACTCATGTCACAGGAAGAGGAAGTGTTCCCTAAAAAACACAAGGAAGATTGATAGATAGTCTGTGTGCGTGTGGACAAATTTTTTTTCTTAAAAAAAAATACAAGAAATAAACATGAATTTATAGAAGATAAAAAGATGAAGATTTAAGGACGTCTTCAGAGCATGAAGCAGGTCAACGACATGTCCTCAGAAGCTATGTAGGCACCGGTGTGTGCGTGTGTGTGTGTGTCTGTGTGTGTGTGTGTGTGTGTGTGTGTGTGTGTGTTTGTGTGCGCGTGCGTGTGTGTGTGTGGGTGTCATAAATATGAGGCTCATTAATTCTGTGTTTGGAGGAAGAAACAGATGCAGCCGTTTTGTCTCATTATGTAAAACACACACACTAGAGCTGGTCTCTCCATCTTTGTGAGGACCTTCAGTTGTCTCTGGACTCATCAGGAACATAATCCAGAATCCATCAGAACCCTGAACACCGACCAGAACATCCTCACTGTTACTGATAAGAAAAGAAATGTGTCCACACACACAGCTCTCTGGTTGATGCAGTTGGCATAGCAACGTGTTGGATCTTTTCACTTTTTAGAAATTTGAAACCAGTTTTTAATAAAAAAAAAGAGAAAGCTGCTAACTTACAGCTAACTGCTAACTTAAAAGCTAACTGTTAACTTACAGCTAACTGCTAACTTACAGCTAACTGCTAACTGTTAACTTACAGCTAACTGCTAACTTACAGCTAACTGTTAACTTACAGCTAACTGCTAACTTACAGCTAACTGTTAACTTACAGCTGACTGCTAACTGTTAACTTACAGCTAACTGATAACTTACAGCTGACTGCTAACTGTTAACTTACAGCTAACTGCTAACTTACAGCTAACTGTTAACTTACAGCTAACTGCTAACTTACAGCTAACTGTTAACTTACAGCTGACTGCTAACTGTTAACTTACAGCTAACTGCTAACTTACAGCTAACTGTTAACTTACAGCTGACTGCTAACTGTTAACTTACAGATGACTGCTAACTGTTAACTTACAGCTAACTGATAACTTACAGCTGACTGCTAACTGTTAACTTACAGCTAACTGCTAACTTACAGCTAACTGTTAACTTACAGCTGACTGCTAACTGTTAACTTACAGCTAACTGTTAACTTACAGCTGACTGCTAACTGTTAACTTACAGCTAACTGCTAACTTACAGCTAACTGTTAACTTACAGCTGACTGCTAACTGCTAACTTACAGCTAACTGTTAACTTACAGCTGACTGCTAACTGTTAACTTACAGCTAACTGTTAACTTACAGCTAACTGTTAACTTACAGCTGACTGCTAACTGTTAACTTACAGCTAACTGCTAACTTACGGCTAACTGCTAACCTGTTTCCCTCTGGGATCAGTAACTATCTGTATCTACAGAGCTGGAGTGTTTCTGACTGCAGGAACAGCTTCATTGTGTCTGTGTTTCTGCATTAAATCACACAGCAGGTGTGTTGATGAGGTAACGCAGGTAAACACACCTGAACTCTCCACAGCAGCATGGCGGCGTGTCCTCAGCCAACGTACGAACAGACAGAAACTGAGCCTTCACCAGCGTGCTGCTGAAGCTCTGATGGTTGAGCCTCTCTGGTATCAAACTTATGTCATTTTTATAGAACTAATAAATAAACAAACCTGTCAGAGTTTACCAGGTAAAGACCGAACAGAGTTTACCAAGTAAAGACCGAAGAGAGTTTACCAAGTAAAGACCGAACAGAGTTTACCAGGTAAAGACCGAACGGAGTTAACCAAGTAAAGACCGAACAGAGTTCACCAAGTAAAGACCGAACAGAGTTTACCAGGTAAAGACCGAACAGAGTTTACCAAGTAAAGACCGAAGAGAGTTTACCAAGTAAAGACCGAACAGAGTTTACCAGGTAAAGACCGAACGGAGTTAACCAAGTAAAGACCGAACAGAGTTCACCAAGTAAAGACCGAACAGAGTTTACCAGGTAAAGACCGAACGGAGTTTACCAAGTAAAGACCGAACAGAGTTTACCAAGTAAAGACCGAAGAGAGTTTACCAGGTAAAGACCGAACAGAGTTAACCAAGTAAAGACCGAACGGAGTTAACCAGGTAAAGACCGAACGGAGTTTACCAAGTAAAGACCGAACGGAGTTAACCAAGTAAAGACCGAACAGAGTTTACCAGGTAAAGACCGAACAGAGTTAACCAAGTAAAGACCGAACAGAGTTTACCAAGTAAAGACCGAACAGAGTTTACCAAGTAAAGACCGAACAGAGTTTACCAAGTAAAGACCGAACAGAGTTTACCAGGTAAAGACCGAACAGAGTTAACCAAGTAAAGACCGAACAGAGTTTACCAGGTAAAGACCGAACGGAGTTTACCAAGTAAAGACCGAACAGAGTTTACCAGGTAAAGACCGAACAGAGTTTACCAGGTAAAGACCGAACAGAGTTTACCAAGTAAAGACCGAACAGAGTTTACCATGTAAAGACCGAACAGAGTTAACCAAGTAAAGACCGAACAGAGTTTACCAGGTAAAGACCGAACAGAGTTTACCAGGTAAAGACCGAACAGAGTTAACCAAGTAAAGACCGAACAGAGTTTACCAGGTAAAGACCGAACGGAGTTTACCAAGTAAAGACCGAACAGAGTTTACCAGGTAAAGACCGAACAGAGTTTACCAAGTAAAGACCGAACAGAGTTAACCAAGTAAAGACCGAACAGAGTTTACCAGGTAAAGACCGAACAGAGTTTACCAAGTAAAGACCGAAGAGAGTTTACCAAGTAAAGATCGAAGAGAGTTTACCAAGTAAAGACCGAACAGAGTTTACCAGGTAAAGACCGAACAGAGTTAACCAAGTAAAGACCGAACAGAGTTAACCAAGTAAAGACCGAACGGAGTTAACCAAGTAAAGACCGAACAGAGTTAACCAAGTAAAGACCGAACAGAGTTTACCAGGTAAAGACCGAACAGAGTTAACCAAGTAAAGACCGAACAGAGTTTACCAGGTAAAGACCGAACAGAGTTTACCAGGTAAAGACCGAACAGAGTTAACCAAGTAAAGACCGAACGGAGTTAACCAAGTAAAGACCGAACGGAGTTAACCAAGTAAAGACCGAACGGAGTTTTCCAAGTAAAGACCGAAGAGAGTTTACCAGGTAAAGACGGAACGGAGTTTACCAGGTAAAGACCGAAAAGAGTTTACCAAGTAAAGACCGAACGGAGTTCACCAAGTAAAGACCGAAGAGAGTTTACCAGGTAAAGACCGAACAGAGTTAACCAAGTAAAGACCGAACGGAGTTTACCAGGTAAAGACCGAACAGAGTTAACCAAGTAAAGACCGAACGGAGTTTACCAAGTAAAGACCGAAGAGAGTTTACCAGGTAAAGACCGAACAGAGTTTACCAGGTAAAGACCGAACAGAGTTTACCAAGTAAAGACCAAAGAGAGTTTACCAGGTAAAGACCGAACAGAGTTTACCAGGTAAAGACCGAACAGAGTTAACCAAGTAAAGACCGAACAGAGTTTACCAAGTAAAGACCGAACAGAGTTTACCAAGTAAAGACCGAACAGAGTTTACCAGGTAAAGACCGAACAGAGTTAACCAAGTAAAGACCGAACGGAGTTTACCAAGTAAAGACCGAACAGAGTTTACCAGGTAAAGACCGAACAGAGTTTACCAGGTAAAGACCGAACAGAGTTTACCAAGTAAAGACCGAACAGAGTTTACCAAGTAAAGACCGAACAGAGTTAACCAAGTAAAGACCGAACAGAGTTTACCAGGTAAAGACCGAACAGAGTTTACCAAGTAAAGACCAAAGAGAGTTTACCAGGTAAAGACCGAACAGAGTTTACCAGGTAAAGACCGAACAGAGTTAACCAAGTAAAGACCGAACAGAGTTTACCAAGTAAAGACCGAACAGAGTTTACCAAGTAAAGACCGAACAGAGTTTACCAGGTAAAGACCGAACAGAGTTAACCAAGTAAAGACCGAACGGAGTTTACCAAGTAAAGACCGAACAGAGTTTACCAGGTAAAGACCGAACAGAGTTTACCAGGTAAAGACCGAACAGAGTTTACCAAGTAAAGACCGAACAGAGTTTACCAAGTAAAGACCGAACAGAGTTAACCAAGTAAAGACCGAACAGAGTTTACCAGGTAAAGACCGAACAGAGTTTACCAGGTAAAGACCGAACAGAGTTAACCAAGTAAAGACCGAACAGAGTTTACCAGGTAAAGACCGAACGGAGTTTACCAAGTAAAGACCGAACAGAGTTTACCAGGTAAAGACCGAACAGAGTTTACCAAGTAAAGACCGAACAGAGTTAACCAAGTAAAGACCGAACAGGGTTTACCAGGTAAAGACCGAACAGAGTTTACCAAGTAAAGACCGAACAGAGTTTACCAGGTAAAGACCGAACAGAGTTTACCAAGTAAAGACCGAAGAGAGTTTACCAAGTAAAGACCGAAGAGAGTTTACCAAGTAAAGACCGAACAGAGTTTACCAGGTAAAGACCGAACGGAGTTAACCAAGTAAAGACCGAACGGAGTTAACCAAGTAAAGACCGAACGGAGTTAACCAAGTAAAGACCGAACAGAGTTAACCAAGTAAAGACCGAACAGAGTTTACCAGGTAAAGACCGAACAGAGTTAACCAAGTAAAGACCGAACAGAGTTTACCAGGTAAAGACCGAACAGAGTTTACCAGGTAAAGACCGAACGGAGTTAACCAAGTAAAGACCGAACGGAGTTAACCAAGTAAAGACCGAACGGAGTTTTCCAAGTAAAGACCGAAGAGAGTTTACCAGGTAAAGACGGAACGGAGTTTACCAGGTAAAGACCGAAAAGAGTTTACCAAGTAAAGACCGAACGGAGTTAACCAAGTAAAGACCGAACAGAGTTAACCAAGTAAAGACCGAACAGAGTTTACCAAGTAAAGACCGAAGAGAGTTTACCAGGTAAAGACCGAACAGAGTTTACCAGGTAAAGACCGAACAGAGTTTACCAGGTAAAGACCGAACAGAGTTAACCAAGTAAAGACCGAACAGAGTTTACCAAGTAAAGACCGAACAGAGTTTACCAGGTAAAGACCGAACAGAGTTTACCAAGTAAAGACCGAACAGAGTTTACCAGGTAAAGACCGAAGAGAGTTTACCTGGTAAAGACCGAACAGAGTTAACCAAGTAAAGACCGAACAGAGTTTACCAAGTAAAGACCGAAGAGAGTTAACCAGGTAAAGACCGAACAGAGTTAACCAAGTAAAGACCGAACAGAGTTTACCAAGTAAAGACCGAAGAGAGTTTACCAGGTAAAGACCGAACAGAGTTTACCAAGTAAAGACCGAACAGAGTTTACCAAGTAAAGACCGAACAGAGTTTACCAAGTAAAGACCGAACAGAGTTTACCAGGTAAAGACCGAACAGAGTTTACCAAGTAAAGACCGAACAGAGTTTACCAAGTAAAGACCGAACAGAGTTTACCAGGTAAAGACCGAACAGAGTTTACCAGGTAAAGACCGAACAGAGTTTACCAAGTAAAGACCGAACAGAGTTTACCAAGTAAAGACCGAACAGAGTTTACCAAGTAAAGACCGAACAGAGTTTACCAGGTAAAGATCGAACAGAGTTAACCAAGTAAAGACCGAACAGAGTTTACCAAGTAAAGACCGAAGAGAGTTTACCAAGTAAAGACCGAAGAGAGTTTACCAAGTAAAGACCGAACAGAGTTTACCAGGTAAAGACCGAACGGAGTTTACCAAGTAAAGACCGAACAGAGTTTACCAAGTAAAGACCGAACAGAGTTTACCAAGTAAAGACCGAACAGAGTTTACCAAGTAAAGACCGAACAGAGTTAACCAAGTAAAGACCGAAGAGAGTTTACCAAGTAAAGACCGAAGAGAGTTTACCAGGTAAAGACCGAACAGAGTTTACCAGGTAAAGACCGAACAGAGTTTACCAGGTAAAGACCGAACAGAGTTAACCAAGTAAAGACCGAACAGAGTTTACCAGGTAAAGACCGAAGAGAGTTTACCAGGTAAAGACCGAACAGAGTTTACCAGGTAAAGACCGAAGAGAGTTTACCAAGTAAAGACCGAACAGAGTTTACCAGGTAAAGACCGAACAGAGAACACGTGATAACATCCAGACTCAGCAGATATATCCTCAAAAAGTGAAAAGATTCTGTTTCTGAGCCTTACCGAGACCTTCACACACACGCACGCACGCACACACACACACACACACACACACACACACACACACACACACACACACGCACGCACACGTGCGCTGTTCAATGTGTCTGGTTAAACCTTGCCCACCCACACCAGACTCCATTTTAATATTGATTATTTAATTATTGAACATCCCTTTAATGTAAAACCTGACATGAATATATTTCTCACATTGTGAGGACGTGCTCTTAAATTCAGCAGGGTGTCAACCATCCTGCAGCTTTAACTTAGATATAAATGTCACCGGTTGTTTCACACCGCTCGCTGCCACCCACTGGCATGGAGGACTGGCCATCTGGAGGATTGTTATCGAGTCGCTCTGAGTCCGACATTACTGCAACAAAAAGATTTTAAATGACCTGAAGAAACAACGTGACACTTGAGCTGCTGGCACGCTTAAAGGTCTTCTCTTAAAGGTCACATAGCGTCTAATAAGGAAACGATTTATCCCCAGAGCAGTTTTATAACAAAACACCCCCAGTGAACCAGGAGTGAGAAATGAAGGCTTCATTTCTTACATTAAGATATCTTTTTATAAGTCTATTAAATCAAACTTTCCTGACGAAAGAGGCGAGCTGCTGTGTCTAAAACAAAACCAGGCATCAAACTGAAAGATTCCCCCAGATGTCACAGTGGTTCTCAGGTCCACATGAAAACGCAGCTTTAGTCACACAGCAGCTCATCCTGTTTTCAGTGGGAGGATCATGTAACTAAACCGGCTCCTTATGTAACAAACTGACCTCAAATACAGCTATAAATAAAACGCCAGAGCTCAGCGTAAGAACAGCACAGAGCTGATGAGGTCCAAGGTCTGAGCCCTGAGTCCTGTCAGAGAGCGCCGTCCCACTCAGGTCCCGCTCAGGTCCCACTCCGGTCCCGCTCAGGTCCCGCTTAGGTCCCGCTCAGGTCCCACTCAGGTCCCGCTCAGGTCCCACTCAGGTCCCGCTCAGGTCCCACTCAGGTCCCGCTCAGGTCCCGCTCAGGTCCCACTCAGGTCCCACTCAGGTCCCGCTCAGGTCCCGCTCAGGTCCCGCTCAGGTCCCGCTGAGGTCCCGCTCAGGTCCCACTGAGGTCCCGCTCAGGTCCCACTCAGGTCCCGCTCAGGTCCCACTCAGGTCCCACTCAGGTCCCGCTTATGTCCCGCTCAGGTCCCGCTCAGGTCCCGCTCAGGTGCCGCTCAGGTCCCACTCAGGTCCCACTCAGGTCCCGCTCAGGTCCCGCTCAGGTCCCGCTTATGTCCCGCTCAGGTCCCGCTCAGGTCCCGCTCAGGTGCCGCTCAGGTCCCACTCAGGTCCCACTCAGGTCCCACTCAGGTCCCACTGAGGTCCCACTGAGGTCCCGCTCAGGTCCCACTGAGGTCCCGCTCAGGTCCCACTCAGGTCCCGCTCAGGTCCCGCTCAGGTCCCGCTCAGGTCCCACTCAGGTCCCGCTCAGGTCCCGCTCAGGTCCCACTCAGGTCCCACTCAGGTCCCGCTCAGGTCCCGCTCAGGTCCCGCTCAGGTCCCGCTGAGGTCCCGCTCAGGTCCCACTGAGGTCCCGCTCAGGTCCCACTCAGGTCCCACTGAGGTCCCGCTCAGGTCCCACTGAGGTCCCACTCAGGTCCCACTCAGGTCCCACTGAGGTCCCACTCAAGTCCCACTCAGGTCCCACTCAGGTCCCGCTCAGGTCCCACTCAGGTCCCACTCAGGTCCCACTCAGGTCCCACTGAGGTCCCACTCAGGTCCCACTCAGGTCCCACTCAGGTCCCGCTCAGGTCCCACTGAGGTCCCACTCAAGTCCCACTCAGGTCCCACTCAGGTCCCGCTCAGGTCCCACTCAGGTCCCACTCAGGTCCCACTCAGGTCCCACTGAGGTCCCACTCAGGTCCCACTCAGGTCCCGCTCAGGTCCCACTGAGGTCCCGCTCAGGTCCCACTGAGGTCCCACTCAGGTCCCACTCAGGTCCCACTCAGGTCCCACTGAGGTCCCACTCAGGTCCCACTCAGGTCCCGCTCAGGTCCCACTGAGGTCCCGCTCAGGTCCCACTGAGGTCCCACTCAGGTCCCACTCAGGTCCCACTCAGGTCCCACTCAGGTCCCGCTCAGGTCCCGCTCCGGTCCCGCTCAGGTCCCACTCAGGTCCCACTCAGGTCCCACTCAGGTCCCGCTCAGGTCCCACTGAGGTCCCACTCAGGTCCCACTCAGGTCCCACTCAGGTCCCGCTCAGGTCCCACTGAGGTCCCACTCAGGTCCCACTCAGGTCCCGCTCAGGTCCCGCTCAGGTCCCGCTCAGGTCCCACTCAGGTCCCGCTCCGGTCCCGCTCCGGTCCCGCTCAGGTCCCGCTCAGGTCCCACTCAGGTCCCACTGAGGTCCCACTCAGGTCCCACTCAGGTCCCACTCAGGTCCCGCTCAGGTCCCACTGAGGTCCCACTCAGGTCCCACTCAGGTCCCGCTCAGGTCCCGCTCAGGTCCCGCTCAGGTCCCACTCAGGTCCCGCTCAGGTCCCGCTCAGGTCCCACTCAGGTCCCGCTCAGGTCCCACTCAGGTCCCGCTCAGGTCCCGCTCAGGTCCCGCTTAGGTCCCGCTCAGGTCCCACTCAGGTCCAGCTCAGGTCCAGCTCCCTTCATCATCATTACAAAGATTATTTCCCTCAAAGACCTGAGTCCAATCACACCTCAAGCTCCCCCTTCTTGTCCAAATTTGGTCACTTCTGCCTCCAAAAAGCAAAGAAGTTGTTAGTCTTGCTGAACTCAAGGCTGTAACGTATCAGATGAGAAGTTACTGCGGTCGGGCCACCTTCTCCTTTAAGGATGCCTCCATCAGCCAGGTGAAATGCTCACATCTGTTACTACCTTTAAAACCTTTGAGACTGAGTTTGAGATGTTCTCTTTTCTTTCAAATTAAAAATGAAAACCAGACTTGTGTGTTCCCCTTACATCTCTCGGCAGGATTATGGAGCTGTGATATACATTCACTCGTCTTTAAACTCCTCTCTGTTGGATACAGTCCACCACACACACATCAGTGGATGTTCTGGTCGGGTTTCTCCTCCCGTCGACTCAAACTCCGGTAGATGTGTTCAGTTTCTGCTGGACAACGTCCCTCTTAATCATACAGGAAGTCTTTGTTCCTGTTGACCCTCCCCAAAGCTTGGACTGGTCGGGGAAAAGGAAGCTGGGATCCGGTCTGCTTTGAATCCTCTGAATCTGAATCTGCAGATGCTGTGAAGCAGAAAGGATATAACAGCAGGACTCAAACACGAGTCTCGTGTTCAGGTGTCCGTCCCGCTCCTCCCCGCTGTGACCGGGGCTGATCCCTGATCCCTGATCCCTGTACACTCTCTGCTGTAGCGTTTTGCTGCCACTAGGGGGCAGTATCATAAATATGTGGATCAATTTGAGCTGTGGCCTGCTCTTGGTTGCGTTGCTGCTGTTGTTGGTCCTTTAGCTTTGCCCTGCCGTGAAGAAGAGGGTTTTTTCCAGCGTAGCTGCTGTCTGAGCCTTTACCCGAGCTTCTTTGGTCGTCGAAACAATGACTCGTCGCCTCTTACATCGTTTGCTTTTTCTGACCTGAATGTTCTTCGGTTATTGAGGGTTTCAACTCAAACGTTTTTACCGGCTGTTTGCTGGACCTGACTATAACCTGGAGGTTCTTTGACTCCTGTTGTGTTTAGACTGGAAACATGTGCTGTTCTGACCCGGATGCTGTTCTGGAGTTAAGCAGCATGCTGCCTCTCCAGAACATTTAGAAAAAGTCAAAGCTCCACTGAGTAGGCGTCTCAGACTGATGCCACCTCCAATCTCCCCCCACTTTCTTAATTAAATGATGTTAAAAGTGGAAAACGTGACTTCTGTTGGCATGTGGGATGTTTTTAAAGGAGGCTGAGAGCCACACAGACAGACTCCTGTGTGAAGCTATAAAACAGCTTCAGTTGCAGGTAACTGAGCAGAAAGTTTTCTGTTGGCAGAGCCTCTGCAGAAGAATAACGGGCGATAAGCAGCTGCAGATCAGATCTTTGTGCCCTGAAACTGACACAAAGAGCTTTTGACAGAGTTGGATGTGAAATGTTTTGCTCTGCTGTCTCAGACTCAGTGAGTCGGGCCTTGGCGGTACTGGAATAACACCTGGCTGCTGCTCCTCTCTGAATCCCAGCTGGGAAACGACAATTACTGACTCTGCAGCTTTCATAAACACTGTTGCCATGGAGACGGAGTTTCACCTCCCCAAAAACGAACTGAAAAAGAGACAAAGACCTGCCGGACCGAACTGTGAGCTCCTCAAACCGAAGGAGCTTTTACAGCGACAGAAGTCATGTTTCAGCTTCACACACTGAACAGAAAACAGGCTGAAATTAAGCACAATTACGCAAACTCATCGACTTTTAACAAAGTTCCAGCTGGAAGCACATGACTTTGACTCAGATAAACTTGTTTCTGAGACTTCTGAGCAAAGCGGTGGCGTTCAGGAGCCTCTGACATCTTCCACAACAGGAAGCGAGGCCGACACATTCCTGGAAGAGGACCAGCAGCTCATTAAAGAGAAAAGGTTACGCTGCCTCTTAATTCACAGAACATTTCTACAGTCAGCCACCTCTGCGCTACAGGATGCCCGCCAGCAGTCAGCGACCCTCGTGCAAAGCAGCCGGATCATTCAGAGGCTGAGGACTGGACCACAAAGCATGCAGCTCTGAGATAAAGATAACAACCCCTCACAGTCTCTACAGCAGAG
The DNA here is from genome assembly GCA_036924055.1 of Leuresthes tenuis. Lineage (NCBI taxonomy): Eukaryota > Metazoa > Chordata > Actinopteri > Atheriniformes > Atherinopsidae > Leuresthes > Leuresthes tenuis. The sequence continues at coordinate 29,589,747 of JAVGWW010000023.1, read as the reverse complement.
AAACACCAGCTCCTCCTCCAAAGGACCACAGTAAAAACAGAAGAAGAAGAATCAGTTCATTTTCTGTGATTAACAGCTAGCAGGTCCGTTAGAAACCTTCAAGATGAAGAGTAAAGCTGTTCTGATGCTATTCTGTTCCTCTTCAGTCTGTTCGGTTAGGTTTAGGCTTTAAAACAAAAACTAAAGCTTTGTATCATGAATAAAGTGTTTTGCATAATCTCTGAGAATTAAACGGCTGTAAACCAAGTGAAGCAGCCTAAAACAAGAGGATCCGAATCTGCCTCCAAGTCCCCGAAATGTTTTCAGTGTTCTGGATCAGCTTAAAAAGAAAAGAAGAAACCTCTCACAACTAAGTCCAAGTCAGCCAGAACCAGAACCAGAACCAGGCTCAACTTCCAGTGGCTGAAAACAGAAAAAGTCCAGGAAAACTAAGAAAGAAAGACCCAACAAATCCTTCAGGGATGAGTCGAGAGTGAAAAAGGCCTGAAGGACATATCTGGAAAACTTTATCTGGAAAACATTATCTGGAAAACTTTATCTGGAAAACTTTATCTGGGAAAACATTATCTGGAAAACATTATCTGGAAAACTTTATCTGGGAAAACTTTATCTGGAAAACTTTATCTGGAAAACTTTATCTGGAAAACTTTATCTGGGAAACTTTATCTGGAAAACTTTATCTGGAAAACTTTATCTGGGAAACATTGTCTGGAAAACTTTATCTGGAAAACTTTATCTGGTAATTGGACTGGACCCGTTCAGCGCTTTTCGAATGGAGCCAACAGGTTTGGCTCCGTTCTTCCTCCATTCAGACAGAAAACATTTAAAAGCAGGAAACAGAAGACACGCCTCAGGTGACCTCACCTTCCATCACGAACACCAGCGAGCCCACGTCTCCCTCTTTGATGATGCAGGCATCCTTCCCATAATCCACCGGGTACATACAGTCCACGATCTCCTGGATCTGAGACAGCTCCAGGTTCTTCATGAAGTCATTGTCCAGGATGGCCTCCTTTATCAGCTCCTTCGACCTGAGAGGAGGAGCGCAAAGCGAGTTAAGATGGAGGTTAAGACCACAACAGGATCTGAAAACAGCCTGAAAGACTGAGACTGTCCACATTAAGAACTGTTTAGATTTCTATCAAAATCCTTCATTGTGTTCCAGTCAAAACCCAAAGAAACATAAAGACCTAAAGGTGACAGTAAAAAGCCTTCTTCCTGTTCCTGGGAGCAGATATCAGGGCCTGAAGTCACCAGAAGAGTTAGCTACTGAGGAGCATGCATCTTCCATCCAGCAGCAGCCTCAGAGGATATAAGAGCCCAGTGGATAAACTATATCTGAGGCTAATGTTCCAGCAGAGTTAGCTAAAGACTGTGAATGTGCAGCAGACACTTTTCATCCCACTGTTTTAACAACTTGGTCCAGTTCAACGCTGGACTGAAGGAACTGAGCCACAAAGAGGATCAGTTCCAACTCTCAGAGCCTGAACTTCAGAGCAGGGAAATGGAAGCATCTGAGAAATAACTCCTCATGGTTTATTTACTGATTTATTTCTTCCTTTAGCAGCAGCTAACGCTAACAGCTTAGCTAATGAACGTACACCAACTTCTAAGGAGTTACTGCTGTTCCTTTCTGAAAGATGAACATTATTGTTCCCACATTACTTTGTTAGCTGAAGCTTTCTAGTTGAACGGTTCCGTTCTGTAACTCATTACTTTAATGAGCTCCTGCTTCATCTCCCCTCTGAACACAGACTGTTAACAAAGAGGTTTTAACCAAGTCTCAAACATCTCAATAGACCCCAGAAAATTCTGTTAAAATGATGCCTTTAAATTCAAAACCAAACACAAATATGAAAATGACAGATTTTTGGATATCAGCCGAGTTTTAGATTTATCGGCTCATCATATTTTTTGGATTTATTCATTTGATTTGTCAGAATTAGAAATGTTTCCCTGGAACATCAGAGGTACAGATTTATCATCTCTCTGAAGGTAAAAGGCTGCAGTTTTTATCTTCAGTGTTTTTGACAGCCGAATATTCAGTTCAAACACAATTGAGTTTATTTTTGTTGTTCTTTGCTGTAATCCAGAATCAGCCAATGAGGCGGCAGCACTGAGTCGGGTCCAAGCTGTTCAGGGCCTCAGGTTTCTGTCAGGACCGAAGCTGTGATGATGATCCCTCTATCGGGGTTTGAGTCTCAGCTCTGCTGCTCCGTGTGTTGGCTTCGCTCCTCTCATCAGAATAATAAAAAGTGTTTTCTGTGCTGGGTTTGAATCGGCGTGGTCCTCCCACTCACAGGCAGCTGACAGGGTTTCATTTACCATCCCACCACCTCTCGCTGTCAGAGTCCTGCAGCCCGCCTGCATGTGTGTGTTTTAGAGTATAAATAAAAGGCAGGAGAGTGAGTGGGCTGTGAACACCCACCAGCTCTCCTGCTGTCTGCAGAGAAGCTGCACGAGCTAATGATCAGCTCAGACTGCCACAGATCTGCTGCTGAACCCATGAGCCTCAGCCGAGGGGAGGAGCCTGCGTTCATGCCGCCGCCCGTCCTCTCCGAGCGGCTCCTGGCTCCACATCTGCTGACATGTGATGGTTCTGCTTGAAATGCCCGTCCATGGGTGGATGGCGAAGGTTATAAACCTTTTGGAGTAAACCGTGACCACATCAGAAGGAAAGTAAACTGAATCTGATGTGGTGATGGCGGCTCCCCCGCTGGGACCAGAACTCCATGGTCCCACCTGTCAGCTGATGGAGGAGCTGCAGGGTTGTGGATGTCATTAAATTTGAATGACGTTTTTAATGCCCAAATAAGCAGCTCAACAGGAAGCTGCTGCAGATAAACGAGGACATGAAAGCGTGCGAGAGCTCAGAGAAGAGCTGTGGTCCTGCGGAGCTTCGTCAACACCAAAGAAAAGAACGTTTCTGTTCAGTTTGATCTGCTCACAGGGAGGATGTCTGAACTGGGTCACCTCCAAACCCTTCAGACACAAAGAAATGCTGACACTGCATCTCTCCACACCTCCACACAGCTATTTTCGTGTGGATGGAATAAAAAGGAAGACGCGCAGATGTGTGAGACTGCGTTGGCTTATTCCACGGATGAAATGTCTCCTCCAACCTCTGCAGGAGAAGAAACAGAAGCATGAAGACGTGGTTGAATTATCTTCACGTCAATGGAAAGATCCAGAGATCTTTTTTCAGATCAGAGCTTCACAATCGTTTCATATTCATGTGCATGAATAAAGGTCCGTTTCCTCCTCAGCTGAGCCGACCTGCTGATCCGATACAGACCAGAGATAAGAGCCTCCAGACCGAAGAGGAGACGGACCAGTACAGCAGGTTCTGCTGCTGACATCGTCACAACCTGACTGAGCACAGCTGTTTCTGGGTCTCAGACTGATCCTGGTTCTGGTGCTTCTGTGGAGTTTGTGTGCTTCTGCTTAATAAAACCCACCAATCAGCTGACAGTTCATTGATAAGAAGAAGAGGTTGTTAGTTAATATCTGCCTGATGTTCACGTGCAGCTGATTACAGTTCTGAAGCTTCATCCTCAGCAGGTCCATTCAGTTCTGAACCTTCGTCCTCAGCAGGTCCATTCAGTTTAATTTTCAGTTTAAATCAAGAGTCACATCATGAGTCACATCAACATGAGTCACATCATCATGAGTCACATCAACATGAGTCATATCAACATGAGTCACATCAACATGAGTCACATCAACATGAGTCACATCATCATGAGTCATATCAACATGAGTCACATCAACATGAGTCACATCAACATGAGTCATATCAACATGAGTCACATCAACATGAGTCACATCAACATGAGTCACATCAACATGAGTCATATCATGAGTCACATCAACATGAGTCATATCAACATGAGTCACATCAACATGAGTCGTATCATGAGTCACATCAACATGAGTCACATCAACATGAGTCACATCAACATGAGTCACATCATCATGAGTCATATCAACATGAGTCACATCAACATGAGTCACATCAACATGAGTCACATCATGAGTCATATTAACATGAGTCATATCAACATGAGTCATATCAACATGAGTCATATCATGAGTCACATCAACATGAGTCACATCAACATGAGTCACATCAACATGAGTCATATCATGAGTCACATCAACATGAGTCACATCAACATGAGTCGTATCATGAGTCACATCAACATGAGTCATATCATGAGTCACATCAACATGAGTCACATCAACATGAGTCGTATCATGAGTCACATCAACATGAGTCATATCAACATGAGTCACATCAACATGAGTCGTATCATGAGTCATATCAACATGAGTCACATCAACATGAGTCGTATCATGAGTCACATCAACATGAGTCATATCATGAGTCACATCAACATGAGTCACATCAACATGAGTCGTATCATGAGTCACATCAACATGAGTCATATCAACATGAGTCGTATCATGAGTCACATCAACATGAGTCACATCAACATGAGTCATATCATGAGTCACATCAACATGAGTCACATCAACATGAGTCATATCATGAGTCACATCAACATGAGTCACATCAACATGAGTCACATCAACATGAGTCATATAAACATGAGTCACATCAACATGAGTCATATCATGAGTCACATCAACATGAGTCATATCAAGAGTCACATCAACATGAGTCGTATCATGAGTCATATCAACATGAGTCGTATCAACATGAGTCACATCAACATGAGTCGTATCATGAGTCACATCAACATGAGTCATATCATGAGTCACATCAACATGAGTCACATCAACATGAGTCGTATCATGAGTCACATCAACATGAGTCATATCAACATGAGTCACATCAACATGAGTCACATCAACATGAGTCGTATCATGAGTCACATCAACATGAGTCATATCAACATGAGTCGTATCATGAGTCACATCAACATGAGTCATATCATGAGTCACATCAACATGAGTCACATCAACATGAGTCACATCAACATGAGTCATATAAACATGAGTCACATCAACATGAGTCACATCAACATGAGTCACATCAACATGAGTCACATCAACATGAGTCACATCAACATGAGTCACATCAACATGAGTCATATAAACATGAGTCACATCAACATGAGTCACATCAACATGAGTCATATCATGAGTCACATCAACATGAGTCACATCAACATGAGTCGTATCATGAGTCACATCAACATGAGTCATATCATGAGTCACATCAACATGAGTCACATCAACATGAGTCGTATCATGAGTCACATCAACATGAGTCATATCAACATGAGTCGTATCAACATGAGTCACATCAACATGAGTCGTATCATGAGTCATATCAACATGAGTCGTATCAACATGAGTCACATCAACATGAGTCGTATCATGAGTCACATCAACATGAGTCATATCATGAGTCACATCAACATGAGTCACATCAACATGAGTCGTATCATGAGTCACATCAACATGAGTCATATCAACATGAGTCGTATCATGAGTCACATCAACATGAGTCACATCAACATGAGTCATATCAACATGAGTCATATCAACATGAGTCACATCAACATGAGTCACATCAACATGAGTCGTATCATGAGTCATATCAACATGAGTCATATCAACATGAGTCACATCAACATGAGTCATATCAACATGAGTCATATCATGAGTCACATCAACATGAGTCATATCATGAGTCATATCAACATGAGTCATATCATGAGTCATATCAACATGAGTCATATCATGAGTCATATCAACATGAGTCATATCAACATGAGTCATATCAACATGAGTCATATCAACATGAGTCATATCATGAGTCACATCAACATGAGTCACATCAACATGAGTCACATCAACATGAGTCATATCAACATGAGTCACATCAACATGAGTCACATCAACATGAGTCAAATCAACATGAGTCATATCATGAGTCACATCAACATGAGTCATATGAGTCATATCAACATGAGTCACATCAACATGAGTCACATCAACATGAGTCACATCAACATGAGTCACATCAACATGAGTCATATCATGAGTCACATCAACATGAGTCATATCATGAGTCATATCAACATGAGTCATATCATGAGTCATATCAACATGAGTCATATCATGAGTCACATCAACATGAGTCATATCATGAGTCATATCATGAGTCATATCAACATGAGTCATATCAACATGAGTCATATCAACATGAGTCGTATCATGAGTCACATCAACATGAGTCATATCAACATGAGTCATATCATGAGTCATATCAACATGAGTCATATCAACATGAGTCATATCAACATGAGTCATATCAACATGAGTCATATCAACATGAGTCGTATCATGAGTCACATCAACATGAGTCATATCAACATGAGTCATATCATGAGTCATATCAACATGAGTCGTATCATGAGTCACATCAACATGAGTCATATCATGAGTCACATCAACATGAGTCATATCATGAGTCATATCAACATGAGTCACATCAACATGAGTCATATCAACATGAGTCATATCAACATGAGTCATATCAACATGAGTCGTATCATGAGTCACATCAACATGAGTCATATCAACATGAGTCACATCAACATGAGTCATATCAACATGAGTCATATCATGAGTCACATCAACATGAGTCATATCATGAGTCACATCAACATGAGTCATATCATGAGTCATATCAACATGAGTCATATCATGAGTCATATCAACATGAGTCATATCATGAGTCACATCAACATGAGTCATATCATGAGTCATATCAACATGAGTCACATCAACATGAGTCACATCAACATGAGTCATATCAAGAGTCACATCAACATGAGTCATATCATGAGTCACATCAACATGAGTCGTATCATGAGTCACATCAACATGAGTCATATCAACATGAGTCACATCAACATGAGTCGTATCATGAGTCACATCAACATGAGTCATATCAACATGAGTCACATCAACATGAGTCATATCATGAGTCATATCAACATGAGTCACATCAACATGAGTCACATCAACATGAGTCACATCAACATGAGTCATATCATGAGTCACATCAACATGAGTCATATCATGAGTCACATCAACATGAGTCATATCAACATGAGTCACATCAACATGAGTCACATCAACATGAGTCATATCAACATGAGTCACATCAACATGAGTCACATCAACATGAGTCACATCAACATGAGTCATATCATGAGTCACATCAACATGAGTCATATCATGAGTCACATCAACATGAGTCATATCAACATGAGTCACATCAACATGAGTCACATCAACATGAGTCATATCAACATGAGTCACATCAACATGAGTCACATCAACATGAGTCACATCAACATGAGTCATATCATGAGTCACATCAACATGAGTCATATCATGAGTCATATCAACATGAGTCATATCATGAGTCATATCAACATGAGTCATATCATGAGTCACATCAACATGAGTCATATCATGAGTCATATCAACATGAGTCATATCAAAATGAGTCATATCAACATGAGTCATATCAACATGAGTCATATCAACATGAGTCATATCAACATGAGTCACATCAACATGAGTCACATCAACATGAGTCACATCAACATGAGTCATATCATGAGTCACATCAACATGAGTCATATCATGAGTCACATCAACATGAGTCATATCAACATGAGTCACATCAACATGAGTCACATCAACATGAGTCATATCAACATGAGTCACATCAACATGAGTCACATCAACATGAGTCACATCAACATGAGTCATATCATGAGTCACATCAACATGAGTCATATCATGAGTCATATCAACATGAGTCATATCATGAGTCATATCAACATGAGTCATATCATGAGTCACATCAACATGAGTCATATCATGAGTCATATCAACATGAGTCATATCAAAATGAGTCATATCAACATGAGTCATATCAACATGAGTCATATCAACATGAGTCATATCAACATGAGTCACATCAACATGAGTCATATCAACATGAGTCATATCATGAGTCATATCAGCATGAGTCATATCAACATGAGTCATATCAACATGAGTCATATCAACATGAGTCGTATCATGAGTCACATCAACATGAGTCATATCAACATGAGTCACATCAACATGAGTCATATCATGAGTCATATCAACATGAGTCATATCATGAGTCATATCAACATGAGTCATATCATGAGTCACATCAACATGAGTCATATCATGAGTCACATCAACATGAGTCACATCAACATGAGTCACATCAACATGAGTCATATCATGAGTCACATCAACATGAGTCATATCATGAGTCACATCAACATGAGTCGTATCATGAGTCACATCAACATGAGTCGTATCATGAGTCACATCAACATGAGTCATATCAACATGAGTCACATCAACATGAGTCGTATCATGAGTCACATCAACATGAGTCATATCAACATGAGTCACATCAACATGAGTCGTATCATGAGTCACATCAAAATGAGTCATATCAACATGAGTCACATCAACATGAGTCATATCATGAGTCACATCATGAGTCACATCAACATGAGTCATATCAACATGAGTCACATCAACATGAGTCACATCAACATGAGTCATATCAACATGAGTCATATCATGAGTCACATCAACATGAGTCACATCAACATGAGTCACATCAACATGAGTCATATCAACATGAGTCACATCAACATGAGTCATATCAACATGAGTCACATCAACATGAGTCACATCAACATGAGTCATATCAACATGAGTCATATCAACATGAGTCACATCAACATGAGTCGTATCATGAGTCACATCAACATGAGTCATATCAACATGAGTCACATCAACATGAGTCGTATCATGAGTCACATCAAAATGAGTCATATCAACATGAGTCACATCAACATGAGTCATATCATGAGTCACATCATGAGTCACATCAACATGAGTCATATCAACATGAGTCACATCAACATGAGTCACATCAACATGAGTCATATCAACATGAGTCATATCATGAGTCACATCAACATGAGTCACATCAACATGAGTCATATCAACATGAGTCACATCAACATGAGTCACATCAACATGAGTCATATCAACATGAGTCACATCAACATGAGTCGTATCATGAGTCACATCAACATGAGTCACATCAACATGAGTCAAATCAACATGAGTCACATCAACATGAGTCACATCAACATGAGTCATATCAACATGAGTCACATCAACATGAGTCACATCAACATGAGTCATATCATGAGTCACATCAACATGAGTCACATCAACATGAGTCACATCAACATGAGTCACATCAACATGAGTCACATCAACATGAGTCATATCATGAGTCACATCAACATGAGTCACATCAACATGAGTCACATCAACATGAGTCACATCAACATGAGTCATATCAACATGAGTCACATCAACATGAGTCACATCAACATGAGTCACATCAACATGAGTCATATCAACATGAGTCATATCATGAGTCACATCAACATGAGTCATATCATGAGTCACATCAACATGAGTCGTATCATGAGTCACATCAACATGAGTCGTATCATGAGTCACATCAACATGAGTCATATCAACATGAGTCACATCAACATGAGTCGTATCATGAGTCATATCAACATGAGTCACATCAACATGAGTCACATCAACATGAGTCACATCAAAATGAGTCACATCAACATGAGTCACATCAACATGAGTCACAACATGAGTCATATCAACATGAGTCACATCAACATGAGTCAAATCAACATGAGTCACATCAACATGAGTCACATCAACATGAGTCACATCAACATGAGTCACATCAACATGAGTCAAATCAACATGAGTCACATCAACATGAGTCACATCAACATGAGTCATATCATGAGTCACATCAACATGAGTCACATCAACATGAGAGGACCAGAGTCCTCCTCAAACATCAGATTTACAGCCTCCTCCCAGTGGGAGCTGCCTGAAAAAGCTCCAAAGGGAGGCGACCAGGAGGCATCCTAACCAGAGGAACCACCTCAGCTGACTCCTTTCTATGTTGAGGAGCAGCGGCTCTACTCCGAGCTCCTCCCCCCAGATGATGGAGCCCCTCCCCCTGACTGTGGAGTTCGGACAAGACAGAAGCTAATAAAGTTTTTAGTTTCATTGCTCTCTGATAATTCTGCCCACTAACTTTTATATGTTCTTTTTTTATATATTTCCACCATAATAACCTTCATGCTGGTGAAAGTGATGAACTGTGCATGTGCAGGTCGTGACATCATGCCATCCTGATAACTGCTCAGTAATCATCCAAAAACAGAGCTGAAAAAGCTTCATTAGTGCAGAACAGAGCAGCACAATGAGCAGCTGTTAGTGAGCTGAAAATAAATCAAATTCAGTCATTCCAAGTATTCCATGATTGTGCATTTATGCCTTTGATGAATTGGGATCAACTTTATAGCTCTAAATGGATTATTTACTCTGAACTGTGAATGTTTTCGACTCTTTGTGTTTTATTGCTTAGTTAATAAAGGATGTAGATCCCAACAGACACATAATCCACCTCAAAGAAACCTGAAAACAGCTAAAATCCCTGTAAGAGGACAGAAGCTGCAGCAGAAAGGAGGCTGCAGCTCTGAAGCAGGGACTCAGGGTTTCTGGTTTACGTACTGCGGACTCTTGGGGTAGAAGGGCAGCGTGACGTGGCACAGGTCGCTGATGTCGCAGGCCGTGGGCTCGGCGGAGATGGCCTGCCTCTTGCTGCGGTGCTGGTCCGGTTGCAGGACGAGGTTCTGCTGCTGGGCCTGGACCTGCTGGGCTGTGGCAGGACGGATGACGGACCGGTACTTGTCCAGTTCATTCTGCAGACGCTGGATCAGCTCGTCCTTCTGATCCAGCTCCAGCTCCAGCTCGTCGATCAGAGCGTCCCGCTGCCGCAGCTCCTCGACCTTCTCCTGCAGGGCGTACTGCAGATCCCGAAGGGTTCCCATCGGTTCCTCAGGGCCCAGAGTTCTGCTGCGACCCGTGGTGTCTTTAGGGTTACTTTGTGGTTCCTGAAAGTGTTATATTTATATTTCCTCTGAATTCTGTGACGTCTGCATGTACTTCAGGTCTCCTGGTGGTTCCTGTGGAAACTTTCTGGAATCAGATTCCCGGCAGGTCCACGTTTCCTTCGGATCTCAGAAATCTCGTCAGACTTTTCTACAAGGTTCATCTAGGATGTGTCACAAGAGCTTCCCAAAGAGTCTCTGATGGCCTGGAATCCTTGAAAAGTCCAGATAATGTCACAGGATTCTGTAGAGTTCTGAGGGGAGCCTTTAAATATCCGTTAGAATCTGTAGCATTCACCGAAGCCTTCTTTTAGATCCTTCAGATCCTCTTTTAGATGTTGTTCGGGTGCGTCTGTGATATTTATCTGGGTAAAAACCAGTTCCTCAGAGGATTCTGCAACAATCTTCAGCTCATCATAAGTTCTAATGATTGACCTCAGAGAAGCTCGGTTCCTTCTAGATTTCTTTGAAGGCCATTTTAAGAAATAAATCAAGAGGCAAAACCCGGAACTGGTCCTGGTCCCAAAAGGTTTCCTGGGACGCTTAAAGGCTCCTACAGATTCCCAGGAATGATTCAATCCATCCTCCAACTGAAAATGTATTTCCAATGAAAAGTACTCAGGTTTCCTCTGTTCCTGGAGAAAACTGAAGAAAAGGTGATCAAAGCTCAAAGTGAGTCAGTGCCGAACCCACCGGTTCTGATCATTTGTACCCACAGAACACCTGAGGAGAAATGCTGTCTGCAAAAGCTTCAGAGCAGCTGAAAGTCCTTAAAAACATCAGTTCCCGGTCTTCTCTGGAGGGTTTTCAACGTCCAGCTGGATGATCGGAAGCTCAGGAACAATTGAAATTCTGAATAAAAAAACTGGATAAAAACTAAAAACAGCTGGAAGACGCGTCATAAAAGTGAGAAGCCAAAAGTAAAACCTCAAAGGACCTCAGATACGGTGGGACAGCTGCAGGAATCACGAAATAAATGAAGATCTCACAGAGTCTGAAGGCAAGAAGCGAAACGCGTGAAAATCCGCTCTCCTGTGAGTTTCTGACGGAGTCCGGCGGCGGAGGCTGGAAGCGAAGCTGCGGAGATAAAGAGCCGAAAAGAGGCGATGCAGATCCCGCAGAGGCGGGAGTCCGGACCCGCTCCCTTTAATCACCTTCTTTAGTTTGTGGAGGAGCAGCAGGTGTAACCGAGCAGAGAAGCTCAGACTGAACAGAGACCCTGCTGGTGCGATGAAAAGTTGCTCTGCCTCCATCCTTCCTCCTCCTCCTCCTCCTCATCTGTCCAGCTGACTGCTGCACGTGTCAGTGTTTGACGGCGAAAACAGAAAGAAACGGAATTCATTTAAACTCAGGTTTGTAGATGTCAGGATAAAAACCCGCAGGGTTCTGAACCCCTGCAGGCCCCCATGTGTGGGGAGAAGATTCAGAAAATGGAAGTAAACTGACCCTCAGTTTGAAACAAACACGTTCAGTCGCAGTGACTCATTTAATATCCACTGTTTTTAACCTAAATTCTGATGTTTGCAGACAAAGAATCAGTTCAGAAACCATGTTTCTGCACAGCTACACTTCCTCTGTGGTCTCAGAAATGTCCCCAAACTGAACAAAAAGACTCTGGGTCATGTTGCTGAGTGGAGGCAGGCTTCAGGCCGGTTCTGTTGGAGGATTTCGGCTGGCAGCTGCTCCTCAAAGAGGAGTTTCTCTCTTTAATCCTGTAAATATCTGAAGAGCTCCCAGCTGAAGGACTTCAGCTGGATGTAAAACTCCTCTGATGGATTTAAATAAAAATGTTCAGATGAATCACACAGAAATCACTGGCAGCAGAGTCTCAGTATTTTCAGCTGGATATTCCAGGTGTTTTTAAAGTAATGAGCCTATCCTGCCCCCTGCTGGTGGGCCAGGTTCACTACAACCAACAGAAACTCATTCAGCTGAGCTTCCTTCACTTATGTTTCTGTTTGGATCCCAAACAGCACAGAAAACCTACTTCCGGTTTATACTGAGGAACTGTTTGTTTGGACTTCCTGCATGTGGGACAGACCTAATGTCATATTCATTTATAAATGACTTTATTATATTCACAGTCCAGATCAACAGTTTTTAAAGGTTGTTAAGGTTTTTTTTTAGGCCAAAAGCATGTGGATACTTTATAAAAACAGGTATTTATTTAGATATAATGTGATTAAAAGATCAAACAGATTTTACAAGAACTATGTATCAGTTTTCCTGGAAATTTTCCTCATAGTTTAATTAAAAATCAGCTGCTGTTCAGTGGGTAATTCCCAGAGTTTGGTACTAATACTAATACTGGTTTTTATGGTATTGTATTTATTGTACCAGGTTTTTATTACAATTTCCCAGAGTTAAAGTTAAAGGGATGCTCCACGGTTTTCATCCAGTTGTGTTAGCCGGGGTTAGTGTAGATAAATATGAGGACTGTTTAACTATGTGAAAATTAAGTAATCTTTGATATTATCTCTCATATGATGTATGTGATATAACCATAATAGTGTAACAGCGTAATAATGTTGCATTACGTGAGGTTTCTGATGAATATTTGTTGAGCATCTGTAGTTTCAGAGCTACAGACCCACATCACAGTGTCAGTGGGATTTCTCCTCCTGTTTTTCCTTAGCCTCATGACCATTTTTCTCAGAGGTCAAGGAAAAGAGCTTATAAAAAGACAATAGAAGGTCTAACCCTTGGTTATGGTTAGAGAATGATCAAAGTTACAGCTAAAACACATTCTTTGCACAAAACCACCATCAACACCATTAACACTTCACATGCAGTTACCAACATAACCACTAGAGGTCATAAATACTTTAAAGGTTATTGGACATTTTGCTTAAATAAACAAATTATGCTTGGAAGACAGGCTCCACTGTGACATCATCAGGCGGCGGCTGCCTCATGGACCACCAGCCTGAGAAGACTGAGGGGAGCATAGGTCAGGGGAGGTGAAGGTTTAAGACTCGTTAGCTTAATGTTAGTGCGGGTTATTTCTCAGTCATCACACTATTTAGATCTAAATCTTTTTTACAACGTTTCCAGCAGCTCAGACCAGCTGATGTCTCTATAGATAATAAAGTTATCTCTTTATTCACAACGGCACACTGTAAATGTACAACAAATATATAAACATCATATCTATTTAGGTACAAAACAAAAGAATATGTGTGGATAAAACTGTCCTGGTCAGGACAAATAAGAGTTTTAGACCTCTTCTGGCAGAAGTATGGACATTTTGTCTGGTTCTCAGAAATATAGTTATGGGTTGTGGTTGGTTTTTAGATTATTTTCTTTAAATATTCAACATTATTATCAATCAGCTTCAGGGTCCTGAGAGTCACAAAGATGCAACATGTGTGTGTGTGAGTTGGTGAAGAGGCCTCTGGTCCATAGAGACTGTCGGTCAAAGGCCTCCTGACACACACACACACACACACACACACACACACACACACACACACACACTGTGTATTTGCATGTGTGTGTCCACAGATAGCAGCAGGTTAAACATTAACGTCCAGCAGCTTGTAAAGCTAACACCAAGACAGTGAACCTTTGGAGTTTGATATGATGTGATCACACACACACATGCACACACACACACACACACACACACACACACAGGCCCCTGATGACACGTGAACACACACACTCAGCGCTCACAATGACACAGCTCTGATCGGAGGGAGGTGATCTCTGAAATTGCTCAGGTGAGTTCTTTTCTGTTTTTCATGCGATTAAGTTTTTCAGTTTGAATTTGATGTTTTAAACCAGAAACAGAGAAGGAGAGCGCATGTGAAGTGAGCGTTGTTTGCCCCGTCTTCTTTGCTGGTGTCTGTCGAGGCTGAAAGCCTGCTCAGGCCGAGCTGGTGTGCGAACGCGGAGGCTACTGTCGCTCTGCTGATGTTTGTGTTGTTGTGTAAGTTGTTGTTGTGTCAGTGAACGTCTCATAAACACCTAAGAGTCGGTTTAAAGAATGGTTAAACATCTGTTTCAGCGCAGGACGCAGCCGAAGTCACAGATGTGCTCACACAGGTACAGAAATGTGGTCAAATTGTCCGACCTTTTGGGAGCTATTACTATAACTTCATCTACTTTTTAAGAGTTGAATTCAACTCACAGAGAGAATGACTCATGGTGTCATCTTAACATTAATTTGATGGGTTTTTTTCATTTAGCAGCTGTCTGTGGTGCTGCTTATGCTCTGTAAGCATACTGAGGATACTTTGATCTTTTAAGTCAGAGTATAAATAATGTGGACAAACAGGGAGTAAAACTTTATAAAATACTGTGCAGTAAAATATGTGGGAAAAGTTTATAAAATACTGTGCAGTAAAATATGTGGGAAAAGATTATAAAATACTGTGCAGTAAAATATGTGGGAAAAGTTTATAAAATACTGTGCAGTAAAATATGTGGGAAAAGTTTATAAAATACTGTGCAGTAAAATATGTGGGAAAAGTTTATAAAATACTGTGCAGTAAAATATGTGGGAAAAGTTTATAAAATACTGTGCAGTAAAATATGTGGGAAAAGTTTATAAAATACTGTGCAGTAAAATATGTGGGAAAAGTTTATAAAATACTGTGCAGTAAATTATGTGGGAAAAGTTTATAAAATACTGTGCAGTAAAATATGTGGGAAAAGTTTATAAAATACTGTGCAGTAAAATATGTGGGAAAAGATTATAAAATACTGTGCAGTAAAATATGTGGGAAAAGTTTATAAAATACTGTGCAGTAAAATATGTGGGAAAAGTTTATAAAATGCTGTGCAGTAAAATATGTGGGAAAATACTGTGTAGTACTTTGTTAGAGAATAAAACTCAGTCTGGAAATAAGATTTATCGATTAACTAACACTTAATTAGAAACTTTTCTTTTCATCAACTATATTTTGTGTGCGTATCTGTATGTGTAAAAAAAAAGCAACATTTTACATTCAAGCATTTTAAATGTGTGAATTTTCTACTTATCTTTTCAATTATTAGAGGGTTGTGTTGCTGGTTGGATTAAGAAACATTCTGTGGCAACCCAGGGCGACCAGAAAACATGTAATTACTACATTTGTTCAGTCTCCAAAAAGTAGCAGTGTCACAATCCATGGACAGAAATTGTGAAATGACAATGTTAATTTGTGCTCAGCATGTGACACATAGAACCCTGAACAAGAGATGGCAGCCGTGTGTTTTACCTTCTAACTCTAACCATCTGAGCGTGAGAGTGAAGCAGAAAAGTGAATGGACTGTGGGAACGTTGGGGAGGCCAGTTCTCTAACCCCTGCTCCAACCACCTCTCCTTCCTGCTTATAAGCATGTGTGGTTAAACATGTCTCCATCGGCAAATCATTTTCACTCCTATCCTGTCGGTTGGATCGAGCCTTGAAGATATCATGGTTAAGTTTACACATTATTGACTACGTACATCACATCTCTTGGACGCTGCTCTTTACAGAACAACTTGCAAACTTACATAAATGAGAATCGTGTAATTGTGCAGCACATCTGATCCAGACTTTAGCTTTTAACCAGCAGCTCGTCTGATCCAGACTTTAGCTTTTAACCAGCAGCTCGTCTGATCCAGACTTTAGCTTTTAACCATCAGCACATCTGATCCAGACTTTAGCTTTTAACCAGCAGCACATCTGATCCAGACTTTAGCTTTTAACCAGCAGCACATCTGATCCAGACTTTAGCTTTTAACCAGCAGCTCATCTGATCCAGACTTTAGCTTTTAACCAGCAGCTCGTCTGATCCAGACTTTAGCTTTTAACCAGCAGCTCGTCTGATCCAGACTTTAGCTTTTAACCAGCAGCTCATCTGATCCAGACTTTAGCTTTTAACCAGCAGCTCGTCTGATCCAGACTTTAGCTTTTAACCAGCAGCTCGTCTGATCCAGACTTTAGCTTTTAACCAGCAGCATGTCTGATCCAGACTTTAGCTTTTAACCATCAGCACGTCTGATCCAGACTTTAGCTTTTAACCAGCAGCACGTCTGATCCAGACTTTAGCTTTTAACCAGCAGCACGTCTGATCCAGACTTTAGCTTTTAACCAGCAGCTCGTCTGATCCAGACTTTAGCTTTTAACCAGCAGCACATCTGATCCAGACTTTAGCTTTTAACCAGCAGCACGTCTGATCCAGACTTTAGCTTTTAACCAGCAGCACGTCTGATCCAGACTTTAGCTTTTAACCAGCAGCACGTCTGATCCAGACTTTAGCTTTTAACCAGCAGCACGTCTGATCCAGACTTTAGCTTTTAACCAGCAGCTCGTCTGATCCAGACTTTAGCTTTTAACCAGCAGCTCGTCTGATCCAGACTTTAGCTTTTAACCATCAGCACATCTGATCCAGACTTTAGCTTTTAACCAGCAGCACATCTGATCCAGACTTTAGCTTTTAACCAGCAGCACATCTGATCCAGACTTTAGCTTTTAACCAGCAGCTCGTCTGATCCAGACTTTAGCTTTTAACCAGCAGCTCGTCTGATCCAGACTTTAGCTTTTAACCAGCAGCTCGTCTGATCCAGACTTTAGCTTTTAACCAGCAGCTCGTCTGATCCAGACTTTAGCTTTTAACCAGCAGCTCGTCTGATCCAGACTTTAGCTTTTAACCAGCAGCTCGTCTGATCCAGACTTTAGCTTTTAACCAGCAGCACGTCTGATCCAGACTTTAGCTTTTAACCAGCAGCACATCTGATCCAGACTTTAGCTTTTAACCATCAGCACATCTGATCCAGACTTTAGCTTTTAACCAGCAGCACATCTGATCCAGACTTTAGCTTTTAACCAGCAGCACATCTGATCCAGACTTTAGCTTTTAACCAGCAGCACATCTGATCCAGACTTTAGCTTTTAACCATCAGCACATCTGATCCAGACTTTAGCTTTTAACCAGCAGCACATCTGATCCAGACTTTAGCTTTTAACCAGCAGCACATCTGATCCAGACTTTAGCTTTTAACCATCAGCACATCTGATCCAGACTTTAGCTTTTAACCAGCAGCACATCTGATCCAGACTTTAGCTTTTAACCATCAGCTCGTCTGATCCAGACTTTAGCTTTTAACCAGCAGCACATCTGATCCAGACTTTAGCTTTTAACCATCAGCACATCTGATCCAGACTTTAGCTTTTAACCAGCAGCACATCTGATCCAGACTTTAGCTTTTAACCAGCAGCACATCTGATCCAGACTTTAGCTTTTAACCAGCAGCTCGTCTGATCCAGACTTTAGCTTTTAACCAGCAGCACATCTGATCCAGACTTTAGCTTTTAACCATCAGCACATCTGATCCAGACTTTAGCTTTTAACCAGCAGCACATCTGATCCAGACTTTAGCTTTTAACCATCAGCACATCTGATCCAGACTTTAGCTTTTAACCAGCAGCACGTCTGATCCAGACTTTAGCTTTTAACCAGCAGCACGTCTGATCCAGACTTTAGCTTTTAACCATCAGCTCGTCTGATCCAGACTTTAGCTTTTAACCAGCAGCTCGTCTGATCCAGACTTTAGCTTTTAACCAGCAGCTCATCTGATCCAGACTTTAGCTTTTAACCAGCAGCTCGTCTGATCCAGACTTTAGCTTTTAACCATCAGCACATCTGATCCAGACTTTAGCTTTTAACCATCAGCACGTCTGATCCAGACTTTAGCTTTAAACCAGCAGCACATCTGATCCAGACTTTAGCTTTTAACCAGCAGCACGTCTGATCCAGACTTTAGCTTTTAACCAGCAGCACATCTGATCCAGACTTTAGCTTTTAACCAGCAGCTCATCTGATCCAGACTTTAGCTTTTAACCAGCAGCTCGTCTGATCCAGACTTTAGCTTTTAACCATCAGCTCGTCTGATCCAGACTTTAGCTTTTAACCAGCAGCACGTCTGATCCAGACTTTAGCTTTTAACCAGCAGCTCGTCTGATCCAGACTTTAGCTTTTAACCAGCAGCACGTCTGATCCAGACTTTAGCTTTTAACCAGCAGCTCATCTGATCCAGACTTTAGCTTTTAACCAGCAGCACGTCTGATCCAGACTTTAGCTTTTAACCAGCAGCTCATCTGATCCAGACTTTAGCTTTTAACCAGCAGCACATCTGATCCAGACTTTAGCTTTTAACCAGCAGCTCGTCTGATCCAGACTTTAGCTTTTAACCAGCAGCACATCTGATCCAGACTTTAGCTTTTAACCAGCAGCACATCTGATCCAGACTTTAGCTTTTAACCAGCAGCACATCTGATCCAGACTTTAGCTTTTAACCAGCAGCACATCTGATCCAGACTTTAGCTTTTAACCATCAGCACATCTGATCCAGACTTTAGCTTTTAACCAGCAGCACATCTGATCCAGACTTTAGCTTTTAACCAGCAGCACATCTGATCCAGACTTTAGCTTTTAACCATCAGCACATCTGATCCAGACTTTAGCTTTTAACCAGCAGCACATCTGATCCAGACTTTAGCTTTTAACCATCAGCTCGTCTGATCCAGACTTTAGCTTTTAACCAGCAGCACATCTGATCCAGACTTTAGCTTTTAACCATCAGCACATCTGATCCAGACTTTAGCTTTTAACCAGCAGCACATCTGATCCAGACTTTAGCTTTTAACCAGCAGCACATCTGATCCAGACTTTAGCTTTTAACCAGCAGCTCGTCTGATCCAGACTTTAGCTTTTAACCAGCAGCACATCTGATCCAGACTTTAGCTTTTAACCATCAGCACATCTGATCCAGACTTTAGCTTTTAACCAGCAGCACATCTGATCCAGACTTTAGCTTTTAACCATCAGCACATCTGATCCAGACTTTAGCTTTTAACCAGCAGCACGTCTGATCCAGACTTTAGCTTTTAACCAGCAGCACGTCTGATCCAGACTTTAGCTTTTAACCATCAGCTCGTCTGATCCAGACTTTAGCTTTTAACCAGCAGCTCGTCTGATCCAGACTTTAGCTTTTAACCAGCAGCTCATCTGATCCAGACTTTAGCTTTTAACCAGCAGCTCGTCTGATCCAGACTTTAGCTTTTAACCATCAGCACATCTGATCCAGACTTTAGCTTTTAACCATCAGCACGTCTGATCCAGACTTTAGCTTTAAACCAGCAGCACATCTGATCCAGACTTTAGCTTTTAACCAGCAGCACGTCTGATCCAGACTTTAGCTTTTAACCAGCAGCACATCTGATCCAGACTTTAGCTTTTAACCAGCAGCTCATCTGATCCAGACTTTAGCTTTTAACCAGCAGCTCGTCTGATCCAGACTTTAGCTTTTAACCATCAGCTCGTCTGATCCAGACTTTAGCTTTTAACCAGCAGCACGTCTGATCCAGACTTTAGCTTTTAACCAGCAGCTCGTCTGATCCAGACTTTAGCTTTTAACCAGCAGCACGTCTGATCCAGACTTTAGCTTTTAACCAGCAGCTCATCTGATCCAGACTTTAGCTTTTAACCAGCAGCACGTCTGATCCAGACTTTAGCTTTTAACCAGCAGCTCATCTGATCCAGACTTTAGCTTTTAACCAGCAGCACATCTGATCCAGACTTTAGCTTTTAACCAGCAGCTCGTCTGATCCAGACTTTAGCTTTTAACCAGCAGCACATCTGATCCAGACTTTAGCTTTTAACCAGCAGCACATCTGATCCAGACTTTAGCTTTTAACCAGCAGCCTGTTTCACTCAGAAACAAACCGCAGCAGATGTTTGATTTCTGGAGTAATGTATGTATGAATCAAAGTGTCTGTTGGTGTTAAAAATGTTGAGCCCAGGCAGCAGTGATGACAGGCAGATTTACTGCAAGGCATGCTGGGAGTTGTAGGACTGATGGAACAATGTGCTGCAGATCGTAACTGTTGACAGTTTATAAGTTAATATTAATTAGAAATTATACAAATAAATAAATAATAACTTCTTTCATATTGACAGAATATTAACTTCTTCTTTAATAAAATTAATTATTATTTACTGCGTTAAAGAAAAGTTTGAATTCAAGTAAAATTTTACAGATTTATGAAAAATATAAAATGATTTATTTATTTTAGCTTGTGATCATTTTTGAATAAATTGTTTATTTTCTTCTAAACAGATCATAAAACATAATTTAGATTAAAATTTGTGGTAAAGTTTTAATGTCTCAGAGTATTAAAGTAATATGATACTTTGAAACTATTCACTCAGAATTTATTTACACTTTGAGTTTTTCCTCTTTTCTTCTCAGTATTTTCACATTTTAACATATTTTCATTATTTATCTCAATTCATGACGTCTGTGAACTAAGATCTTTCATCACAGAAGTTCGATTTAATCTCTCATCATTTATTACACTGTTACTTTAGTTTTTGACTTTTTGTCGTGTGATTCCTTCGGATCATCATTCAGTCTCACTTGTTCTTTCTTGGCACCTGGGGGCTTCCATACCTCCGGAAGCCTTTCCAGGGTCTGTTGGTTCAGATGAATCAAACATGAAGGGTTACTTTGGATCAGAACACAGTACATTTCCAGTCTAAAGAACCTCTGAACGGTCCTTCAGCAGTTTGAGACTCAGTTTGGACTCATCAGACTGTTTGTTTTACACCCCTCCGTCGGCAGCACTGATTGGTGGAAAAACTGAGGCCAGCTGAGCAAACTCCACTGATCAAAAACACAATCAGTTGCATTAGGACTTGTGTGTTTTAACTGTGAACTTTAAAATCTCATCAAACCACCGTTTTTAAAGCCTGCTTCACTCCATCGGATGGATGTGATTTTTACCAGAGTCTTACCTGAAGTTTGGAGGCCTCAGTGGAACAAAAGGAAGTGAGAGGAGGATGGAAAACAGAAAGAGTGGATCAGATAGTTGTGTTTAAAACGTGTGGAATGAAGATGAATGGATCCCAGACACCGTGGGTTTGGTACAGTCCACAGAACAAACTTAGAGGCTCCCACCGCTCTGTGGAGGAGCCGCAAACATCACAAACAGTCACCATTGATTTGTTGTCATTTTTAATTAATATCATCTTTTTTTTGTCAGTTTGTTCCTTTTCCGTCGCTTGCATTTCACAGTGAACATTTAGGGTCTATTTTCTGGACAGCTGATTGGCTTTCCAAAGAGAAGGGGGTCCATTCCAGCGTTTTGATCCAACTACAATAAATCAGACTGTTGGTACAAACCCAATCCAGTGTTTCCCCCGGTGTAGCATCTCGTCATCTTTTAACAACACCTGTAAACATCTGGAACTGAGGAGACCAGCCGCCGGACCTTTGGCAGAGGAACGTTGTCCCATCCCTGACTGATACAGGATTCCTGGGTCTTCTTTGTTGTATTTCAGATGTTTTCAGCTGGTGAAAACCCGAACCCTCATACCAGAGGTGCAGGCTTTGAACTGAGAGCTGATAACCAGCTGGATGGTGCCTCTCTTCTTTAGTCTGGAGGACGCAGCCTCAGGTTCTGATCCATCTGACCCCAGAACAGTTTCCTCTCCGCCTCAGTCCATTTTAATGAGCTTTAACCTGCATCTGACGGAGCTTTAACCTGCATCTGACGGAGCTTTAACCTGCATCTGATGGAGCTTTAACCTGCATCTGACGGAGCTTTAACCTGCATCTGATGGAGCTTTAAGCTGCATCTGACGGAGCTTTAACCTGCATCTGATGGAGCTTTAAGCTGCATCTGACGGAGCTTTAACCTGCATCTGATGGAGCTTTAACCTGCATCTGACGGAGCTTTAACCTGCATCTGATGGAGCTTTAAGCTGCATCTGATGGAGCTTTAACCTGCGTCTGATGGAGCTTTAACCTGCATCTGATGGAGCTTTAAGCTGCATCTGATGGAGCTTTAACCTGCATCTGATGGAGCTTTAACCTGCATCTGATGGAGCTTTAAGCTGCATCTGATGGAGCTTTAAGCTGCATCTGATGGAGCTTTAACCTGCATCTGATGGAGCTTTAACCTGCATCTGATGGAGCTTTAACCTGCATCTGATGGAGCTTTAACCTGCATCTGATGGAGCTTTAACCTGCATCTGATGGAGCTTTAAGCTGCATCTGATGGAGCTTTAACCTGCATCTGATGGAGCTATAAGCTGCATCTGATGGAGCTTTAAGCTGCATCTGACGGAGCTTTAACCTGCATCTGACGGAGCTTTAACCTGCATCTGATGGAGCTTTAAGCTGCATCTGACGGAGCTTTAACCTGCATCTGATGGAGCTTTAACCTGCATCTGATGGAGCTTTAACCTGCATCTGATGGAGCTTTAACCTGCATCTGATGGAGCTTTAACCTGCATCTGATGGAGCTTTAACCTGCATCTGACGGAGCTTTAACTTGCATCTGACGGAGCTTTAACCTGCATCTGATGGAGCTTTAAGCTGCATCTGATGGAGCTTTAAGCTGCATCTGATGGAGCTTTAACCTGCATCTGATGGAGCTTTAACCTGCATCTGATGGAGCTTTAAGCTGCATCTGATGGAGCTTTAAGCTGCATCTGATGGAGCTTTAACCTGCATCTGATGGAGCTTTAAGCTGCATCTGATGGAGCTTTAACCTGCATCTGATGGAGCTTTAAGCTGCATCTGATGGAGCTTTAAGCTGCATCTGACGGAGCTTTAAGCTGCATCTGACGGAGCTTTAACCTGCATCTGATGGAGCTTTAAGCTGCATCTGATGGAGCTTTAAGCTGCATCTGATGGAGCTTTAACTTGCATCTGACGGAGCTTTAACCTGCATCTGATGGAGCTTTAAGCTGCATCTGATGGAGCTTTAACCTGCATCTGACGGAGCTTTAACCTGCATCTGACGGAGCTTTAACCTGCATCTGATGGAGCTTTAACCTGCATCTGACGGAGCTTTAAGCTGCATCTGATGGAGCTTTAACCTGCATCTGACGGAGCTTTAACCTGCATCTGACGGAGCTTTAACCTGCATCTGATGGAGCTTTAAGCTGCATCTGACGGAGCTTTAACCTGCATCTGATGGAGCTTTAACCTGCATCTGATGGAGCTTTAACTTGCATCTGACGGAGCTTTAACCTGCATCTGATGGAGCTTTAACCTGCATCTGACGGAGCTTTAATTAGCATCTGATGGAGCTTTAACCTGCATCTGATGGAGCTTTAACCTGCATCTGATGGAGCTTTAACCTGCATCTGATGGAGCTTTAACTTGCATCTGACGGAGCTTTAACCTGCATCTGATGGAGCTTTAACCTGCATCTGACGGAGCTTTAATTAGCATCTGACGGAGCTTTAACCTGCATCTGATGGAGCTTTAAGCTGCATCTGATGGAGCTTTAATTAGCATCTGATGGAGCTTTAACCTGCATCTGACGGAGCTTTAAGCTGCATCTGATGGAGCTTTAACCTGCATCTGATGGAGCTTTAACCTGCATCTGATGGAGCTTTAACCTGCATCTGA
Source organism: Leuresthes tenuis (assembly GCA_036924055.1). NCBI lineage: Eukaryota > Metazoa > Chordata > Actinopteri > Atheriniformes > Atherinopsidae > Leuresthes > Leuresthes tenuis. The sequence goes on along the minus strand of JAVGWW010000023.1, from coordinate 29,565,234 downwards.
TGGAGCTTTAAGCTGCATCTGATGGAGCTTTAACCTGCATCTGATGGAGCTTTGAGCTGCATCTGATGGAGCTTTAAGCTGCATCTGATGGAGCTTTAAGCTGCATCTGATGGAGCTTTAACCTGCATCTGATGGAGCTTTAACCTGCATCTGATGGAGCTTTAATTAGCATCTGATGGAGCTTTAACCTGCATCTGATGGAGCTTTAACCTGTATCTGACGGAGCTTTAAGCTGCATCTGATGGAGCTTTAATCTGCATCTGATGGAGCTTTAACCTGCATCTGATGGAGCTTTAACCTGCATCTGATGGAGCTTTAATCTGCATCTGATGGAGCTTTAATCTGCATCTGATGGAGCTTTAAGCTGCATCTGATGGAGCTTTAACCTGCATCTGATGGAGCTTTAACCTGCATCTGATGGAGCTTTAACCTGTATCTGACGGAGCTTTAAGCTGCATCTGATGGAGCTTTAATCTGCATCTGATGGAGCTTTAACCTGCATCTGATGGAGCTTTAACCTGCATCTGATGGAGCTTTAATCTGCATCTGATGGAGCTTTAATCTGCATCTGATGGAGCTTTAAGCTGCATCTGATGGAGCTTTAACCTGCATCTGACGGAGCTTTAACCTGCATCTGATGGAGCTTTAACCTGCATCTGACGGAGCTTTAACCTGCATCTGACGGAGCTTTAACCTGCATCTGATGGAGCTTTAACCTGCATCTGACGGAGCTTTAACCTGCATCTGATGGAGCTTTAAGCTGCATCTGATGGAGCTTTAACCTGCATCTGACGGAGCTTTAAGCTGCATCTGATGGAGCTTTAAGCTGCATCTGATGGAGCTTTAACCTGCATCTGACGGAGCTTTAACCTGCATCTGATGGAGCTTTAACCTGCATCTGATGGAGCTTTAACCTGCATCTGATGGAGCTTTAACCTGCATCTGATGGAGCTTTAACCTGCATCTGATGAAGCTTTAACCTGCATCTGATGGAGCTTTGAGCTGCATCTGATGGAGCTTTAAGCTGCATCTGATGGAGCTTTAACCTGCATCTGATGGAGCTTTAACCTGCGTCTGATGGAGCTTTAACCTGCATCTGATGGAGCTTTGAGCTGCATCTGATGGAGCTTTAACCTGCGTCTGATGGAGCTTTAACCTGCATCTGATGGAGCTTTGAGCTGCATCTGATGGAGCTTTAACCTGCATCTGATGGAGCTTTAACCTGCATCTGATGGAGCTTTAACCTGCATCTGATGGAGCTTTGAGCTGCATCTGATGGAGCTTTAACCTGCATCTGATGGAGCTTTAACCTGCATCTGATGGAGCTTTGAGCTGCATCTGATGGAGCTTTAACCTGCATCTGATGGAGCTTTAACCTGCATCTGATGGAGCTTTAACCTGCATCTGATGGAGCTTTGAGCTGCATCTGATGGAGCTTTAAGCTGCATCTGATGGAGCTTTAACCTGCATCTGATGGAGCTTTAACCTGCGTCTGATGGAGCTTTAACCTGCATCTGATGGAGCTTTAAGCTGCATCTGATGGAGCTTTAAGCTGCATCTGATGGAGCTTTAAGCTGCATCTGATGGAGCTTTAACCTGCATCTGATGGAGCTTTAACCTGCATCTTATGGAGCTCGTGGCAGTCTGTGGCAGCAGAGCAGCTCATTCCACTTAAAGCTACGAATCAGCCGGTCTGGCTATCAACTCAACCTTCCTGTGAGGTTCAAACTGAATGATGTGGGTCCTTTAACTTCTTTAACGTTTAATCATTATTTTTAGGAAATGTTAACTTCCTTATCTTTTCCGTACAGAGGCTCTGACTGACACCGTAACCTTTCACCTCTCCGTGTCTCTTCCCTGCATTCCTGATGCAGAAAGCTTTTTGCTCATTTTCTCTGTGGAGTGTCTCTTTGAAATCGAACAGAGAAAGTGTGCACGTGTGCACGTGTGCACGTGTGCTAACGGATGCTGTTTAGCATTGAACTGATTCCATCAACCTGTCTTCAGGGGTCAAGCCTTTGCTCTCAGTGGCTCAGTTCAGACACAGAACAGAGGCGTCTCTGAGCTGGAGATGAGTTCAAAGCAGCTCTTCTGTTTGCAATAATTACTTTTTCAGGATTTGTCAAAACTATATCAACTTGTTACAAATAAGCAAACACAACAGCATCAAAGTCCAGGAGTTATTATGATGAAATCAGATGTCCTGGTAACTGTTTTTAGGCTGATGCTCATACAGATTTAGGCAGGATGTGTTCATCTGGTTCATCTTTGGAAGGAGCCCTTCCCTGTTTAACGAGCTTCAGCTTGAAGTCAGGATTATAGAAGCTGAGCTGGTTTAAAACTCTCATGGAGGCTCATCGTGTTTCCAGCCGGCGGACGGAGAGACGACCAGCAGGCTGCAGCCTGTCCACAGCCTCTGTCAATGATTGCTGAACAGACCTTGACCTCTATGCTGACTCGTAACTGTTGTTCAGAGCAGGAAAACAGGCTGAGGACCAGCAGCCCTGTGGGAGCACAGCTGCCAGCTCTCAGGTCCACGTTTCCAGTGACGGCTTCCAAAGATCACACAGAATCTGAGGAATCCTGAACCGGGCTGGGAGTTTAATAACTCAATATTCTTACTCTTACACAGATAAAGAATTGTAAATATCAGGACACTGCAATGTTTTCTGCAAATGTCACTTCGTCTGAGAGCAGCAGTGTGCTTTGTTTGCTTTGTCTGGAACATCGTGTTCCTCAGTATTGCCCTCATCCAGGGCTGAGTCTCCAGCAGCAGACAGGGCCTTTAACTCTGAGGATTACACCTGCAGGACGTCCCATCAGGGCGTCACTGGAGGTCAGAGTGTTGCTGCCACATTATTCTGCAGCCAGGACTTCCTTTAAAAGATGGAGGAAACGCTGTCAGCCTCCGAGATGTTTCCCGTCCATCTGAACAGATTCAGACTCGTGATGGAGCGCTCCGTCAGCTCAGGGCCCGCACAGGCTGAGGTTCTGTTGTTCTCTGTTGTTTGCAGTGAGCTCCCCTAATTTCCCTGATTTCGAATCGCTGTTAATCACACCCAATGGAACCCAATCAGAAAGAAGGCGGGGACGGATTGGCGGGGACGCAGAAGGAGGCGGCGCTTCGGGAGCTGATGCAACAAACCGGATACCAGCTGAGACAGGTGAGAACACGAACCGGGCTCTGAACCGGATCCAAGTCTGGACAGAACCGGGCTCTGAACCGGATCCAAGTCTGGACAGAACCGGGCTCTGAACCGGATCCAAGTCTGGACAGAACCGGGCTCTGAACCGGATCCAAGTCTGGTCAGAACCGGGCTCTGAACCGGATCCAACTCTGGACAGAACCGGGCTCGTTCAGGTTTCTGAATACCTTAATGTTGGAGTTCCAGAGAAACTAACTTTTCATCCCGTTTCTCGTGTTATTTTGTTTATTCTCGCATTATTCTGTTTCCAGGAGAACGGCCAGCGGCGGTACGGCGGCCCGCCGCCCGGCTGGGACGGCCCACCACCTGAGAGAGGCAGCGAGATCTTTGTGGGGAAACTACCGAGAGATCTGTTTGAAGATGAACTGGTTCCACTGTGTGAGAAGGTGAGGGGAGGATTGTGCGACTGCTGTCTGCTGCACTGTGTTACGTTCTACTCTCACATCTTCTTACATTCCTGCTTCAGTTTGGAAAGATCTACGAGGTGAGGATGATGATGGACTTCAATGGGAACAACAGAGGCTATGCCTTCGTCACCTTCAGCACCAAACTGGAGGCCAAAGCAGCCATGAAACAGCTCAACAACTATGAGATCAGGTCAGAATGTGAATGCACACCACAGAGCCACACCAACCAACCACAGAGCGACACCAACCAACCACAGAACCACACCAACCGACCACAGAACCACACCGACCACAGAGCCACACCAACCAACCACAGAACTACACCAACCGACCACAGAACCACACTGACCACAGAGCCACACCAACCAACCACAGAACTACACCAACCAACCACAGAACCACACCAACCAACCACAGAGCCACACCAACCAACCACAGAGCCACACCGACCAACCACAGAGCGACACCAACCAACCACAGAGCGACACCGACCACAGAACCACACCAACCAACCACAGAGCCACACCAACCAACCACAGAGCGACACCAACCAACCACAGAGCGACACCGACCACAGAACCACACCAACCAACCACAGAGCCACACCAACCAACCACAGAGCCACACCAACCAACCACAGAACTACACCAACCGACCACAGAACCACACCAACCAACCACAGAACCACACCAACCAACCACAGAGCCACACCGACCAACCACAGAGCGACACCAACCAACCACAGAGCCACACTAACTAACCACAGAGCGACACTAACCACAGAGCCACACCGACCAACCACAGAGCCACACCAACCAACCACAGAGCGACACTAACCACAGAGCCACACCGACCGACCACAGAGCCACACCAACCAACCACAGAGCGACACCAACCAACCACAGAGCGACACCAACCAACCACAGAGCCACACCAACCAACCACAGAACTACACCAACCAACCACAGAGCCACACCGACCAACCACAGAACTACACCAACCAACCACAGAGCCACACCGACCAACCACAGAGCGACACCAACCGACCACAGAACCACACCAACCAACCACAGAGCCACACCGACCAACCACAGAGCGACACCAACCGACCACAGAGCCACACCAACCAACCACAGAGCCACACCGACCAACCACAGAACTACACCAACCAACCACAGAGCCACACCGACCAACCACAGAGCGACACCAACCAACCACAGAGCCACACTAACTAACCACAGAGCGACACTAACCACAGAGCCACACCAACCAACCACAGAGCGACACTAACCACAGAGCCACACCGACCGACCACAGAGCCACACCAACCAACCACAGAGCGACACTAACCGACCACAGAGCCACACCGACCAACCAGAGCCACACCGACCGACCACAGAACCACACCGACCAACCACAGAGCCACACTAACCAACCACAGAGCGACACCGACCACAGAGCCACACCAACCAACCACAGAACCACACCAACCAACCACAGAGCGACACCAACCAACCACAGAGCCACACCGACCGACCACAGAGCCACACCGACCGACCACAGAACCACACCAACCAACCACAGAGCCACACTAACCAACCACAGAGCGACACCAACCACAGAACCACACCGACCGACCACAGAGCCACACCAACCAACCACAGAGCCACACCAACCGACCACAGAACCACGCCAACCAACCACAGAGCCACGCCGACCAACCACAGAACCACACCGACCACAGAGCCACACCAACCAACCACAGAACTACACCAACCGACCACAGAACCACACTGACCACAGAGCCACACCGACCAACCACAGAACCACACCGACCACAGAGCCACACCAACCAACCATAGAACCACACCAACCAACCACAGAGCCACACCAACCGACCACAGAACCACACCAACCGACCACAGAACCACACCGACCACAGAGCCACACCAACCAACCACAGAACCACACCAACCGACCACAGAACCACACTGACCACAGAGCCACACCGACCAACCACAGAACCACACCGACCACAGAGCCACACCAACCAACCATAGAACCACACCAACCAACCACAGAGCCACGCCGACCAACCACAGAACCACACCGACCACAGAGCCACACCAACCAACCATAGAACCACACCAACCAACCACAGAGCCACACCAACCGACCACAGAACCACACCAACCAACCACAGAGCCACACCAACCAACCACAGAACCACACCAACCAACCACAGAGCCACACCAACCGACCACAGAACCACACCAACCAACCACAGAGCCACACCAACCGACCACAGAACCACACCAACCAACCACAGAGCCACACCAACCGACCACAGAACCACACCGACCGACCACAGAACCACACCGACCGACCACAGAACCACACCGACCACAGAGCCACACCGACCGACCACAGAGCCACACCGACCACAGAGCCACACCGACCATAGAGCCACACCAACCAACCACAGAACCACACCAACCGACCACAGAGCCACACCGACCATAGAGCCACACCAACCAACCACAGAACCATACCAACCAACCACAGAGCCACACCAACCGACCACAGAACCACACCAACCAACCACAGAGCCACACCAACCGACCACAGAACCACACCGACCGACCACAGAACCACACCGACCGACCACAGAACCACACCGACCACAGAGCCACACCGACCGACCACAGAGCCACACCGACCACAGAGCCACACCGACCAACCACAGAACTACACCAACCGACCACAGAACCACACCAACCAACCACAGAACTACACCAACCGACCACAGAACTACACCAACCGACCACAGAGCCACACCGACCACAGAGCCACACCAACCGACCACAGAGCCACACTGACCACAGAGCCACACCAACCGACCACAGAGCCACACTGACCACAGAGCCACACCGACCGACCACAGAACCACACCAACCAACCACAGAACCACACCAACCAACCACAGAGCGACACCGACCAACCACAGAGCCACACTAACCAACCACAGAGCGACACCAACCACAGAACCACACCGACCGACCACAGAGCCACACCGACCACAGAACCACACTGACCACAGAGCCACACCGACCACAGAGCGACACTAACCACAGAACCACACCAACCAACCAACTTAAGTGTGCACAGAAGCATTCATTATGCCCAGTTTGTTGGTGCATCTGCAGCTCAGCAGCATACAGAACACAGAACATATTCATGATACGTCCTGCCGGCTCTCATTGGAACAACTTGATCAGTTTTCAGAGGCCTCTGCCTTCATGTTAACTTGAGATTCTGCTTCCAGGAACGGCCGCCTCCTCGGCGTTTGTGCCAGCGTGGATAACTGTCGTCTGTTTGTGGGCGGGATCCCAAAAACCAAGAAGCGAGAGGAGATCCTGACGGAGATGAAGAAGGTCACCGACGGGGTTGTGGACGTCATCGTTTACCCGAGTGCTGCCGACAAGTCCAAGAACCGAGGCTTCGCCTTCGTGGAGTACGAGAGCCATCGAGCAGCCGCCATGGCCCGACGCAAACTGCTGCCAGGTAACCATCTGCCTCCATCATTAAATGTGATCTCTGAGCGGATGATGGTGCCATCAGGAACACATAAAGCTGTCCCAACACTTTAACCCCAGCCCTCTCAAAGTGTCAGATTCCTCAGAAAAGCAAACAAACATGATCATAAAAGCTGTCAAAGTCTCCTTCACAGACTGTTATCACCAGCCAATCACAGCCCGAGTTACTGGGTCAGCGTCCAATGGAAGTTCTAATGACCCAGATGATAAGATAACTCAGGGAGGGATATGATTATCAGAAACATCCATAAAGACATTAGAACTTATTGTTTGTTTGTTTCCCGAAGCTCAGATCAGAAAAACACATCTTTTTCGTTCCGTCTCCTCCAGGATGAAGCTAAAAACCTTTAAACTGCAGCTTCTCCGCAGTCACAATAAGCATCATTAACACCAGGTGACCTGTCTCCTGTCTCAGGGCGCATCCAGCTGTGGGGTCACGCCATCGCAGTGGACTGGGCGGAGCCTGAGGTGGAGGTTGATGAGGATACCATGGCAACAGTCAAAATTCTGTATGTGAGGAATCTGATGCTGCAGACCACAGAGGAAACCATCGAGAAGGAGTTCAACAACCTGAAACCAGGTGCACAACACAGAGCAGCAGCTCTGAAAGCTCTGCTTGGAGGTTCTTTGCATCGTGAAAAATGAATTAATGAATGAATCCTAAATATTTATACAGGATTTAAACTCACCGTGAAGCAAGAAGCAGATGAAGTTTAGATGTTTGTGTTGCAGGCGCCGTGGAGCGGGTGAAGAAGATCAGAGACTACGCCTTCGTCCATTTCACCCAGAGAGAAGACGCCATCAATGCCATGAACGCGCTCAACGGGAAGGTCGGCAGCTCCCTCCATCGCCGTTTTAGCCTCCATCACCGTTTTAGCCTCCATCGCCGTTTTAGCCTCCATCGCCGTTTTAGCCTCCATCACCGTTTTAGCCTCCATCGCCGTTTTAGCCTCCATCGCTGTTTTAGCCTCCATCTCATTTTAGAGACCAGACCAACGCTGACAGAGATGATAAAACACAAAATGATTATCACCAAATCTGCTGCTGCACGAGGCGACTGGAGAGAAAAAACAGGAAGAAACCTCCATCAGAACCAGAACCAGGAAGGGAGAGTAAAGAGAGCAGAGGGAGGAGAGGTGCATCATGCGAGCTCCCCCAGCAGGCTGGGCCTATAGCAGCAGAACTATGGGATGTTTCAGGCTCACCTGAGCCATCCCTAACTATAAGCTTTATCAGAAAGGAAAGTTTCAGCCTGATCTTAAAGGTAGAGAGGGTGTCTGCTTCCTGAAGCCAAACTGGCAGCTGGTTCCACAGAGAGGGGCCTGATAACTGAAGGCTCTGCCTCCCATTCTACTTTTAGGGGCCTGATAACTGAAGGCTCTGCCTCCCATTCTGCTTTTAGGGGCCTGATAACTGAAGGCTCTGCCTCCCATTCTGCTTTTAGGGGCCTGATAACTGAAGGCTCTGCCTCCCATTCTGCTTTTAGGGGCCTGATAACTGAAGGCTCTGCCTCCCATTCTGCTTTTAGGGGCCTGATAACTGAAGGCTCTGCCTCCCATTCTGCTTTTAGGGGCCTGATAACTGAAGGCTCTGCCTCCCATTCTGCTTTTAGGGGCCTGATAACTGAAGGCTCTGCCTCCCATTCTGCTTTTAGGGGCCTGATAACTGAAGGCTCTGCGTCCCATTCTGCTTTTAGGGGCCTGATAACTGAAGGCTCTGCCTCCCATTCTGCTTTTAGGGGCCTGATAACTGAAGGCTCTGCCTCCCATTCTGCTTTTAGGGGCCTGATAACTGAAGGCTCTGCCTCCCATTCTGCTTTTAGGGGCCTGATAACTGAAGGCTCTGCCTCCCATTCTGCTTTTAGGGGCCTGATAACTGAAGGCTCTGCCTCCCATTCTGCTTTTAGGGGCCTGATAACTGAAGGCTCTGCCTCCCATTCTGCTTTTAGGGGCCTGATAACTGAAGGCTCTGCCTCCCATTTTAAAAGTAGAATGGGAGGCAGAGAAAATGTCTGCTTCCTGGACTTCTTCTCTATCTTTCCAAAGGTGCCGAGTCCTTTATGATTGTTGAAAGTTCAGGTTTCGCCCCGCTAAAGTAAAGTGAAATGTGGACAGGTGAAAGAAGGCAGAAACCTATTTGATATCAAAGGACAGATCCTGGTCAGAAATAACTCCAAGGTTCCTCACTGTAGAACTAGAAGCCAAGGAAATACCATCCAGAGTAACTATATAACAGGACAATTTCTCCCTGAACAACTTCAGTTTGTCTGAGTTTAGAAGCAGAAAGTTCTGAGTCATCCAGGTCTTTATGTCTTTAAGACAGGCTTGTAGTCTGACCAACCTGTTGGTTTCATCTGGTTTCATAGATAAGTACAGCTGAGTATCATCAGCATAGCAATGGAACTTTATGCCATGCTGTCTGATAATGTTACCTAATGGAAGCATGTAGAAAGTAAAAAGAATCGGTCCAAGCACAGAACCCTGAGGAACTCCATGACTTACTCTGGTGTGTGAGGAAGATTCTTCATTTACAAGAACAAACTGGAATCTGTCAGATAAATATGACTTAAACCAGCCTAATGCAGTTCCTTTAATCCCAATAACATGTTCAAGTCTCTGTAACAGAATGCTGTGATCGATCGTATCAAATGCAGCTCTGAGATCCAACAGGACAAGAAACAAGTCCGCTATCAGAGGCTAAGAGGAGATCATTGGTAACTTTCACCAGACTTTAGAGCTTTATCTGGAGGAATAGGAGTGGCTGAGGTGGGTGCTGCACCTCCGTCCAACAGCAGCAGGATGCTCTGGATTCAGGACCCACTCTAATGTTCTCCTTTGTGGACAGATTTTACAGCACAGTGGAAATGTGTGTGAGGCTCACATACTTCCTCCATCCTCCCTGCAGGTGTTGGATGGCTCTCCTATCGAGGTGACTCTGGCTAAGCCGGTGGACAAAGACAGTTATGTTCGCTACACCAGAGGGACCGGAGGAAGAGGAGGCTCTCTGGTGCAGACGGACTACACTGCCTACACCCTGGGACAGGTAGGACTGCTCAGCACGGGAGGTCACACAGAGGTCACACAGAGGTCACACAAAGGTCGCACAAAGATCACACAAAGGTCACGCAAAGGTTGCACAAAGGTCACACAAAGGTCGCACCAAGGTCACACAAAGGTCGCACCAAGGTCGCACAAAGGTCGCGCAAAGGTCGCACAAAGGTCGCACAAAGATCACGCAAAGGTCGCGCAAAGGTTGCACAAAGGTCACACAAAGGTCGCACCAAGGTCGCACAAAGGTCGCGCAAAGGTCACGCAAAGGTCACACAAAGGTCGCACAAAGATCACACAAAGGTCACGCAAAGGTTGCACAAAGGTCACACAAAGGTCGCACCAAGGTCACACAAAGGTCGCACAAAGGTCGCGCAAAGGTCACGCAAAGGTCGCACAAAGGTCGCACAAAGGTCACGCAAAGGTCGCACAGAGGTCGCACAAAGGTCGCACAAAGGTCGCACAAAGGTCGCACAAAGGTCGCACAAAGGTCACGCAAAAACATCCGGCACACAGCATGTGGAACAGGGTGGAGAAATGCAGACATTCACTTCACATAATGTTAAAAACATGTTTGAGCAACGTGTGAACTATTAAAACTGAATATTTCACAGTTGAACCAACACAGTCTGATCTAATGACTCCGAGAGGTTCATCTGGACACAAACTGACCTCTGGACCTCTGTCCAACCCGCGGCTCCACAGGTTATAACTTGATTCAGCTGAAATGTTTGTCCGTTTATTCAGTGGATGATGTAACAGGTGAACTGGAAAAAGCTGATACTAACAGGCTGAAATAAGACTCCTCCCCCAAAATGTGCCTTTCATACATACATCTCAGACTCTCCAGGCCTCAGTTAGCATGTTAAAGGTTAAAGGTCATACATCTCAGACTCTACAGGCCTCCGTTAGCATGTTAAAGGTTAAAGGTCATACATCTCAGACTCTCCAGGCCTCAGTTAGCATGTTAAAGGTTAAAGGTCATACATCTCAGACTCTACAGGCCTCCGTTAGCATGTTAAAGGTTAAAGGTCATACATCTCAGACTCTACAGGCCTCCGTTAGCATGTTAAAGGTTAAAGGTCATACATCTCAGACTCTCCAGGCCTCAGTTAGCATGTTAAAGGTTAAAGGTCATACATCTCAGACTCTCCAGGCCTCAGTTAGCATGTTAAAGGTTAAAGGTCATACATCTCAGACTCTCCAGGCCTCAGTTAGCATGTTAAAGGTTAAAGGTCATACATCTCAGACTCTACAGGCCTCCGTTAGCATGTTAAAGGTTAAAGGTCATACATCTCAGACTCTACAGGCCTCAGTTAGCATGTTAAAGGTTAAAGGTCATACATCTCAGACTCTACAGGCCTCCGTTAGCATGTTAAAGGTTAAAGGTCATACATCTCAGACTCTCCAGGCCTCAGTTAGCATGTTAAAGGTTAAAGGTCATACATCTCAGACTCTCCAGGCCTCAGTTAGCATGTTAAAGGTTAAAGGTCATACATCTCAGACTCTACAGGCCTCCGTTAGCATGTTAAAGGTTAAAGGTCATACATCTCAGACTCTACAGGCCTCAGTTAGCATGTTAAAGGTTAAAGGTCATACATCTCAGACTCTACAGGCCTCAGTTAGCATATTAAAGGTTAAAGGTCATACATCTCAGACTCTACAGGCCTCCGTTAGCATGTTAAAGGTTAAAGGTCATACATCTCAGACTCTACAGGCCTCAGTTAGCATGTTAAAGGTTAAAGGTCATACATCTCAGACTCTCCAGGCCTCAGTTAGCATGTTAAAGGTTAAAGGTCATACATCTCAGACTCTCCAGGCCTCAGTTAGCATGTTAAAGGTTAAAGGTCATACATCTCAGACTCTACAGGCCTCAGTTAGCATGTTAAAGGTTAAAGGTCATACATCTCAGACTCTACAGGCCTCAGTTAGCATGTTAAAGGTTAAAGGTCATACATCTCAGACTCTACAGGCCTCCGTTAGCATGTTAAAGGTTAAAGGTCATACATCTCAGACTCTACAGGCCTCAGTTAGCATGTTAAAGGTTAAAGGTCATACATCTCAGACTCTCCAGGCCTCAGTTAGCATGTTAAAGGTTAAAGGTCATACATCTCAGACTCTACAGGCCTCAGTTAGCATGTTAAAGGTTAAAGGTCATACATCTCAGACTCTACAGGCCTCAGTTAGCATGTTAGAGGTTAAAGGTCATACATCTCAGACTCTACAGGCCTCAGTTAGCATATTAAAGGTTAAAGGTCATACATCTCAGACTCTACAGGCCTCCGTTAGCATGTTAAAGGTTAAAGGTCATACATCTCAGACTCTACAGGCCTCAGTTAGCATGTTAAAGGTTAAAGGTCATACATCTCAGACTCTACAGGCCTCAGTTAGCATGCTAAAGGTCAAAGGTCATGACAGCACAGTTAGAAAAAGACTGAACAAGGATGGCTTGTTTGGAAGGGCTGCAGGAGAAAGCCTCTTCTCTCTAAAAAGAACATGGCAGCACAGCTTAGGTTTGCAAAGCTGCATCTGAACAAAGCTCAAGACTTCTGGAACAATGTCCTTTGGACAGACCAGAGCAAAGTGGAGATGTTTGGTCCTAATGCACAGCAGCACGTTTGGAGGAAACCAAACACAGCAGATCAGCACAAACACCTCATACCAGCTGTCAAGCACGGTGGTGGAGGGCTGATGATCTGGGCTGGTTCTGCAGCCACAGGACCTGGGCACCTTGCAGGCATTGAGTCCACCATGAACTCCTCTGGATACCAAAGTATTCTAGAGTCAGATGTGAGGCCAGGTTAGTGGGACTGAGGTCAAATCTGTACCCAGTGGGCAGCTCAGGTGGGACCTGTGTGGAACCAGCTGACAACCCTGATGGCACCGTGTTTTCAGCCCATTTCCGCACATGTAAATGTGATAAAAAACAATAAGGTCCCTGAGCTAAGCTGAACATGAACAGATGAACCAAGCAGAAGGAAGAGTGAAATCCGTCCAACTGATTTAACAGAGCTTACGATGCCTCAGAGCTGTCTGAATCCGATGCTTTTAGTCTGCAGGACTGCTGCTGCTCGTCTGCTTTAAAGTACGCAAACATCGAGGTGAACTCAGAGTTTAGATATGAAACTGGATTCACCTGAAACTCTGTGCCGAGTCACTGATAACAGGGGAGATAAGGAGCCTGCCGCAGTCTGAAGGTTAACGTCCACAAAGAGGTTCAGATCCGAGCCACGCCAAACAGCGCCGCCCAGTGGACAGTTTCACTCATTACAACACGGCGAAGCCTGTGGTGGTTCAGGGTCGGCTGGAGCTCCCACTTGTTGTTCTTTGTTCTGACTGAATGAGTTTATTTGAGTCACTTCTCTGCTGTTGCACAGCTGTCAGGTGGAGTTTTCCACTTTAAAGCACAAGTTTGAGACATTTTTCCAGTCATTCTGAGCCTGTTAAGCTGGTGTTGGTCCGTTATCTCGCTGAACTCCACGGCTCTGAGCTGTCATGGTGGCGCTGAAGGAAAGGCTTCATCCGGTTGAACTTTGACCTGTGAACACGTTCAAAGCGCTTGAACCCTCCTCCTCCTGCAGGTGTACGACCCTTCGGCGGCCTACCTGGGGGCGCCTGTGTTTTACGCCCCCCAGGCCTACGCTGCCATACCGGGCCAGTTCCGGTTCCCTGCAGCCAAAGCTCCCGTAGGAGGTCGAGGTTTGATCCGGACGCCGTCTGTTCGAGGTGAGGACTGCTCACATCACACATGAAGGAAGTAAACCCAAAGCACAGCTGCTGTCAGAATGTCTTGAAATCTGCTGAAATCAGTGGAAAACCCAGAAAGAAACTCCAAATCTGACTAAATCCAACATGAAATCCAGATAAGAGGAAAATCTACGAAGGAGTTTGAGGGTTTCCATGACAACAGCGACTTTCAACACAATCAAACAGATTTCTCAGGATGGACTGACTGTTCCTGAAGCCCCGCCCCTTAACACAGGCTGTCCAATCACAGCGCAGCTGCAGGATTCTCTGCATTTAAAACAGTTTCCTGTCACTGTGGTCCGTGCAAACTGCAGCTGTGGCAGGTGTGACTGGGACAGGGAGGTGTGGGGCTTTGGAAACCATCAGACATGACTTCATGAATCACCCAAATGTCAATGATGAGATTTAAAAATCAGAAAAGTTTGTTTTTGTTCAGCAGGAATCAAGAAAGAACCACTGAATCACAACTGAAGCTTTACTGTAAATTCAGTAAAAAGAATAAGAAATAGGAAATGGAATCATCCAGAAAAGCAGACATGCCGTTACCGTGGTTACCGCTGTTCTCTCTCTGATTGGATAATTGTGTGACTGTGTGATTCTTCTTCCCGGCTGATTTCCGGTGATTTGATTGATTTCACTGCCTTTTCGGTCTCCTGTAGAAATTTACATGACTGTACCTGTAGGGGCTGCGGGGGTGCGGGGGCTGGGTGGGCGGGGCTACCTGGCCTATGCTGCTGGGGGCGGAGCCATGGGACGCGGCGGAGGTGGCGGAGCCTCCTTTGGCCTGAAGGCGGACAAGCAGGCAGAGGAGAAGCTGTACGACCTGCTTCCAGGGATGGAGCTGACCCCCATGAGCCCTGCTGCCATGAGCCTGAAGGCCACCGCCATCAAACCAGCAACACAGGTAACACCACTCACCTGAGAGGCTTGTAGCTCCGCCCATTTGTCTGAGTAAAAACACTGAAGTTGAAGCTGATGAGAGCGATGAGTCTCCATTCAATCCAGGAATGTTAGTACCAGGAGAAAATCCAGAGGAGATTCAGAAGGTCTCAGTTTGTGCTGCTGTCTGATGGTAACTGATGAAAATCTGACCTTTCTGATGCACACTGAACGCACCACATAAGGTGCCAACCCCCAGTAAGCAGTCAGAGAGGCCAAATCTGACCTTTCTGATGCACACTGAACGCACCACATAAGGGGTCAACCCCCAGTAAGCAGTCAGAGAGGCCAAATCTGACCTTTCTGATGCACTCTGAACGCACCACATAAGGGGTCAACCCCCAGTAAGCAGTCAGAGAGGCCAAATCTGACCTTTCTGATGCACTCTGAACGCACCACATAAGGGGTCAACCCCCAGTAAGCAGTCAGAGAGGCCAAATCTGACCTTTCTGATGCACACTGAACGCACCACATAAGGGGTCAACCCCCAGTAAGCAGCCAGAGAGGCCACCAGAGGAACCCCACCCTCTTATCTTCTCTGGTGACTGATCACATGATCGATCAGCTGTTTCTGTCTCTGAGGGCTCCTGCAGGCCTCCTCCATGCTTCTGTTCTGTCTTCTTCCTGCTCCGGTTATTCCAGACATGTGGAACGCTGCCTTCAGCGCCACCTGCTGACCGCACCAGTTTATTCACGAGTGTGATGAAGGTTTTCTGAGCAGAAAGCTCAGATTTGTAACATCTGCCTGCTGCCTGCTTCCTGCTTCCTGCTGCTGCTTCCTGCTGCTGCTTCCTGCTGCTGCTTCCTGCTGCTGCTTCCTGCTGCTGCTTCCTGCTGCTGCTTCCTGCTGCTGCTTCCTGCTGCTGCTTCCTGCTGCTGCTTCCTGCTGCTGCTGCTGCTGCTTCCTGCTGCTGCTTCCTGCTGCTGCTTCCTGCTTCCTGCTTCCTGCTGCTGCTGCTGCTTCCTGCTGCTTCCTGCTGCTGCTTCCTGCTGCTGCTTCCTGCTGCTGCTTCCTGCTGCTGCTGCTGCTGCTGCTTCCTGCTGCTGCTGCTGCTTCCTGCTGCTGCTTCCTGCTGCTGCTTCTTGCTGCTGCTTCTTGCTGCTGCTTCCTGCTGCTGCTTCCTGCTTCCTGCTGCTGCTTCTTGCTGCTGCTTCTTGCTGCTGCTTCCTGCTGCTGCTGCTTCCTGTTGCTGCTTCCTGCTGCTGCTTCTTGCTGCTGCTGCTTCTTGCTGCTTCCTGCTGCTTCTTCTTGCTGCTGCTTCCTGCTGCTGCTGGTTCCTGCTGCTTCCTGCTTCCTGCTGCTGCTTCCTGCTGCTGCTGCTTCCTGCTGCTGCTTCCTGCTTCCTGCTGCTGCTGCCTGCTGCCTGCTTCCTGCTGCCTGCTTCCTGCTGCTGCTTCCTGCTGCTGCTGCTTCCTGCTGCTGCTTCCTGCTGCCTGCTTCCTGCTGCTGCTTCCTGCTGCTGCTGCTTCCTGCTTCCTGCTGCTGCTTCCTGCTGCTGCTTCTTGGTGAAAGCCTACAGAGATTAAAGTCAGTGTGATTGTGTTGGCCCTCAGGTTCTGGAGGAGCTGTGTCAGAAGAATAACTGGGGCCAACCCGTGTATCAGCTCCACTCTGCCATAAGTCCAGACCAGAGACAGCTTTTCCTCTACAAAATCACCATCCCGGCTCTGGCCACACAGTACCCCAATGTGTGAGTAAGCTCTGAAAGTCCCATCACTTCCAGCCTCGGGCAGAAGAATAAAACCTCTCAGAATGACCTGTTCTGCATGTAACCTGGGGCTGGATGGGCTGAGTTTCAGGACCTGATAAACCTGCTGCTGGTTTGCAGGTGGAAACCTTTCTTCATGTCAGACGTTGCTCTCTCTCTGCAGCCACCCCTTCACTCCTGCCAAGCTGTGTGCAGCCATAGAAGAAGCCAAAGTCCATGCAGCCGAACACACCCTGCAGACCCTGGGCCTGCAGACAGAGGGCGCCGCTGACCCCAGCTGTGCCGCCGTGGCCTCGGTTGCCTTCCCAGGTATGTGAAGGTCCGTACCCAGAGCCAGCTAACCCCCCCCCCCCACACATCACTGACAGACTCACCTGCTGCTCAGAGTGCAGCAGCAGGAGGTTTAGTGACGTCCTGAGAGCTTTCGGCCTTAAAGGGCCAACACTCAGCAGCACAGGAAGCAGAAGTTGTGAGTCTGTGTTGTCTCTCTCCAGGCTACACTCTGGCGAGCCCAGCAGCCTCAGCAGTGGCCTCCCAGCTGAAGCAGGCCGTCTCTCTGGGTCAGGACCTGACCGCCTACACCACCTACGAGGGCTACCCTGCCTTTGCTGTGGCGACTCGCCACAGCGACGGCTACGGCGTTTTCTAACTCCGCCCAGAGAGCCTGAAGCTGCGGTGCTTCATCAGGGCTTCAGCCTCCTCAGAGCGACCTCTGACCTCCTGCTCCATAATGCCTCGTCCTCCTTCCAATCTGACTTCTATTAAACCAAAGCAAAGCAGTGTGAAGCACCTTCAGGTGTCCGCCACCCGCCTGCAGCTGGTCCTGGGAGACCCCCCCCCCCCCCCCCCCCGAGTCCCAGCCACAGAAACCGACCCGTCAGCTGCCCACAGACCACTTCTTCACCTGTCTCACCTCTCCTCACCCGTCTCACCTCCTTCTCTCCTCACCCGTCTCACCTCTTTCTCTCCTCTCGTCACCTGTCTCACCTCCTTCTGTCCTCACCTGTCTCACCTCCTTCTGTCCTCACCTGTCTCACCTCCTTCTCTCCTCACCCGTCTCACCTCCTTCTCTCCTCACCTGTCTCACCTCCTTCTCTCCTCACCCGTCTCACCTCCTTCTGTCCTCACCTGTCTCACCTCCTCGGCTCCTCATTTAATCAGTTACGTGTTTGGGATCCATTTGGTTGCTGTCAGACGGCCTGTGATTGGCTGATTTAATGTGTTTACGGCTTTCAGATATGATGTAATTAGATCCTCACCCTGACTTATTATCTCCGGGATAATAAGAGTTCATATAAACTGCACAGCTTAGTTTCTGAGGTGGAACTTTAAAATAGACAGAAAAGTTAAACAGATCCTTTAACATAATAAACTTCTTCACTGGCTTCGACTTCACAGCAAACAGATACTTTAGAACCATTTCAAAGGAATTCTTACAGGTTTTTACAAAGCCTCAAACAACGAGCTGCATGCAGAACTGCAGGTCTGACGAAGGCCTGAAGGCTTCAGCTGCTGGGAGGAAACCAGCTGAAGCTGAGCTAAAGGAGAATTCTGCATTTTTAAACAGTTTGTGTGGCAGTGAGGGCCCTCAGAGTTTGACTTTAGGGGTCGTTCCCCCCCCACGGCTCTTTAAACGTGAGTTCATTAGATGCAGCTCCATCTCGTGCCATTTTCTGCGTTTCAGTATTCTCATATTCGTGTTGTTTTTCCCTTTTTATCGGTCCGCTGCATCACTTCACCTGTTGTCCTGAAAGCAGCTAAAGCGGCACTCAGGCCCTGAAAGGCTTTTCATTTTGCTTCTGTTTGCCGGGAGGTTTGTGGAGTTGAGCCCCAGCACAGAGCTGGCAGAGCTGCGAACACGCCAAAGCAGAGACAGTATTAAAGTGTGTGAAGCACTTAAAACTTATTTTTATACCAGGAATACAGACACTATTTGTATAGAGGTGTTTTGCATTCATTTTGCCGCCATAATTGACTTGGAAACAGAAACAAAGTGAATCAGTGATCTGCTATGAGAGGAGGAAATTGTGGGCATTCTGGAGGAATTTCATGTGATAAAAGGAAACTGTTTGATAAATTTTCATCTTGTTCGACCCATAATCTGAATGAAAAAATAAAGAAACTAATAACTGAAGAAAAGCTGCTCAACTGTGTCCATTATTTATCTTACAATTTCTGCTAAATACCAGATTAAATCATCCCTTTCACTGTGGTAATCATACATATATGTATGTATTTATATATATATATAACATATAAATATGTGTTAATCATACATATAACAGTATATCATAGTATATATAAATATATAAGTATAATATTAGTAATGCTGATGTCTTAATCATCTCAGTTTTAATACTGAACCTCAACCAAATGTTTGTTTGAGTTTAAAATGTTTAAAATGGCTTCTTTACTAAGTTGTCTGTTCTGTGTCGACACAACACTGGTTCATCCCTTGAGTTAGGAGCCTTTTTTCTGCCTGAATGGGTCAAAGGTCAGAGTTCAGTGGCTGAACAAAGAAAAAACAATGAAAATGCTCAGGAACAAGGACTGAAGATGAGGGAAAAAGCAGAAAATGTCCAAAGAAAAACTCTGAAGGAGCTTCAGAAAGCTGCAGAACTGTTGATCAGGACACTTTAAAGGTTTCAGAAAGCTGCAGAACTGTTGATCAGGACACTTTAAAGGTTTCAGAAAGCTGCAGAACTATTGATCAGGACACTTTAAAGGTTACAGAAAGCTGCAGAACTGTTGATCAGGACACTTTAAAGGTTTCAGAAAGCTGCAGAACTATTGATCAGGACACTTTAAAGGTTTCAGAAAGCTGCAGAACTATTGATCAGGACACTTTAAAGGTTTCAGAAAGCTGCAGAACTGTTGATCAGGACACTTTAAAGGTTTCAGAAAGCTGCAGAACTGTTGATCAGGACACTTTAAAGGTTTCAGAAAGCTGCAGAACTGTTGATCAGGACACTTTAAAGGTTTCAGAAAGCTGCAGAACTGTTGATCAGGACACTTTAAAGGTTTCAGAAAGCTGCAGAACTATTGATCAGGACACTTTAAAGGTTTCAGAAAGCTGCAGAACTGTTGATCAGGACACTTTAAAGGTTTCAGAAAGCTGCAGAACTGTTGATCAGGACACTTTAAAGGTTTCAGAAAGCTGCAGAACTGTTGATCAGGACACTTTAAAGGTTTCAGAAAGCTGCAGAACTGTTGATCAGGACACTTTAAAGGTTTCAGAAAGCTGCAGAACTATTGATCAGGACACTTTAAAGGTTTCAGAAAGCTGCAGAACTATTGATCAGGACACTTTAAAGGTTTCAGAAAGCTGCAGAACTGTTGATCAGGACACTTTAAAGGTTTCAGAAAGCTGCAGAACTATTGATCAGGACACTTTAAAGGTTACAGAAAGCTGCAGAACTGTTGATCAGGACACTTTAAAGGTTTCAGAAAGCTGCAGAACTATTGATCAGGACACTTTAAAGGTTACAGAAAGCTGCAGAACTGTTGATCAGGACACTTTAAAGGTTACAGAAAGCTGCAGAACTGTTGATCAGGACACTTTAAAGGTTTCAGAAAGCTGCAGAACTATTGATCAGGACACTTTAAAGGTTTCAGAAAGCTGCAGAACTGTTGATCAGGACACTTTAAAGGTTTCAGAAAGCTGCAGAACTGTTGATCAGGACACTTTAAAGGTTACAGAAAGCTGCAGAACTATTGATCAGGACACTTTAAAGGTTTCAGAAAGCTGCAGAACTGTTGATCAGGACACTTTAAAGGTTACAGAAAGCTGCAGAACTATTGATCAGGACACTTTAAAGGTTTCAGAAAGCTGCAGAACTATTGATCAGGATACTTTAAAGGTTTCAGAAAGCTGCAGAACTATTGATCAGGACACTTTAAAGGTTACAGAAAGCTGCAGAACTATTGATCAGGACCTTTAAAGGTTTCAGAAAGCTGCAGAACTGTTGATCAGGACACTTTAAAGGTTTCAGAAAGCTGCAGAACTGTTGATCAGGACACTTTAAAGGTTTCAGGGAAGTCAGAGATAAATGAGGCTGGGTCTGGACTTTCAGGAGGGAAACGCTGCATGAGATGGGTTCAAACTTTGCTCTAACAGGATGAGAGCGGGTGGAGCTCCTGCGGGTGGAGCGCCTGCGGCCGCACTTCCTGTCAGATGTGGACCTTATGACAGATGTTGGGAGACGTCAGTCATCAACTCCCGTAAAGAGGAATAAGTGTCGAGCCTTTATTCGAACCTCAGCGCGGTCTTCGGACCGGGTTGTGAACAGTTCTGGGAACCAGCGGCACCATGTAATCCAGTCACAGCGGTGGGACGCATGCATCTGGACTCAGTGATGAGGGGAAACTAAAAAAAACTAAAAGTTTGAGACTAAAACATCATGAAATGTCAGCAGCTGACCGAGCCTCAGAAAGTCAAACTGAGCTCTGCAGCCGCAGCTAATCCTCTTATGCAAGAGCTCATTTAATTCACTTTTCTGTGTAATCCTCCATCAGCTGCCGCCATTTATTAATCCACAGAAGAAGAAGACCTCAGCCCACCGGCACCGGAGCGCGAGAGTCTGAAGTGAGACTTTCAGCACATTTCTTCAGACTCTGAAGTCTAACAAAAGAAAAACAACGAACTGAATTCACATCAGCTGTAAAAACGGGTTTCCCTCAAATTACTGATCAGAACTCATTTTGGATTTAGTTTCAGACTGAAATGTAGAAAAGAGCTAAACCCAGAGGGAAAGCATTGCACTAATTCAGCTGTTGCTCCATCGTGTGGAAACCAGAACCTGTTCGGCTCGTTCCGGAGCTGTTTGCATCCGAACTCCGTCATCACAGCAGGGGGCGGAGTCACGGAACAGCTGATTTCTTCTTCTGGCGTCTCTCCGGTGTTCAGCTCGTCTTTGCTGAGGATCAGAAACATGACGGAGGTTCCGAGCAGCCCAAGCAGTCCCGGAGTGGAGCTGAAGAGTCTGCAGCTGGACGGCTGCGCAGGTCAGTGGAGCTTTTAGGAGGGAGGCGGTCAGTCCGGGGTCTTTACTTCCAGTAGGTGGGATTGGTTCTGCTGATTAAACCAGCCGAGAACCGAACCGTTAAACAAGTCTGGGAACCGAACCGGTGCCGCAGCCTCCCTCTTCTTCATCATTCTGACCTGCGGGAGGTGCAGCAGCTGCGGGTCAAACATCTGGAGTCCAAATGAGCTGCGGGTCAGCACCGGGTTCGGTGGGACCGAACCTTCAGAAATAACTAACAAACTGTTAATGATAACTGTTTTCAGTTTAAAAAGAAGTAAAGCTCCACAGAACCTGCACTGTGGGTGAAACCGAGCCGCTCCGCCGGTTCTGCTGCTCAGATAAATCAGCCGCTCTGATTCTTTAATTGATGGTGCATGAAATGAGGGTTAAATGGTCGCTTTGGTGCCTTTGGGTCAATGAGCTGCAGGTGTTTGTGTGATCTGATGTAAATGTGAAGGCAGGCAGCAGCGGGCTGGACCTGCCGATCCAGTAAAGAGAACCAGCACCAGGACAGAACCCAAAGCTAGAAGATATGAAAAAGAGCTGAAAATAAAGTTTCAAACTGGGTGAAAGTGGGGCTGAAACACAGAAACTGACCTGGATCCTCAGCTCCATGCTGAAGGTGAGCAGCTCCTCGGGCTTTAATGAGGGAAGGTTCCTGTTTGCCAAGATTCTGCTTCTTTGTGGACTAAAGTTTGGCAGCAGCTGGTCTCAACGTGACTGTAGATAAGTACCTTCCAGGAGGGATGAATGGATGCTTCTCCTCCTGCCTTACAGACAGGATGGAGGGATGAATGGATGCTTCTCCTCCTGCCTTACAGACAGGATGGAGGGATGAATGGATGCTTCTCCTCCTGCCTTACAGACAGGATGGAGGGATGAATGGATACTTCTCCTCCTCACAGACAGGATGGAGGGATGAATGGATGCTTCTCCTCCTGCCTTACAGACAGGATGGAGGGATGAATGGATGCTTCTCCTCCTCACAGACAGGATGGAGGGATGAATGGATGCTTCTCCTCCTTACAGACAGGATGGAGGGATGAATGGATACTTCTCCTCCTCACAGACAGGATGGAGGGATGAATGGATACTTCTCCTCCTCACAGACAGGATGGAGGGATGAATGGATACTTCTCCTCCTCACAGACAGGATGGAGGGATGAATGGATGCTTCTCCTCCTCACAGACAGGATGGAGGGATGAATGGATGCTTCTCCTCCTCACAGACAGGATGGAGGGATGAATGGATACTTCTCCTCCTCACAGACAGGATGGAGGGATGAATGGATGCTTCTCCTCCTTACAGACAGGATGGAGGGATGAATGGATACTTCTCCTCCTCACAGACAGGATGGAGGGATGAATGGATACTTCTCCTCCTCACAGACAGGATGGAGGGATGAATGGATACTTCTCCTCCTCACAGACAGGATGGAGGGATGAATGGATGCTTCTCCTCCTCACAGACAGGATGGAGGGATGAATGGATACTTCTCCTCCTCACAGACAGGATGGAGGGATGAATGGATGCTTCTCCTCCTCACAGACAGGATGGAGGGATGAATGGATGCTTCTCCTCCTTACAGACAGGATGGAGGGATGAATGGATACTTCTCCTCCTCACAGACAGGATGGAGGGATGAATGGATGCTTCTCCTCCTTACAGACAGGATGGAGGGATGAATGGATGCTTCTCCTCCTCACAGACAGGATGGAGGGATGAATGGATACTTCTCCTCCTCACAGACAGGATGGAGGGATGAATGGATACTTCTCCTCCTGCCTTACAGACAGGATGGAGGGATGAATGGATACTTCTCCTCCTCACAGACAGGATGGAGGGATGAATGGATGCTTCTCCTCCTCACAGACAGGATGGAGGGATGAATGGATACTTCTCCTCCTCACAGACAGGATGGAGGGATGAATGGATGCTTCTCCTCCTGCCTCACAGACAGGATGGAGGGATGAATGGATGCTTCTCCTCCTTACAGACAGGATGGAGGGATGAATGGATGCTTCTCCTCCTTACAGACAGGATGGAGGGATGAATGGATACTTCTCCTCCTCACAGACAGGATGGAGGGATGAATGGATACTTCTCCTCCTCACAGACAGGATGGAGGGATGAATGGATACTTCTCCTCCTGCCTTACAGACAGGATGGAGGGATGAATGGATGCTTCTCCTCCTGCCTTACAGACAGGATGGAGGGATGAATGGACGCTTCTCCTCCTCACAGACAGGATGGAGGGATGAATGGATGCTTCTCCTCCTCCTCACAGACAGGATGGAGGGATGAATGGATGCTTCTCCTCCTCCTCACAGACAGGATGGAGGGATGAATGGATACTTCTCCTCCTCACAGACAGGATGGAGGGATGAATGGATGCTTCTCCTGCTGCCTCACAGACAGGATGGAGGGATGAATGGATACTTCTCCTCCTCACAGACAGGATGGAGGGATGAATGGATACTTCTCCTCCTGCCTTACAGACAGGATGGAGGGATGAATGGATGCTTCTCCTCCTGCCTTACAGACAGGATGGAGGGATGAATGGATGCTTCTCCTCCTCCTCACAGACAGGATGAAGGGATGAATGGATGCTTCTCCTCCTCACAGACAGGATGGAGGGATGAATGGATGCTTCTCCTCCTGCCTTACAGACAGGATGGAGGGATGAATGGATGCTTCTCCTCCTCACAGACAAGATGGAGGGATGAATGGATGCTTCTCCTCCTCACAGACAGGATGGAGGGATGAATGGATGCTTCTCCTCCTCACAGACAGGATGGAGGGATGAATGGATGCTTCTCCTCCTCACAGACAGGATGGAGGGATGAATGGATGCTTCTCCTCCTCACAGACAGGATGGAGGGATGAATGGATGCTTCTCCTTCTGCTCCCTCACAGACAGGATGGAGGGATGAATGGATGCTTCTCCTCCTCACAGACAGGATGGAGGGATGAATGGATGCTTCTCCTCCTCCTGCCTTACAGACAGGATGGAGGGATGAATGGATGCTTCTCCTCCTCCTGCCTTACAGACAGGATGGAGGGATGAATGGATGCTTCTCCTCCTGCTGCCTTACAGACAGGATGGAGGGATGAATGGATGCTTCTCCTCCTGCCTTACAGACAGGATGGAGGGATGAATGGATGCTTCTCCTCCTCACAGACAGGATGGAGGGATGAATGGATGCTTCTCCTCCTCACAGACAGGATGGAGGGATGAATGGATGCTTCTCCTCCTCACAGACAGGATGGAGGGATGAATGGATGCTTCTCCTCCTCACAGACAGGATGGAGGGATGAATGGATGCTTCTCCTTCTGCTCCCTCACAGACAGGATGGAGGGATGAATGGATGCTTCTCCTCCTCACAGACAGGATGGAGGGATGAATGGATGCTTCTCCTCCTCCTGCCTTACAGACAGGATGGAGGGATGAATGGATGCTTCTCCTCCTCCTGCCTTACAGACAGGATGGAGGGATGAATGGATGCTTCTCCTCCTGCTGCCTTACAGACAGGATGGAGGGATGAATGGATGCTTCTCCTCCTCCTGCCTTACAGACAGGATGGAGGGATGAATGGATGCTTCTCCTCCTCCTGCCTTACAGACAGGATGGAGGGATGAATGGATGCTTCTCCTCCTGCTGCCTTACAGACAGGATGGAGGGATGAATGGATGCTTCTCCTCCTCCTGCCTTACAGACAGGATGGAGGGATGAATGGATGCTTCTCCTCCTCCTGCCTTACAGACAGGATGAAGGGATGAATGGACGCTTCTCCTCCTGCCTTACAGACAGGATGGAGGGATGAATGGATACTTCTCCTCCTCACAGACAGGATGGAGGGATGAATGGATGCTTCTCCTCCTCACAGACAGGATGGAGGGATGAATGGATGCTTCTCCTCCTCACAGACAGGATGGAGGGATGAATGGACGCTTCTCCTCCTCACAGACAGGATGGAGGGATGAATGGATACTTCTCCTCCTGCCTTACAGACAGGATGGAGGGATGAATGGATGCTTCTCCTCCTTACAGACAGGATGGAGGGATGAATGGATGCTTCTCCTCCTCACAGACAGGATGGAGGGATGAATGGATGCTTCTCCTCCTCCTCACAGACAGGATGGAGGGATGAATGGATGCTTCTTCTCCTGCTGCCTTACAGACAGGATGGAGGGATGAATGGATGCTTCTCCTTCTGCTCCCTCACAGACAGGATGGAGGGATGAATGGATGCTTCTCCTCCTCACAGACAGGATGGAGGGATGAATGGATGCTTCTCCTCCTGCCTTACAGACAGGATGGAGGGATGAATGGACGCTTCTCCTCCTGCCTTACAGACAGGATGGAGGGATGAATGGATACTTCTCCTCCTCACAGACAGGATGGAGGGATGAATGGATGCTTCTCCTCCTCACAGACAGGATGGAGGGATGAATGGATGCTTCTCCTCCTCACAGACAGGATGGAGGGATGAATGGATGCTTCTCCTCCTCACAGACAGGATGGAGGGATGAATGGATGCTTCTCCTCCTCCTCACAGACAGGATGGAGGGATGAATGGATGCTTCTTCTCCTGCTGCCTTACAGACAGGATGGAGGGATGAATGGATGCTTCTCCTCCTCACAGACAGGATGGAGGGATGAATGGATGCTTCTCCTCCTCACAGACAGGATGGAGGGATGAATGGATGCTTCTCCTCCTCCTCACAGACAGGATGGAGGGATGAATGGATGCTTCTTCTCCTGCTGCCTTACAGACAGGATGGAGGGATGAATGGATGCTTCTTCTCCTGCTGCCTTACAGACAGGATGGAGGGATGAATGGACGCTTCTCCTCCTCACAGACAGGATGGAGGGATGAATGGATGCTTCTCCTCCTCACAGACAGGATGGAGGGATGAATGGACGCTTCTCCTCCTCACAGACAGGATGGAGGGATGAATGGACGCTTCTCCTCCTCACAGACAGGATGGAGGGATGAATGGATGCTTCTCCTCCTGCCTTACAGACAGGATGGAGGGATGAATGGATGCTTCTCCTCCTGCCTTACAGACAGGATGGAGGGATGAATGGATGCTTCTCCTCCTGCCTTACAGACAGGATGGAGGGATGAATGGATGCTTCTCCTCCTGCCTTACAGACAGGATGGAGGGATGAATGGATGCTTCTCCTCCTGCCTTACAGACAGGATGGAGGGATGAATGGACGCTTCTCCTCCTCACAGACAGGATGGAGGGATGAATGGATGCTTCTCCTCCTCACAGACAGGATGGAGGGATGAATGGACGCTTCTCCTCCTCACAGACAGGATGGAGGGATGAATGGACGCTTCTCCTCCTCACAGACAGGATGGAGGGATGAATGGACGCTTCTCCTCCTCACAGACAGGATGGAGGGATGAATGGATGCTTCTCCTCCTGCCTTACAGACAGGATGGAGGGATGAATGGATGCTTCTCCTCCTGCCTTACAGACAGGATGGAGGGATGAATGGATGCTTCTCCTCCTGCCTTACAGACAGGATGGAGGGATGAATGGATGCTTCTCCTCCTGCCTTACAGACAGGATGGAGGGATGAATGGATGCTTCTCCTCCTGCTGCCTTACAGACAGGATGGAGGGATGAATGGACGCACAATAAACTCAAAGTGCAGGTGAATTAGATGTGAAAATGTGGCTGAAGTTGAGCGTCCTGCCTGGAGGGGTCTGTTGTACAGATAATTCCTGCCTAATGTGGAGCAGCTGCTGTCAGAGCTGCAGCCCCCCCCCCCCCCCGTCCTGTTCACAATAAGAAGTGTTGCTGTGGTCTGAGCTGTCCTCGCCTCCTCAACAGGCTCCTTGTTCAGCCTGTTCAGCTCTCACAGCCTCAGCTGACTGAAGCCTTTTGTCCACCAACACAAGCAGGAAAGGAGGGAAGAAGGGATGAGAAGATGGAGAGAAGAATGAAACCAGAGGAAGAGGCGGAGCGGGGTCAGCAGATACAGAGCTGTCCTCACATGACAAAACTCTGCAAAAACAAGTTGATTTTGTGTAGAAATGTGGTTAAAACTGCAAACTTTCCCCCCTGAAACACAAGCATCATGCTGTGTGGAGGTTAGTTAACTCTGAGTTAACGAGTCACTCAGAGGCGAACAGTCAGGGTCTCACACCTTTAGCTCAAAGAACACCACTCCCACACTTTATAGGTTCATCTGATGCTCAGAGGGTTTAGATCACTTTTTAACAACAAAACTTGATTTTTAACCATTTTCTGGATGTTTATTGAACTAAATCTGACAATAAAACTGACTTCCTGTTGTTGTTGGATCCAAAAAGCTGATCTAAATCACCCAGGATGAAACCAACACACAACAGAACATCTGTGTGAACCAATCAGAAAGGGTTATCTCATCTTTAACCCGACACATCTGGTGAGATCATCTGCTCTGCACACAGATGTGCAGCCGAACCGCCTCAGAATGCTGATCCACTTCCTCGAGGATTCTGACGCACGCTTTGGATCGATGCCGAAAGGTGAAAGTTTTCTGCAGCTTTCTGTCTGAAGGTTTCAGAGCCTCCACCTGAAGAAGAGCAGCTGCAGAGGCTGCTTCCTGCAGATGTTCTGTTACTTATGAGCCGTTTCAGAGCCGCCACCTGAAGAAGAGCAGCTGCAGAGGCTGCTTCCTGCAGATGTTCTGTTACTTATGAGCCGTTTCAGAGCTGCCACCTGAAGAAGAGCAGCTGCAGAGGCTGCTTCCTGCAGATGTTCTGTTACTTATGAGCCGTTTCAGAGCCGCCACCTGAAGAAGAGCAGCTGCAGAGGCTGCTTCCTGCAGATGTTCTGTTACTCATGAGCCGTTTCAGAGCTGCCACCTGAAGAAGAGCAGCTGCAGAGGCTGCTTCCTGCAGATGTTCTGTTACTTATGAGCCGTTTCAGAGCCGCCACCTGAAGAAGAGCAGCTGCAGAGGCTGCTTCCTGCAGATGTTCTGTTACTTATGAGCCGTTTCAGAGCCGCCACCTGAAGAAGAGCAGCTGCAGAGGCTGCTTCCTGCAGATGTTCTGTTACTTATGAGCCGTTTCAGAGCCGCCACCTGAAGAAGAGCAGCTGCAGAGGCTGCTTCCTGCAGATGTTCTGTTACTTATGAGCCGTTTCAGAGCCGCCACCTGAAGAAGAGCAGCTGCAGAGGCTGCTTCCTGCAGATGTTCTGTTACTTATGAGCCGTTTCAGAGCCTCCACCTGAAGAAGAGCAGCTGCAGAGGCTGCTTCCTGCAGATGTTCTGTTACTTATGAGCCGTTTCAGAGCTGCCACCTGAAGAAGAGCAGCTGCAGAGGCTGCTTCCTGCAGATGTTCTGTTACTTATGAGCCGTTTCAGAGCTGCCACCTGAAGAAGAGCAGCTGCAGAGGCTGCTTCCTGCAGATGTTCTGTTACTTATGAGCCGTTTCAGAGCCTCCACCTGAAGAAGAGCAGCTGCAGAGGCTGCTTCCTGCAGATGTTCTGTTACTTATGAGCCGTTTCAGAGCCTCCACCTGAAGAAGAGCAGCTGCAGAGGCTGCTTCCTGCAGATGTTCTGTTACTTATGAGCCGTTTCAGAGCTGCCACCTGAAGAAGAGCAGCTGCAGAGGCTGCTTCCTGCAGATGTTCTGTTACTTATGAGCCGTTTCAGAGCTGCCACCTGAAGAAGAGCAGCTGCAGAGGCTGCTTCCTGCAGATGTTCTGTTACTTATGAGCCGTTTCAGAGCCTCCACCTGAAGAAGAGCAGCTGCACAGGCTGCTTCCTGCAGATGTTCTGTTACTTATGAGCCGTTTCAGAGCCTCCACCTGAAGAAGAGCAGCTGCAGAGGCTGCTTCCTGCAGATGTTCTGTTACTAATGAGCCGTTTCAGAGCTGCCACCTGAAGAAGAGCAGCTGCAGAGGCTGCTTCCTGCAGATGTTCTGTTACTTATGAGCCGTTTCAGAGCCGCCACCTGAAGAAGAGCAGCTGCAGAGGCTGCTTCCTGCAGATGTTCTGTTACTTATGAGCCGTTTCAGAGCTGCCACCTGAAGAAGAGCAGCTGCAGAGGCTGCTTCCTGCAGATGTTCTGTTACTTATGAGCCGTTTCAGAGCTGCCACCTGAAGAAGAGCAGCTGCACAGGCTGCTTCCTGCAGATGTTCTGTTACTTATGAGCCGTTTCAGAGCTGCCACCTGAAGAAGAGCAGCTGCAGAGGCTGCTTCCTGCAGATGTTCTGTTACTTATGAGCCGTTTCAGAGCCTCCACCTGAAGAAGAGCAGCTGCACAGGCTGCTTCCTGCAGATGTTCTGTTACTTATGAGCCGTTTCAGAGCTGCCACCTGAAGAAGAGCAGCTGCAGAGGCTGCTTCCTGCAGATGTTCTGTTACTTATGAGCCGTTTCAGAGCTGCCACCTGAAGAAGAGCAGCTGCACAGGCTGCTTCCTGCAGATGTTCTGTTACTTATGAGCCGTTTCAGAGCTGCCACCTGAAGAAGAGCAGCTGCAGAGGCTGCTTCCTGCAGATGTTCTGTTACTTATGAGCCGTTTCAGAGCTGCCACCTGAAGAAGAGCAGCTGCACAGGCTGCTTCCTGCAGATGTTCTGTTACTTATGAGCCGTTTCAGAGCTGCCACCTGAAGAAGAGCAGCTGCAGAGGCTGCTTCCTGCAGATGTTCTGTTACTTATGAGCCGTTTCAGAGCCTCCACCTGAAGAAGAGCAGCTGCAGAGGCTGCTTCCTGCAGATGTTCTGTTACTTATGAGCCGTTTCAGAGCCGCCACCTGAAGAAGAGCAGCTGCAGAGGCTGCTTCCTGCAGATGTTCTGTTACTTATGAGCCGTTTCAGAGCTGCCACCTGAAGAAGAGCAGCTGCAGAGGCTGCTTCCTGCAGATGTTCTGTTACTTATGAGCCGTTTCAGAGCTGCCACCTGAAGAAGAGCAGCTGCAGAGGCTGCTTCCTGCAGATGTTCTGTTACTTATGAGCCGTTTCAGAGCTGCCACCTGAAGAAGAGCAGCTGCAGAGGCTGCTTCCTGCAGATGTTCTGTTACTTATGAGCCGTTTCAGAGCCGCCACCTGAAGAAGAGCAGCTGCAGAGGCTGCTTCCTGCAGATGTTCTGTTACTTATGAGCCGTTTCAGAGCTGCCACCTGAAGAAGAGCAGCTGCAGAGGCTGCTTCCTGCAGATGTTCTGTTACTTATGAGCCGTTTCAGAGCTGCCACCTGAAGAAGAGCAGCTGCAGAGGCTGCTTCCTGCAGATGTTCTGTTACTTATGAGCCGTTTCAGAGCTGCCACCTGAAGAAGAGCAGCTGCAGAGGCTGCTTCCTGCAGATGTTCTGTTACTTATGAGCCGTTTCAGAGCCTCCACCTGAAGAAGAGCAGCTGCACAGGCTGCTTCCTGCAGATGTTCTGTTACTTATGAGCCGTTTCAGAGCTGCCACCTGAAGAAGAGCAGCTGCAGAGGCTGCTTCCTGCAGATGTTCTGTTACTTATGAGCCGTTTCAGAGCCTCCACCTGAAGAAGAGCAGCTGCAGAGGCTGCTTCCTGCAGATGTTCTGTTACTTATGAGCCGTTTCAGAGCTGCCACCTGAAGAAGAGCAGCTGCAGAGGCTGCTTCCTGCAGATGTTCTGTTACTTATGAGCCGTTTCAGAGCTGCCACCTGAAGAAGAGCAGCTGCAGAGGCTGCTTCCTGCAGATGTTCTGTTACTTATGAGCCGTTTCAGAGCTGCCACCTGAAGAAGAGCAGCTGCAGAGGCTGCTTCCTGCAGATGTTCTGTTACTTATGAGCCGTTTCAGAGCTGCCACCTGAAGAAGAGCAGCTGCAGAGGCTGCTTCCTGCAGATGTTCTGTTACTTATGAGCCGTTTCAGAGCTGCCACCTGAAGAAGAGCAGCTGCAGAGGCTGCTTCCTGCAGATGTTCTGTTACTTATGAGCCGTTTCAGAGCCTCCACCTGAAGAAGAGCAGCTGCAGAGGCTGCTTCCTGCAGATGTTCTGTTACTAATGAGCCGTTTCAGAGCTGCCACCTGAAGAAGAGCAGCTGCAGAGGCTGCTTCCTGCAGATGTTCTGTTACTTATGAGCCGTTTCAGAGCTGCCACCTGAAGAAGAGCAGCTGCAGAGGCTGCTTCCTGCAGATGTTCTGTTACTTATGAGCCGTTTCAGAGCCGCCACCTGAAGAAGAGCAGCTGCAGAGGCTGCTTCCTGCAGATGTTCTGTTACTTATGAGCCGTTTCAGAGCTGCCACCTGAAGAAGAGCAGCTGCAGAGGCTGCTTCCTGCAGATGTTCTGTTACTTATGAGCCGTTTCAGAGCCTCCACCTGAAGAAGAGCAGCTGCAGAGGCTGCTTCCTGCAGATGTTCTGTTACTTATGAGCCGTTTCAGAGCTGCCACCTGAAGAAGAGCAGCTGCAGAGGCTGCTTCCTGCAGATGTTCTGTTACTTATGAGCCGTTTCAGAGCCGCCACCTGAAGAAGAGCAGCTGCAGAGGCTGCTTCCTGCAGATGTTCTGTTACTTATGAGCCGTTTCAGAGCTGCCACCTGAAGAAGAGCAGCTGCAGAGGCTGCTTCCTGCAGATGTTCTGTTACTTATGAGCCGTTTCAGAGCTGCCACCTGAAGAAGAGCAGCTGCAGAGGCTGCTTCCTGCAGATGTTCTGTTACTTATGAGCCGTTTCAGAGCTGCCACCTGAAGAAGAGCAGCTGCAGAGGCTGCTTCCTGCAGATGTTCTGTTACTTATGAGCCGTTTCAGAGCTGCCACCTGAAGAAGAGCAGCTGCAGAGGCTGCTTCCTGCAGATGTTCTGTTACTTATGAGCCGTTTCAGAGCCGCCACCTGAAGAAGAGCAGCTGCAGAGGCTGCTTCCTGCAGATGTTCTGTTACTTATGAGCCGTTTCAGAGCTGCCACCTGAAGAAGAGCAGCTGCAGAGGCTGCTTCCTGCAGATGTTCTGTTACTTATGAGCCGTTTCAGAGCTGCCACCTGAAGAAGAGCAGCTGCAGAGGCTGCTTCCTGCAGATGTTCTGTTACTTATGAGCCGTTTCAGAGCTGCCACCTGAAGAAGAGCAGCTGCAGAGGCTGCTTCCTGCAGATGTTCTGTTACTTATGAGCCGTTTCAGAGCTGCCACCTGAAGAAGAGCAGCTGCAGAGGCTGCTTCCTGCAGATGTTCTGTTACTTATGAGCCGTTTCAGAGCCTCCACCTGAAGAAGAGCAGCTGCAGAGGCTGCTTCCTGCAGATGTTCTGTTACTTATGAGCCGTTTCAGAGCCGCCACCTGAAGAAGAGCAGCTGCAGAGGCTGCTTCCTGCAGATGTTCTGTTACTTATGAGCCGTTTCAGAGCTGCCACCTGAAGAAGAGCAGCTGCAGAGGCTGCTTCCTGCAGATGTTCTGTTACTTATGAGCCGTTTCAGAGCCGCCACCTGAAGAAGAGCAGCTGCAGAGGCTGCTTCCTGCAGATGTTCTGTTACTTATGAGCCGTTTCAGAGCTGCCACCTGAAGAAGAGCAGCTGCAGAGGCTGCTTCCTGCAGATGTTCTGTTACTTATGAGCCGTTTCAGAGCTGCCACCTGAAGAAGAGCAGCTGCAGAGGCTGCTTCCTGCAGATGTTCTGTTACTTATGAGCCGTTTCAGAGCTGCCACCTGAAGAAGAGCAGCTGCAGAGGCTGCTTCCTGCAGATGTTCTGTTACTTATGAGCCGTTTCAGAGCCTCCACCTGAAGAAGAGCAGCTGCAGAGGCTGCTTCCTGCAGATGTTCTGTTACTTATGAGCCGTTTCAGAGCTGCCACCTGAAGAAGAGCAGCTGCAGAGGCTGCTTCCTGCAGATGTTCTGTTACTTATGAGCCGTTTTCCGTCCATCTCAGACTTATGTTTTGGGAGATCTGATAAATGCAGCTGCGCTGAGATGTTTTCTTCCTGCTTCCTCTCCATTGGCCGGATATGAGGAGTGCAGCAACACCTGCTGCAGCTGGACGGGTCATGAGAGCAGCAGCATTTAGTAGAAAGAACGTAAGCAGGTGCTGTCGGCTAAAGTCAGGCAGGAGGTGCTTCAGTGAAACGCCGTCATGTTTTTGGTGAAAAGGCATCTTCACCTCCT
The DNA here is from genome assembly GCA_036924055.1 of Leuresthes tenuis. NCBI lineage: Eukaryota > Metazoa > Chordata > Actinopteri > Atheriniformes > Atherinopsidae > Leuresthes > Leuresthes tenuis. Next base: position 29,531,489 of record JAVGWW010000023.1, on the reverse strand, counting down.
CACATGAAGAGCTGCACATCCACCCAGCTTCAGAGGGCTTCTGGGAGGAAAGACGTTTCCTCCGGGTGGAAAACATCTGTGCAGAACCTTCTGGTACCAGTTGTGGTTCTGTTGAGAAGAGGCTCCTGTGGGTGAGGCTGTGCACATTCAACCAATCAGGCCTTACGGATGTGAGGCTCACAGGTTTGTCTGGAGTGTTTCAGAGGTGGATGCAGAGGGGTTCACACAGTAAATCTGAGTCCTGAAGGGTTAATCCCCCACTGTGACATAATCCTCTTACAGCGTGTTGCTCCTCCCCCTCGCACTGAACGGTTGTTTAATCTTTCAGCTCAACAGACACACTTTAAGCTTCACTTACATCGGATATGTTCTGACATCCTGGTCATCAGCACTTGACCAAAGAACAGAACACGATCCAAACAAGTTTCACAGTGAATAAAATTCACAGTTTGAAGCCAAGCTCCAAGTTTTACACATTGTTGAGAAATAATTTATGACCCGTTTAATGCGTTTCGAAGAAAATGACTGAATTCGCTTCACATCTTTCAGACTTTTTAGATGGTAAACCAGCATTAAAATGGGTTTTTTACCGCGGCCGAAGGACAGCAGCAGGTTTCTGGAGACGCTGAGCAGACAGGATGTTCTGATTCAGGTTCATTTGTGGAAGAATGAGAATAAAACATGAAGTTAGGATGGAAATAAATGGAGAAATGAGTGTCAGGCTGGTGTAAATCAGTGCATTCACTGTGTGTTTCACACGGTTTCGCAGCGTCAGCAGACAGCGGCATCGGAGACGTGGACGACCTGCCGGTGCCTCAGCAGATCCAAATCACGAACATCACGTGCGATTCGTTCAAGGTCAGCTGGGACATGGACAGCAGAGGCCAGGACCGGATCACACACTACTTCATTGACCTCAACAAGAAGGAAGACAAGCGCTGCAATAAGTTCAAACACATGGTGGGTGCGGTGAAACGTGAGCGGTTTACCTCCACAACCCGTCCCTCTGCAGATAGAACAGCTCCTGGGAGGTCTGAGCCTTTACTTCTGTCCTGCTTATTTTCCAGGATGTTCCCACCAAGCTGGTGGCCAAAGCCGTCCCGCTGCCGATGACGGTCAGAGGTCACTGGTTCCTGAGCCCGCGCACAGAGTACACCGTGGCCGCTCAGACCGCCGCCAAGAAGCCGGATGGCGAGTACAGCGTTTCTCCGTGGAGCGAGATCGTTGAGTTCTGCACGGCAGGTCAGAGCCATTTATCTCCCCAGGTCCACCCGAGTGACTCTGTGGCGCAATGGTAGCGCGTCTGACTCCAGATCAGAAGGTTGATTATGGGGACTGGATAGTTTAGTGGTGAGATTCCCACCTTCCATGTGGGAGATCTGGGTTCAAATCTCCTGCATGAAAGGTATTACCTCCAGTAGGGGTCCTTAGGCAAGGCCCCCTTACCCTACCTGTAAGTCGCTTTGGATAAAGACATCTGCTAAATGCATAAACCTAAGTCTGTCAGTTTACTTGGTCTCTAGAGTTTATTCAAGGAAGAAACATGACTTTAAATGACTTAAACGCTTAAGAACACAGAAGCTCTGTTCACAGCTGAGGTTCAGAACAGGCTGATGTGTATTCCTGTCTGCAGATTACTCCACCGTCCATCTGAAGCAGCTGCTGCAGAAAGCCGAGGCCACGGCCGGCAGGATGCTCCCGTTTACCGTCTTCTACAGAAACCAGCAGGAGGAGTACTTCCAACAGGAAAGGTGAGTGGTGGAGCTGTGCCTGCGCCAAATCCTGGGGTGATGGGCTGGGTTTTAACTCTGTGTGTGCTGTGAACAGCCTGGAGTACCGCTCCAGAGACGCTCAGTGCAGCCGAATGCTGCCGTCAGTGAAGGACAACAGCGGCAGCCACGGCTCTCCCATCAGCGGGAAGCTGGAGGGCATCTTCTTCAGCTGCAACACAGAGTTCAACACAGGAAAGCCTCCCCAGGACTCCCCGTATGGGCCCTATCGCTTCCAGGTACCGAAACGCAGCGTTCAGACCCACTGCAGCTCCCTCTGGGCTGGTGCCGACCCCACACAGTTCCTGTTGTGCATCCCTTTGTGTTTTTTAAGCAGCAAACTTACAGATTATTTCTGTGACAACATGCCAGCCTTGAACTGTCCCAGCTGCAGAGTTTGGTCCTTTATGAGTGAAGGAAACGTCCCGTCTGCAGAGGAGGAAACGCTGCCTCATGCACTCCATTCACCTGCAAATTAAAACATGTAGAAGGTTCTGCCGTTAATGAGCACATCTGTGTCTTCCAGATCCAAGCAGGCAGGCTCTTCAACCAGAACACCAACGTCTACTTCGGGGACTTTTACTGCATGTACACGTCGTACCACTATGTGATCCTGGTCCTGGCTCCAGACGGCTCCACGGGGGACGCCTTCTGTAAAGGAAGGCTGCCGCTGCTGGACAGATCCCACAACTGCTTCCTGACCTGCACCGAGGAGGAGGACGGCTCGCTGTCCTTCCACCACGCGCAGGACGCCATCCTGGAGGTGATCTACACGGAGCCGGTGGAGCTGTCTCTGGGCACCGTGGTGCAGATCAGCGGACACCAGCTCAGGAGCTTGTCCACGCTCAACGCCAAGAAAGACCCAAGCTGCAAGATCTGCAACATCAGCGTGGGCCGTTAGAGCATCTTCAGACGGATAAACGGCTAACAGCTGAGCTTCTAACTCACTCCATAACCCACTCACCCGTGAAGCCAGTGGCAGGTTAAGTGCTGCAGTTCCACGGTTTGTTCGAACAGTAGCTCATCGTGACACGGTTTCACGGCGGCGTGATGGCGGCTGCCAGCGGGAGGAAGCCAGAGAAGTGACTGTAAGATGAAGGAAAACATGGAGACTGCTGTTAGTTTCCTGTTTCAAACCGCAGACGATCCGTTTCAACCTGCCCATCAGTTTGTTTCTATCACCAGAAAACAGCTGATATCTTTTAAACTTAATGACCCGTTTATTTAAACCCAAAACCTGATCTTTTCCAACTCTAACCATGCTGTGATTGTACCCAAACCTTACAGGAAGTAAGAGAAGTCATCTTTGGCAGATCTCCCTCCAGATGTTCACCACACGGCACCTCTGGGTGCAGGGCCTGGGGTCGCGGGGGTCAGGGGCCTCCTGGTGGTTTTACAGTATAAAACAAATAACTTTAATTATAGCTTGAAGATGTCCATGTTTGAGATGATTTTGTTTCTGTTTGGGTGTTTTACAGGAAGTGATGAGGGGGACTCCTAATAAACTACTGCAAACCTTAAAGGTATCTCCTGTGGTTCACCTTTAATGCTTAAGTTCCAGATGTTTGGTTCCTAACTCTGGGCTGTGACATCACTTTCAGGTTAACATTAAGACGATTTATGATCTTTGGCTTTATTTTTCTCTTCAGTCTCCTAAATGTAAGCCTGTGCTCTGAGGTTTAGAGAGAAGTCTCCCTGTGAAAGATGATGTCACAGCATTCAGATGATGTCACAGCATTCAGATGATGTCACAGCAGTTAGATGATGTCACAGCAGTTAGATGATGTCACAGCAGTTAGATGATGTCACAGCAGTTAGATGATGTCACAGCAGTTAGATGATGTCACGGCATTCAGATGATGTCACAGCAGTTAGATGATGTCACAGCAGTTAGATGATGTCAGCATTCAGATGATGTCAGCATTCAGATGATGTCACAGCATTCAGATGATGTCAGCATTCAGATGATGTCAGCATTCAGATGATGTCACAGCATTCAGATGATGTCACAGCATTCAGATGATGTCACAGCATTCAGATGATGTCAGCATTCAGATGATGTCACGGCATTCAGATGATGTCACAGCAGTTAGATGATGTCACAGCAGTTAGATGATGTCAGCATTCAGATGATGTCAGCATTCAGATGATGTCACAGCATTCAGATGATGTCAGCATTCAGATGATGTCACAGCATTCAGATGATGTCAGCATTCAGATGATGTCACAGCATTCAGATGATGTCAGCATTCAGATGATGTCACAGCATTCAGATGATGTCAGCATTCAGATGATGTCACAGCATTCAGATGATGTCACAGCATTCAGATGATGTCAGCATTCAGATGATGTCACAGCATTCAGATGATGTCAGCATTCAGATGATGTCACAGCATTCAGATGATGTCACAGCATTCAGATGATGTCACAGCATTCAGATGATGTACTTCGAGTAGCAAAAAGACGCCTTTAAACAGCTGGGATCCAGGCCAGGAAATGTGGATTGAAAATAATTATTATACAATATTCTGACAAATGATAAATGATATATTAGATTAGATGAATACATATGAACATATAACGTCTGTGTACTATTATGCTTTTACATTTCATAAAAAAACCTGTTCAACAAGGTTACTTTTGGTGGGTTGGGACCGTGCAGGGCTGGATGCTGCTGGTCTTTAAAGGATCCTTCCATCCGTCTTCTGCAGCCGTCGCTGGGCTTCATTACGGATCTGTGCAGACAAACAGCCTTTAACCAGACGAGGTTCACTGTTTACACTCCAGCTGCTGCCAAACTGCACATCTCTGGGCTGTCAGTCTAATGCACACAATATGATGTTTGACTATCAACTTATTCAGTAATAATTGTTGTGGGTACACCACCTTTTCTGGGCTTCACCTTCAGAAACTACAACCTGCTCCATATTCCAAATGTCAGATTTAATATAGTTTTCACTTAAAGTCAGCGAGTTTAGACCCTGTTTCAGGGACCTCTCCTCAGCTCAGTCATAAACAAATGACCTAATGAACTAGCTTAAAGCTGCTAAATGTTAAAAACGGTGGTTTGTTCCATACATTTGCATTTGTGAGTAACGCAGTGCTCGTGCAGCAGAGATGCCACATGTGCATGTGAATGTAAACCACATTTCCTGCTTCCCCCCAGATCTCAGTTTTCTGAGAAGCTGAGCTGTCAACATCGTGATGTGAGCAGATAATTCAGCTGGAAAGTTAAAGAAAAACAAATATATTTATCTATAAAGTGGGTGAAAGGTGGCAGGTTAAACATGCAGGACAGACATACTTTTAACTGAATTATCAGTGTAACATGAGGCCAACATTTCTCTCTGCTTTGAAGAATAAGTGCACTCTATCATTTTAAAACTCCCACAATGCTTAGCCAGATGGGAATCATTCCTGCTCTGTGATTAAAGTTATGATGAACTCTCAGTGTGAAGAAGAAGAAGAAGAAGACGGCCGTCTGCTCTGTTCCCCTCCTGCCAGCTAACGATCAGCCTAATTTACCCTGAAGAATGTGCAGATGGAACAAAAACCAGTGAGAAGTTTCAGAAAAGATGAACATTATCACTGCACCATGATAAGGTCACAGCGTGTTATCAGACCCGAGCAGTGAAGTCCTCTCAGATGGTTTCAGGTCCGATAAGCTGCTCATCAGTGTGCAGATGAGGAGATAAAGGAGGAGGAAACACTTCATTAACGGAGCAGAGAGACAGAACACACAGAAGAGACTGACCATGGAGCACCTGCTGCTGCTGCTGCTGCTGCCGTGGAGCTCAGGTACGACTCAAAGCTCAAAACTCCAGCATGGAAACATGGAAATTCAGACTGAAAACATCAGTTAGACGATAGAGACAAATGTCATCAGTTAAAGAGCTGACAGGACTTAATATTCCCATGAATCTCTGCTTCTGCCTCAGGCAGCTGCTGCCTTTTTCTTACTTTTACTAAAACTTCTCTTGTTAAAGCGGAAAGATGTAACCGGATCTGTAACCGGATCTGTAACCGGGTCTGTAACCGGATGTGTAACCGGTCTGAAACCGGATCTGTAACCGGATCTGTAACCGGATCTGTAACCGGATCTGTAACCGGATCTGTAACCGGATCTTTAACCAGGTCTGTAACCGGATCTGTAACCGGATCTGTAACCGGTCTGTAACCGATCTGTAACCGGGTCTGTAACCGGATCTTTAACCAGGTCTGTAACCGGGTCTGTAACCGGATGTGTAACCGGTCTGAAACCGGATCTGTAACCGGATCTGTAACCGGATCTGTAACCGGATCTGTAACCGGATCTGTAACCGGATCTTTAACCAGGTCTGTAACCGGATCTGTAACCGGATCTGTAACCGGTCTGTAACCGATCTGTAACCGGGTCTGTAACCGGATCTTTAACCAGGTCTGTAACCGGGTCTGTAACCGGATGTGTAACCGGGTCTGTAACCGGATGTGTAACCGGTCTGTAACCGGGTCTGTAACCGGTCTGTAACCGGGTCTGTAACCAGATCTGTAACCGGATCTGTAACCGGATCTGTAACCGGTCTGTAACGGGTCTGTAACCGGATGTGTAACCGGGTCTGTAACCGGATCTGTAACCGGATCTGTAACCGGATGTGTAACCGGTCTGTAACCGGATGTGTAACCGGGTCTGTAACCGGATCTGTAACCGGATCTGTAACCGGATCTGTAACCGGTCTGTAACGGGTCTGTAACCGGATGTGTAACCGGGTCTGTAACCGGATCTGTAACCGGATCTGTAACCGGATGTGTAACCGGTCTGTAACCGGTCTGTAACCGGGTCTGTAACCGGATCTGTAACCGGATGTGTAACCGGGTCTGTAACCGGATGCGTAACCGGGTCTGTAACCGGATGTGTAACCGGATGTGTAACCGGATCTGTAACCGGGTCTGTAACCGGATCTGTAACCGGTCTGTAACCGGATGTGTAACCTGATCTGTAACGGGTCTGTAACCGGATCTGTAACCGGTCTGTAACCGGATGTGTAACCTGATCTGTAACGGGTCTGTAACGGGTCTGTAACCGGATCTGTAAACGGGTCTGTAACCGGATGTGTAACCGGATCTTTAACCGGATCTGTAACCGGATGTGTAACCGGATGTGTAACCGGGTCTGTAACCGGATCTGTAACCGGTCTGTAACCGGTCTGTAACCGGATGTGTAACCTGATCTGTAACGGGTCTGTAACCGGATCTGTAACCGGTCTGTAACCGGATGTGTAACCTGATCTGTAACGGGTCTGTAACCGGATCTGTAAACGGGTCTGTAACCGGATGTGTAACCGGATGTGTAACCGGATCTGTAACGGGTCTGTAACGGGTCTGTAACCGGATCTGTAAACGGATCTGTAACCGGATGTGTAACCGGTCTGTAACCGGATGTGTAACCGGGTCTGTAACCGGATCTGTAACCGGTCTGTAACCGGATCTGTAACCGGTCTGTAACCGGATGTGTAACCTGATGTGTAACCTGATCTGTAACGGGTCTGTAACCGGATCTGTAAACGGATCTGTAACCGGATGTGTAACCGGATGTGTAACCGGGTCTGTAACGGGTCTGTAACGGGTCTGTAACCGGATCTGTAAACGGATCTGTAACCGGATGTGTAACCGGATCTGTAACCGGGTCTGTTCTGTTCCCCACAGTCGGCAGGATCCTTCCAGACGGTCGCTGTGAAACAGCAAAAGCTGACATCGTCGTGTTGTTGGACCAGTCTGGGAGCATCAGTCCCAGAGGCTTTGAAGACATGAAGACGTTTGTTGCTGAATGTGTCAACATGTTCAACATCGGCCCGGTCCAGATTGGTAACAGTTTTCCTGCTATTCTCTTATTACTGATGGAGCTCCACCATCCGGGGGGGAGGAGGAGCTCCACCATCCGGGGGGGAGGAGCTCCACCATCCGGGGGGGAGGAGGAGCTCCACCATCCGGGGGGGGAGGAGCTCCACCATCCGGGGGGGGAGGAGCTCCACCATCCGGGGGGGGAGGAGCTCCACCATCCGGGGGGGGAGGAGCTCCACCATCCGGGGGGGAGGAGCTCCACCATCCGGGGGGGAGGAGCTCCACCATCCGGGGGGGAGGAGCTCCACCATCCGGGGGGAGGAGCTCCACCATCCGGGGGGGGAGGAGCTCCACCATCCGGGGGGGAGGAGCTCCACCATCCGGGGGGGAGGAGCTCCACCATCCGGGTTTCTGAGGTTATTTTATATTCATTTTGCCTTTTAGAGACAGTCCGGACTTTGAACTGTGGCGTTTATTTATGACCTCACAGCTATGACCAAATCAGCCATGTGTTCAAACACGATGTCGTTGCTTTAAAGTGGATTGAAGCGGTGCTCCTACATTCAGTCTTGGACCGTTTTAGCTGCTGCTGTTTGCGTTTCTGCAGGTCTGACCAAGTACAATGGAAGCCCAGAGATCGAGTGGCACCTGAACAGGCACCAGGAGAAGAGGTCGCTGCTGCAGGCCATAAACCAGCTGAAACGGATGGGTGGATCCACCTATACAGGTGATAAAACCAGCTGTCAGAGAGGGCTCCAACTGCCCTCAGCTGGGAGCCACTTCCTGGGAGATGTTGGTCTTGATAGTCACATTTCTGAGGGGCTCGCTGACTACCTGCATCTGTTGTGTCTGTTCTATTAACCATCAGGAGCGGCTCTGAAACACATCCTTCGTTACAGCTTTACACCGACTGTGGGAATGCGGACAGACTCCAAAAAAATAGCTGTTCTGATCACTGATGGAGAGTCCATGGATGACATGGTCAGGCCTGTGCAGCACCTCGTGGACTCCGGCATCGAGCTGCATCTCCTTGGTAACCGGCTCAGACTGTGGTGACTGATGTGGTTTGAATGATGAGAGCAGAAAGAACGTTCTGAACCTAAAACACCGAAGAGAGTAAATGTGTTCGTCAGCCGGCTGTAAAACCCTGTTAGGCCACCTGTACACATCATCCAGCTGTAACCGTCACTCTGCCAACCAACAGGTGTGCGGGATTTCTTTATGAGGCACCCCATCTCCAGGGAAGTTCACATGTCTTTTTACAGCACCTTTAAGAGGCTCCTGAGCTCCACCAAAGGCATCCTCAGCCGTCTCTGTGACAGTGCTCGCAACTTTGGTAAGTTTGTGTCCATCATCATCAGGTTTGACCTGAGAACAGAGTGAGGAAGAGGAGAAAATATGCAGAGTGCTCCAAACCAGGTAAATGTCACAACTTCATCAAGTGAAATGAAGAAAATTAACCTAAAACTGTGAAAACAAGTGAGAATAAAATGACCTTCGACTCAAACACTGAACAGAAATGACTGGATGGGTTTTCCCAAAGAGGTTTCTTATCTGCTGTCCTCAGACTCTGTCAGGCTGCTGAATGGCAGCAGTCTGTGCTCAGGCACGCTGCAGGTGAGGTCCAAGCACACCTGGGCCTCGGTGTGTGACGCTGACTTTGACCAGCAGGATGCAGAGGTGGCCTGCAGGGAGCTGGGCTGCGGGCCTCCAGTCCTCCAGGGGGCGCTCCATGGAGACGAGGAGGCTCCAGTGTGGACCGAAGAGTTCCAGTGTGGAGGCCATGAGTCTGCGCTCCTGGACTCAAACAGAAGCAGCTGCTCACCTGGCAGAGCTGCTGGACTCACCTGCTCAGGTGGAGGAGCTGCAGCTTTGATCAAACTCACTTTATCCTTTTACTGATGACTCTCTGCTTTCTGTTCAGAGCCTCTGAAGTTGGTGGGAGGGGCCAGTCGCTGTGAAGGTGAGCTGGAGCTGAAAGGAAGGACGTGGAGACCGGTGGAAGGCCTGGAGTGGACTGTGGAGGAGGCGGCTGCTGCCTGCAGAGAGCTGGACTGTGGCTCTGTTGTTTCAACAGGAAGCAGAAATGAGGCGCCAGTCAGACTCGTGTGGAAGGTCAGACCGGGCTGCGTTAAAGCTGCAGCTGCACTGAGGGGCTGTGCAATGTCCTCCGAGTCTTCCTCCATCGTGGAGCTCATCTGCTCAGGTGAGGTCATCAGTGGCTTCTTCCTGTGTTACAGTCAGTTTCCATGGAGACAAGCAGTCATCAGTGATGTCACACTGATGAGCCAATCATCTGTGTCCTTACAGACCTGCTGGTTCAGCCGATCCTCTGGGTGTCCTCCTCCATCTCTGGGGGGTCCCAGCAGGGGTCTGCAGGTGTGTTTCAGGGCTCCAGCTTCACCATCAGCTGCTCCATCCAGCCGCAGTACCCAGGAGGCTCCTTCCAGCTCACCTTCACTTCCTCCCACACAACGCGCAACTACACCCAGCCAGCTGTCAATCACGCTGCCCACTTCCTGTTTCCTGCTGCAGAGCCCGCCCACCAAGGCAGCTACAGCTGCATTTATCACGTCTACATTTTCTCTCACAACTTCTCCTCTGAGAGCCGTGGGCTGCCTCTGACCGTCTCAGGTAAGCTGCAGCAGCAGGTGGGAATCAGCAAAACCAACCAGACGAGCCGTGATTTTAGAGACCAAAATGTCTGATCATATCCAACAGCTTTTATCATCAGACTGGCCGTCCTGCTGCTGGCTCTGCTGGTGTTCATCTCGCTCATTTGTTACGCCCATAAGGTATCGTGCACCTTTGTTGATCTGAAGGGTGTCTAAACGAAGCCCGACTCACTATGTGCTGCCGTGTCTCTGCAGGCCCCCAGGAAGCTGGAAAAGGCCCCCCCAGGAGGCTGGAAAAGGCCCCCCCAGGAGGCTGGAAAAGGTCCCCCAGGAGGCTGGAAAAGGCCCCCCCAGGAGGCTGGAAAAGGCCCCCCCAGGAGGCTGGAAAAGGGCCCCCCAGGAGCCTGGAAAAGGGCCCCCAGGAGGGCATCAAGATGGACGTTTCTGAGTCAGAAATGAGTCAGAAACTGCAGTAAAGTCCCTGATAGCTTAGCCAGTTAGCCACCTTTGCTCTTTCATGTCTTCAGTCTGACATTAAAAACACGTTTTATGCGATGATTCTTTCATCATCTTTTACTTCAGATTTTTTCCTTTCTTTGTACATGAAGATGTTGCATTGTGAGAAATGTCAGTTCATGCAGGTTGCATCCTCCTGAAAGTCTCTCCAAACTGAGTGCATGCTGGTGTCTCCATGGAGACAAAGTAGGACTGAAGCTGTTTTAGGTCCGATGGACCAACTTAATCAGATTCTAACATTTCTGTTTAACCATCTGAAGGCACTGCTTCTGTTTGAGTCCACATCAGCTTCCCCCTGAGTTTACAGACCAGCTCATGCTGAATCCCTTCCAGAGACCCATAATGCACCTGGTTTGGAGCCGACAGGACACCCTGACGACAGTAAAATTAGAGCTGGGTTCCTCATTTGAAAGGTTCTAAAGGTCAGAAATCTAAGAATCCAGATGGACAGCTCAAGTAAATGTCTCAAAGTAAATAAAGTCATTTTGAGGGAATACATCAACGTAAAGGAAAGTAATACAATAAATAAAGAATATAAATACAATAAAGAAAAGGTAACATGAGCTCAAATGAATGCAGGTTCAAATTAAAGATGATAAATGTATTTATTTCCCCATTCTTTAGCGTTACTTTTTTATAAAAAGGGTGTTATAGCAGCAATTATCACGTCTCATTTAACTTTTAGTTTCATGTTACAGGATTATAAAGTCAAATGTCTCTGATAATAATAATAATGATGATAATACGACCTTTTCCACCACGGTCTCACAGCTGGAGGCGATGCTTCTCATCTGGACGTCTGCGCTCAAACAAAGTCTGACCAGAGGTGACCAACAGAATTAATGAGGCAGCTCCACACATACAGTCCGGCTGCAGAGGGACTGAACAAGAGGCCTGATGCCCCACGCTCCCTGAACACCTCCAACAGCTTCCATCCTCAGAGAGGGAGGACAAAAATAAATATGGAGGAAAAGATGGAGGAAAAATAAATAAATATGGAGGAAAAAAATAAATAAATATGGAGGAAAAATAAATAAATATGGAGGAAAAAAAATAAAGATGGAAAAAAATAATTATGGAGGAAAAGATGGAGGAAAAATAAATAAATATGGAGGAAAAAAATAAATAAATATGGAGGAAAAAAATAAAGATGGAAAAAAATAAATATGGAGGAAAAGATGGAAAAAAATAAGGATGGAGGAAAAAATAAATATGGAGGAAAAAATAAATATGGAGGAAAAATAAATGAATAAATAAATTCAGAGAAATTCAAAAGTCACATCTTTATTTTAATATTTCACTTTGAAGTCACATACAAGACAAAGAAAGTACACATTCTGTAAAAAAAGAAATAAAAATGAATCTTCCATCAGAAATAAGATTTCAGCTTCTGGTTCAGTTCAGTCTGTGCAGAATTAACTCGTTTTATATCTTATATATATCTTCTCTTCTTTTCATCCCTCAGCCTGCAGCTCAGAGCAGGAGCTGCCGGTGCGTTCAAGGTCCCTCCGATATCTGAACATCAGCTGGAAAGAAGGCTGTGAAAAGAATCTGAATATTCTTCCAGCAGTTCTCACCTCTCAGAGAGACGCTGCGGTTCCTCCTGATCGAACCAGATTCTGTAAAATAACTTTCAGTCTGTTGTGCCGGCGGCAGCACAAATAAGAGCCTTTCGCTCTGAAAATGGACCAAAGTCGTGCTCAGAGGCGCCGTGCTGTTCTGCTGCAGCGTTGACGGAGGAACAGGAAACACGAGTTTCTTTAAAAAGTGATGCGAGCGTTAATGAGGACGAACAGATTCTGTCAAAACACACAAAGACCTGATAAAAGAGGGAAACGGTAAAAACCAGCAGCAACGAGGACCTGAAACAAAACTATGAACAGAATTATGACATCACGCAGGACTGCTAGCGGTCGTTTCCATGGCAACGCTTCACGCGTCCGATTAAAATCAACTCAAAGTGCTGCGAGGCTGCAGGTGCTCAGGCACAGTCTCCGGCTCCACGCCGCCTCACTCCTCCGGGCGCTCGCCGCCGGGCGTCCCGTGCACTCTGAAGCGGTACATGCACGTGTATTCCGGGTGGCCCCAGTTGGACAGAACCTGCACCTCGATGATCTGGAAGAATCCATCGTTCTCCTCCTGAACGGGACGGAAACAGAAGGTTCAAAGAGAAGCGTGACGCGTTCACTGTCTCGCCGTACGGCGGCCCTGACAGGACCGTTCCGTATCACAGAGCCGTCTCTGAGCCGGTCGCATCTTAGTCCTCGGTGTCAGTAACCACAGGGAGTCAAGGTTTCCATCATATTTCTTATTTTTAACAGCCAACACTGAGAAACTATTTAAAATCGCTCGTCCTGAGGTGGTAAAACTTGACGATTCTTATTTTCCTGCAACAAATATTAAACTTCCCGACTGCAAAGATGACCCTGAACGTTGCAGCAACTCTAAACTAAACTTCCTGTTTAAATAAAGGTTTTGATTTGGGAGCTTTGAACGACTCGGACCTGCAGTAACCGCCTCCATCCGTCTATTAGCGTGTCGATGATGCGTTTAAAAGCAGCTCAGAAAACAGAGGACTCACAGAGGCAGGAAACATCTGCAGCGCTTCTCCATCCTGGTCGTAGGTGTAGGCGCCCAGCAGCTTCCCCCTCTCCTGACTCTCGTCATCCAGACCCTGAACACAATCACAAACACTGAGTGCAGCAGGAACCAAACCGGACGTGCTGCAGCTCGGCGGCGCTCGCTTACGTAGACGCTGAAGTCTCGAGGGGCGCTGCGCAGCGTCCCGCTGGGCGCCAGGGCTTTGGGGATGTGCTCCAGGGTGAAGACGGTGGGCAGAATCATCATGGAGAGCCGGATCACCAGGAAGCCCGTGGAGCCTCTGAAGGCCCAGCAGTTCCCTGGATGGACGTCAGGCTGCAGGAGGACAGAAGCAGGACTGGAGCTGCGTTTACATCCCTATCTGACGCATTATTAAGCTTCTGGGCAGCAGGAAACGGATCATTAATGTTCAGTTTGTCGAGCCAATGAAGAGGGAGATCAAATAAATAAAATACTTTGTTGTTTTCATACAAATGTGGAAGCTGAGAAATCCGTTTTTCTTTTCTGCCCATGAATCACCCAATAAGGACCAGGCTGGAAACAATGATTCTGGTCCAGTAACGAGATGGAACCAGTCAGACTCGTCCTGAGCGTTACCTGGAACAGGTGCGTTACCTGACCTGGACCAGGCCAGCGTTACCTGACCTGGGACAGGCGCGCGTTACCTGACCTGGGACAGGTGCGTTACCTGGGGCAGGTGCGTTACCTGGGGCAGGTGCGTTACCTGGGGCAGGTGCGTTACCTGGGGCAGGTGCGTTACCTGGGGCAGGTGCGTTACCTGGGCAGGTGCGTTACCTGACCTGGGGCAGGTGCGTTACCTGGGCAGGTGCGTTACCTGACCTGGGGCAGGTGCGTTACCTGGGACAGGTGCGTTACCTGAACAGGCGCGTTACCTGACCTGGGGCAGGCGCGTTACCTGGGGCAGGCGCGTTACCTGGGGCAGGTGCGTTACCTGACCTGGGGCAGGTGCGTTACCTGGGACAGGTGCGTTACCTGGAACAGGCGCGTTACCTGAACAGGCGCGTTACCTGACCTGGGACAGGCGCGTTACCTGGGGCAGGCGCGTTACCTGGGGCAGGTGCGTTACCTGGGGCAGGTGCGTTACCTGGGGCAGGTGCGTTACCTGGGGCAGGTGCGTTACCTGGGCAGGTGCGTTACCTGACCTGGGGCAGGTGCGTTACCTGGGGCAGGTGCGTTACCTGGGGCAGGTGCGTTACCTGGGGCAGGTGCGTTACCTGGGGCAGGTGCGTTACCTGGGGCAGGTGCGTTACCTGGGGCAGGTGCGTTACCTGGGCAGGTGCGTTACCTGGATCACAGCTCGAGGAGACTGGGAGAAGTACCAGAGGGGAACCCCGAACAGGCTGAGCAGGGCGGCCTTCGTCTCGTACGTCTCGGAGCAGCGAGTGCTCAGGATGCTGCCCCCTGCAGGACGAGCGCAGACACACAGCCAACTTCACTCTCAGATGCACCAGGTCTGGTTCTTAAATAAAATCTGCTGTTTCTACAGCAGAAGAACAGCTTGTTTCTTACCTCCAGACTCCAGAGCGTAGTCCGCCAGGCCGGTTCGGTCCTCAGAGAAACGCCGCAGAGCGTCCGTCACCATCGCACGGATGTCCTGGAACACACCGAATATAAAATACCTTCTGGAAGAGAGGCGTAAAATGCACAGAGCTCCAGAGCCTTCGGTTCTGAGAGTCAGAACGTTTGGGACCGGATCAGAAGATCAATAACTCAGCCTGCTTTAAACGGGTTAAAAATGATCATTTTAATTGATCAGTAACGCCATACTTCGGCACATGTGTTAAACCTGCTGCAGACATAACTCATCAGGAGCCGAGGACCCTCACCTCCTCGGTCATGGCGGTCCCGGCTGAGGTGGCTCCTCCTTCCGTCTCTTCGCTGCGGCGCCGCTCCAGCTGCAGGCTGATGTTCTGCAGGATGCTGAGCTCCAGGGAGGCCAGCGCCACCTGCAGGTCGGCTGGGCTGACGAACTGCAGCGACAGCCACTGCAGCAGCGACTCCGGGGCGGCGGCGGCGGCGTCTCCTCCGGCGGTCAGCTGGTTGCCGTAGATCAAAGCCCGGACCTCCTCTCGGACCTGATCTGAAATCTGCAGACGAGGCTTTGAGTTAAAGATTTCCTGCTGCCTCAGATCAGAAGTTCTTCTGTGACAGATGTGTCCAGATGTGAGCGTCTTCACTCACCGTCTGCTGGACTCCGTCAAGTTGTCGGCACCAGTCCTGACACGAGGACAGACTCTCCACGTCCCGCCTGACGTCCCCCAACGCCGTCTCCAAACGAGAAACCTCCTCCAGCAAGGCATCATGGGACCGCCGGTCCTCGCCGTCGCTGCAGGAAGTTACAATGTCAGGCTGTCGCTCCTTCAGCATCAAAACGCTGTTATTTTCCCTTCCTCAGGGTTCTGTGCTTGGACTGATTCTTTTCTCTTTCTACATGCTTCCATTAGGTAACATTATCAGACAGCAGGGCATAAAGTTCCATTGCTATGCTGATGATACTCAGCTGTACTTATCTATGAAACCAGATGAAACCAACAGGTTGGTCAGACTACAAGCCTGTCTTAAAGACATAAAGACCTGGATGACTCAGAACTTTCTGCTTCTAAATTCAGACAAACTGAAGTTGTTCTCTTTGGACCTTCAGGGAGAAATTGTCTAGTTATATAGTTACTCTGGACGGTATTTCCTTGGCTTCTAGTTCTACAGTGAGGAACCTTGGAGTTATTTCTGACCAGGATCTGTCCTTTCTGATAAAGCTTATAGTTAGGGATGGCTCAGGTGAGCCTGAAACATCCCATAGTTCTGCTGCTATAGGCCCAGCCTGCTGGGGGAGCTCCCATGATGCACCTCTCCTCCCTCCATGTACAGATGACATCATTGCTGTCATTAACTTGTGTTTCTCTCTCTCAGCAGGTGTCTCTGGCCTGGTGTTACGCTGCTTGTTGTCCCCTCTTTCCTGTCCTCTCAGCCCCAGCTGGTCCAGGCAGATGGACCCTTCCTGGTTCTGGTTCTGATGGAGGTTTCTTCCTGGTTCTGGTTCTGATGGAGGTTTCTTCCTGTTAAAAGGGAGTTTTTTCTCTCCACAGTCGCCTCGTGAAACTGTTTTACAGTCTCTGTATGAATTTATTGAATTGGACTCATTTGGACTTTATTGAACTGGACTGAACTGGACTTTATCTTTGAAGTGGCCCGAGATGAGATTTGTTAATCAATAAAACCGATCTGAAAGAGGTTACCTGACAGCAGCTGGGAGTGTTTCTGAGCCCGCCGCAGCGTCTCCTTCCGCCTGCACCTAAAACAAACCGCAGCAGCTGAGCCAGCTGTGACAGAACCGCTCCAAACGTGACCCTGAACCGGGTTCTACCTGTGTTCTGGCTGCCAGCGTCTGCAGCTGCAGCTCCAGCTGATCCAGACGAGTCGTTTGTCTGCTCCGCTGCCACAGATCCCGCTGCAGACAGAGAGCGTCAGAACAGCTGAGTAGGGCCAGAAGTTTCTGCTTCTTCTCTAAAACACTTTCAGTGGCGTGACCCGTTTGTGTCGAACAATAAAGCTACACCTGGACTGTACAGTGGACTGGTACCACCTCTGAACTGGGCCAGTTCCCCCAGCTGGGGAACTAATAATAGAACAGAACGAATTTAATTAGTAAAATGAACCAAATCACAGAAATTTCTATGAATAATCGATAGAAATTCAAGACGATACTTTGTTGCTTTATGGGTTGAAATAAAAAGCGAATTTAAAACCGGGCTCAAATGGCGTGTAAATCTCGTGGCGTTTCTCACCTCCTCCGCCCGCCGGCGGTCCTCCTCCAGACGCCTGCGAAGCCGAGTCAGCTGCATCAGGCCGCTGATCCACGGCTTGGCGCCGCTCTGAGAGGCGAGGAGCTGCTGCTGATGGAGGTCGGCGTGGAGCCGGCGCACCGCTTTGTACCGCTGCTCCACCCGCCGCCCCCTGGCCTCCACCCGCTCCCACAGCGCCATCAGACTCTGCTCCACACGGACGAGCCGATCAGACTCACCCGCAGGAACCTCCTGAGAAGAAAGGAAACCCAGTTCTTCAAAAAGGTCATTTTATTCTCATCCAGGTCTCAACAAAAAATAACAAAAAACTCCAAAATCTGACCGTCTGCAGAGGTCAGACTGAAGTTTAAAGGGTAAATATTCAGTAAACTCCTCCTTCCTGCTCCTGGGAGCAGATATCAGGGCATCTGAGGTCACCAGCAGGTGTAAAACGCCCCCAAAACCTCCTCTGCTAAGCCCCGCCCCCTCTGCTAAGCCCCGCCCACTCACATCCACCCTGCTGGACGGATGAAGCCAGCTTCAGGTGGAAATGTTCTGCTGTCAGCTGCACTGAGGAGCATGCATCTTCCATCCAGCAGCAGCCTCAGAGGATATAAGAGCCCAGTGGATAAACTATATCTGAGGCTAATGTTCCAGCAGAGTTAGCTAAAGACTGTGAATGTGCAGCAGCCACTTTTCATCCCACTGTTTTAACAACTTGGTCCAGTTCAACGCTGGACTGAAGGAACTGAGCCACAAAGAGGATCAGTTCCAGCTCTCAGAGCCTGAACTTCAGAGCAGGGAAATGGAAGCATCTGAGAAATAACTCCTCATGGTTTATTTACTGATTTATTTCTTCCTTTAGCAGCAGCTAACGCTAACAGCTAAGCTAATGAAATAACTCCTCATGGTTTATTTACTGATTTATTTCTTCCTTTAGCAGCAGCTAAGGCTAACAGCTAAGCTAATGAAATAACTCCTCATGGTTTATTTACTGATTTATTTCTTCCTTTAGCAGCAGCTAACGCTAACAGCTAAGCTAATGAAATAACTCCTCATGGTTTATTTACTGATTTATTTCTTCCTTTAGCAGCAGCTAAGGCTAACAGCTAAGCTAATGAAATAACTCCTCATGGTTTATTTACTGATTTATTTCTTCCTTTAGCAGCAGCTAACGCTAACAGCTTAGCTAATGAAGATGACGTACACCAACTTCTGAGGAGTTACTGCTGCTCCTTTCTGAAAGATGAACATTATTGTTCCCACATTACTTTGTTAGCTGAAGCTAACGCTAACAGCTTAGCTAATGAAGATGACGTACCCTAAGCCTAAACTAACGTGTGTTCAAACCAACGTCCTGAACCTCTCTGGGAGCTCGTTGACTTCGGTTCAAACTAATAAAATTCCACGATTGAAACAGTTTTACCAAATATGAACTGACCAGTGAACAGAAGGAGGAGCGTCGCCTGAACAGGACAAAACAAAAAACCTTTTTAAGTACAGAAGCTGCGCCCTGCGATGGACGGCTGACCGGTCCAGGCTGAACCCGCCTCTGGCCCCATGGAAAAGGCTCCAGCCCCCCCCCCCGCCCAAAGGATTCAGCGGGTATAGAAAATGGATGGAAGGACATAAGCTGCAGCCATTCTTTGCTTTGTTTTTGGTTCATTCTGTACCGGAGGCTCAGCAGCTGGACTCTGGAGCGCCGCCGCCATCGGCTCCTCTTCTGCGGAGCGGCTCTGAGAGGGCGAGAGGACGGAGGACAGCGCGGGGGCGTCAGGGACCGCCGCCATCCAAGCTGTGACGTTAACTCCCCGGAGGACCGACTGGAAGCTGGCCGGACCGAACCAGCACAGGCCTGGCAGAGAAAACAGAACATCTGATTTAAGGAACGAGAACGTCCAAATAAAACTGCAGGACCCACCTGACCCTGGACAGAGTCTCAGTTCCTGCCCGTTTAAACAAACCGACGAATCAGAAGCCAAAGATATGAACTAATACGCGCCAACAGACTATAAAGCAGCACACCTGAGACAGGTGCTCAGGTGGGGGTGCAGAGCTGTGCAGCTCAGCATGATCAGTGAGCCCTGGACTGAGCCCTGAGGAACGCCTTCATTACTCTGAGGCAAACCAACACTGATGAGTTTCAGGGCTGTTTGTGCTCCACAGAGTCAATAAGATCTCATCTTTAAGGATCAATGCAAGCAGAAACACGGAAACATCGAATAAGTTTCAGGAGACGTTCAGAAGGAACTTACTGAAGAGGAGGAGCAGAGGGAGGAGACCGGCGAGAAGTCGGACAGGAAACCTGCAGACAGGAAACACACCTGTGGTCAAACCTGGAGGTTAAACACACCTGTGGTCAAACCTGGAGGTTAAACCAGGAGGTTAAACACACCTGAGGTCAAACCTGGAGGTTAAACACACCTGAGGTCAAACCTGGAGGTTAAACACACCTGAGGTTAAACCTGGAGGTTAAACACACCTGTGGTCAAACCTGGAGGTTAAACCAGGAGGTTAAACACACCTGTGGTCAAACCAGGAGGTTAAACACACCTGTGGTCAAACCTGGAGGTTAAACACACCTGAGGTTAAACACACCTGAGGTCAAACACACCTGAGGTCAAACACACCTGAGGTTAAAGCTCTGAGGAAGGCCGTCAGACCGTGCAGAATCACTGTTTTCATTCATCAGAACCAGACTTTTCGGGCCTGGACTCACTGAGCTCTGACTTTAGTTTTCTCATCTAATCCTTGAGGTTTGCACCTCTTTAAAATCTGTATTTTACCATCTGAATAACTACTTTATCATAATCTGTTGGGCGACCGACTTTCCCTTCAGGGATCATTAAAGAACATCCCATAATATCCTATTGCATTAAACTAACAAAAGCTTCTTTAAGGTTAGCTGGGATTTGTTTAAAATGTCAGATTTCAGACGGATTTAAAACAGAAACACCTGAGAAACTCAGTTTGATTCATTTTGTTCCTGAGAACATCTCCACAGTCCAGCTCTTTATTCAAAGTCCTAAAAACGAAGGTTTCTCAGAGACATTCTGAGCTCAAACTCACCCTGTCAGGTGGGGGCCGGCGGTCATGTGACGCCATCGCCTGCAGAGCCACCTGAAGCCCGTCTGACCTGCAGACAGAAACAGACTCAGCAGCTGATTAAAGACGGTTTCAGCAGCCGGTCGGGTCAGAACATCTTTGTGTTCATGAGTTCTGACTAAATCAGCCGAACAAGATGCAGAGCGGCCGGTCCGGTCCAGCAGAAGGGACGCCTCACGCTGCTTTTATCACAGAAAACTCAGAGTTTTAGTCAGGAAACATCTCAGTGAATCTATCCCACAGCTTAAGGTTTCTGTGCACTGAGCCACAGACTTTAATAAAGTATCCACAGCTTCGGACCGGATGACCGAAGCTGTGGTTCAGTAACTTACAGACGGACCAGTTCAGTCGGATCAGCTACAGTTCGCTGTGCATCTTGTTCAAAGGACTGAAACTACAGAGAAAACAGGCGTTCAGCCCTGCATCTAAAAGCTGCTACAGAAAGCAAGAAGCAGCCAATGAGCATCGAGCACACGGCGGCGGCGTTAACCTGCAGAGCGTCCCGCCCTCAGCGAGGCAGAGAAAACGGTCCTGATGAGCGGCCGGAGAGCTGCAGCTGCCCTCTGAGACAGAAGCCAGGCTGCAGGAGAAAGTCCAGCTCGATGTTAGAAGCTGCTGAAACCGCAGTTATGTGAAGAGAGCCGATGGCTCTGGTTCTGTTGAACAAAGAGTAACTTCACACTCTGAAACGTGCGCTTTAGGGCGACTGAAGGCCAGCTCAGACTCCAGAGAAAGCAGAAACATGTGATCAGAGGCTGGTTCTGAGGTGTCTCACCAGCAGGGGAACAAACTGCTTAAAGAGCAGTAAACATGAACTGAGACTCAAACAGAGTTCGGCTGCGGTTTCTGAGGAGGTTTCAAACAGGATTCATGCTGAGGAAGAACTTTCTTTCCACATGTTTAATGTTTGCAGTGAGCAGAGCTTCATTTTCATTAGTTTCATCAGAGGTGAGACCTTTGGGCCGCGTTCCATATCGGACACCACAGAAGCAGGAGTGCAGGAAGTGGAATGCGGCCCAAAGGTCCGTGTTTGGGTCGCCTGGCGGTGGGCATGTTGCAGCCGGGAGGCTCTACGCTCAGAACCTGTTGGTTCTGCAGGTGTGAAACGAGCCGATCTGATCCAGCGGGTTTCAGTGCATTAAGAGAAGGAAGCGTTCTCTCTGTTCTCAGGTACCAGAACAGAACAGAGAGAACGCTTCCTTCTCTTAATGCACCGAAACCCGTTTAACTACTTTAACCAATGAGACGGCCTGCTTTGCCTCTCTGAGTCCTCAGACTGTGAAGTTACTCTTTATGAGACGGACGGTTGCTTTACTTATTGATCCTGTAAAAACGGCGGCGCTGCAGGTGAGCTCCAACAAACGGGCCGCCACAGAGGAGCAGGAGGCGGCGCCAGGCCCGGTTTTCGACAGCTGCTTCTCCTTACAGTCGTCACCTGGTGGCGGCAGCAGGGGGCTTAGCGGACAGACTCAGACACAACATTACACAAGAATCAGAGCCATAAACGGAGTCTTTGTGGCGCGTTTCCGTGGTTCTGGTTCAGAAAAACTTGCTGAAACGGGCCTTTCCCCTGTGATTGGAACGTTCAGCAGCAGCTTCACACGGTGGACTGGTGCTGATGCCTTCTTATCAACACAAACTGGACCTGAACCGTCCTTCTTCACTCAGAACAAACATCTCTGCAGATAAAACCCTAAACTTTGAACATCAAACAGGATTAAAATCATCTTTAGCTTCAGGTCTCCTGTGGAACAAACTCTGTTAAAGTGCTTAAAACCCTTAAAGTCTGCAGAAAAGTCTGATTCACTGTTTGTAATAAGCTGCGGTTCTGAGATACAGAACCTCACAGAACCTCACAGAACCTGTTTTACAGAGCTGTGAAATCTCTCGGTTTGGGAACAGAACAGTTTTGCATTTTAAACTCTGCAGATTCAAACGTGTCAAACTTTCTCTGAAAGACTCACACAGAGATCCGTTGGGAAGCTCCTTCGGGTTCGGCGCCATCGGGCTCATGACTCCACAGCGGCCGGGTCGAGCTGCAACAAAGAGGAGAGAGTCAGGACTCGCAGCACGCCGTCCTCCGGCTGAGCGCCACCGGAAAGCAGGGGGAGGATTTGCATTTCGCCAGGGAAACAGCCAAAGTGGAGGCAAAGAGTGTGCTTTAGAAGCCCAGCAGGTGAAGGGTGACTCAGGTAAAACATCTGTCTGCTTTAGAAGCCCAGTAGGTGAAGGGTGACTCAGGTAAAACATCTGTTTGCTTTAGAAGCCCAGCAGGTGAAGGGTGACTCAGGTAAAACATCTGTCTGCTTTAGAAGCCCAGCAGGTGAAGGGTGACTCAGGTAAAACATCTGTTTGCTTTAGAAGCCCAGCAGGTGAAGGGTGACTCAGGTAAAACATCTGTTTGCTTTGGAAGCCCAGCAGGTGAAGGGTGACTCAGGTAAAACATCTGCTTTAGAAGCCCAGCAGGTGAAGGGTGACTCAGGTAAAACATCTGTTTGCTTTAGAAGCCCAGCAGGTGAAGGGTGACTCAGGTAAAACATCTGTTTGCTCTGAGGGAAGCCCAGCAGGTGAAGGGTGACTCAGGTTAAACATCTGTTTGCTTTAGAAGCCCAGCAGGTGAAGGGTGACTCAGGTAAAACATCTGTCTGCTTTAGAAGCCCAGCAGGTGAAGGGTGACTCAGGTAAAACATCTGCTTTAGAAGCCCAGCAGGTGAAGGGTGACTCAGGTAAAACATCTGTTTGCTCTTAGAGAAGCCCAGCAGGTGAAGGGTGACTCAGGTAAAACATCTGTTTGCTTTAGAAGCCCAGCAGGTGAAGGGTGACTCAGGTAAAACATCTGTCTGCTTTAGAAGCCCAGCAGGTGAAGGGTGACTCAGGTAAAACATCTGCTTTAGAAGCCCAGCAGGTGAAGGGTGACTCAGGTAAAACATCTGTTTGCTTTAGAAGCCCAGCAGGTGAAGGGTGACTCAGGTAAAACATCTGTTTGCTTTAGAAGCCCAGCAGGTGAAGGGTGACTCAGGTAAAACATCTGTTTGCTTTAGAAGCCCAGCAGGTGAAGGGTGACTCAGGTAAAACATCTGTTTTAGAAGCCCAGCAGGTGAAGGGTGACTCAGGTAAAACATCTGTTTGCTTTAGAAGCCCAGCAGGTGAAGGGTGACTCAGGTAAAACATCTGTTTGCTCTGAGGGAAGCCCAGCAGGTGAAGGGTGACTCAGGTAAAACATCTGTCTGCTTTAGAAGCCCAGCAGGTGAAGGGTGACTCAGGTAAAACATCTGTTTGCTTTAGAAGCCCAGCAGGTGAAGGGTGACTCAGGTAAAACATCTGTTTGCTTTGGAAGCCCAGCAGGTGAAGGGTGACTCAGGTAAAACATCTGTTTGCTTTGGAAGCCCAGCAGGTGAAGGGTGACTCAGGTAAAACATCTGTTTGCTTTAGAAGCCCAGCAGGTGAAGGGTGACTCAGGTAAAACATCTGTTTGCTTTAGAAGCCCAGCAGGTGAAGGGTGACTCAGGTAAAACATCTGTTTGCTTTAGAAGCCCAGCAGGTGAAGGGTGACTCAGGTAAAACATCTGTTTGCTTTAGAAGCCCAGCAGGTGAAGGGTGACTCAGGTAAAACATCTGTTTGCTTTAGAAGCCCAGCAGGTGAAGGGTGACTCAGGTAAAACATCTGTTTGCTTTAGAAGCCCAGCAGGTGAAGGGTGACTCAGGTAAAACATCTGTTTGCTTTGGAAGCCCAGCAGGTGAAGGGTGACTCAGGTAAAACATCTGTTTGCTTTGGAAGCCCAGCAGGTGAAGGGTGACTCAGGTAAAACATCTGTTTGCTTTAGAAGCCCAGCAGGTGAAGGGTGACTCAGGTAAAACATCTGTTTGACACCACTGTGACAGGAAGGGGGCGGGGCCACAGCTTTACCTCCACGCCTGTCGCCCTGCCTGCTGACCTCTGAGCACCGACACACCTGCCAGGCGTGCAGCAGCGCAGACACGCAGCGGGCCGCCGCCCTCCTGACACACAGCACAGAGCAGCTCAGCCACAGCTGCAGCACATCTGGAAGAGCCCAACCGCAGAGTCAGAGCGAAGCAGGAGGAGCTGATTTACATACAGATTTACACAAATCAGCTGAGGGATTCAAGCCGAGCAGCTGCAGCTCAGCGTCTGATTTCAATATGGGCGGGGCTTATGATGTGGGCGGGGCTTAAACCTGCCAGGCCAGCTGCTGTAAAACAAAGCCTCCTGCTGAGGTTCATGTTGGTTTCTGTTCCTTAAAGGTGACATATTTGGCCTTTTATGAAGAACAGAGGGGTGGAGCCTAAAGGTCTGGACACGCCTCCTGTGAGCGTCCAGCCGGCAGCAGAGCTGCAGCTTCCTGCTGAAAGGTTCTGTTCAGAGGCCCTGAACCCAGCCGCCTCACCTGTAGTTCCAGCTGAAAGGTTCTGTTCAGAGGCCCTGAACCCAGCCGCCTCACCTGTCCTGCGGGCCCGCTCTCTGCAGTAGACGATGCTCGTGTCGGGTTCTGCGGACGATAACTCGGCCTGCGATGCGCTCCTGCTGCAGTCGTTACAGTAAACCCTGCTGAGCGCCGGGTGTTTGGCGCAGCCTGAAGCCGTCGGAGGGTTTTCCACCACGCTGCCATCCTCCGCCACGCCGGTGCTCTCTGAAACAGACACAAGGAGTGAGTCCAGCTGCTGGTGCTACAGACACAAGGAGTGAGTCCAGCTGCTGGTGCTACAGACACAAGGAGTGAGTCCAGCTGCTACAGACACAAGGAGTGAGTCCAGCTGCTACAGACACAAGGAGTGAGTCCAGCTGCTACAGACACAAGGAGTGAGTCCAGCTGCTGCAGACACAAGGAGTGAGTCCAGCTGCTGGTGCTACAGACACAAGGAGTGAGTCCAGCTGCTGCAGACACAAGGAGTGAGTCCAGCTGCTGCAGACACAAGGAGTGAGTCCAGCCACTGCAGACACAAGGAGTGAGTCCAGCTGCTACAGACACAAGGAGTGAGTCCAGCTGCTGGTGCTACAGACACAAGGAGTGAGTCCAGCTGCTGCAGACACAAGGAGTGAGTCCAGCTGCTGCAGACACAAGGAGTGAGTCCAGCTGCTGCAGACACAAGGAGTGAGTCCAGCTGCTGCAGACACAAGGAGTGAGTCCAGCTGCTACAGACACAAGGAGTGAGTCCAGCCGCTACAGACACAAGGAGTGAGTCCAGCCGCTGCAGACACAAGGAGTGAGTCCAGCCGCTGCAGACACAAGGAGTGAGTCCAGCTGCTGCAGACACAAGGAGTGAGTCCAGCCGCTGCAGACACAAGGAGTGAGTCCAGCCGCTGCAGACACAAGGAGTGAGTCCAGCCGCTGCAGACACAAGGAGTGAGTCCAGCTGCTGCAGACACAAGGAGTGAGTCCAGCTGCTGCAGACACAAGGAGTGAGTCCAGCTGCTGCAGACACAAGGAGTGAGTCCAGCTGCTGCAGACACAAGGAGTGAGTCCAGCCGCTGCAGACACAAGGAGTGAGTCCAGCCGCTGCAGACACAAGGAGTGAGTCCAGCCGCTGCAGACACAAGGAGTGAGTCCAGCCGCTGCAGACACAAGGAGTGAGTCCAGCTGCTGGTGCTACAGACACAAGGAGTGAGTCCAGCTGCTGCAGACACAAGGAGTGAGTCCAGCCGCTGCAGACACAAGGAGTGAGTCCAGCTGCTGGTGCTACAGACACAAGGAGTGAGTCCAGCTGCTACAGACACAAGGAGTGAGTCCAGCTGCTGCAGACACAAGGAGTGAGTCCAGCTGCTGCAGACACAAGGAGTGAGTCCAGCTGCTGCAGACACAAGGAGTGAGTCCAGCTGCTGGTGCTGCAGACACAAGGAGTGAGTCCAGCTGCTGGTGCTGCAGACACAAGGAGTGAGTCCAGCTGCTGCAGACACAAGGAGTGAGTCCAGCTGCTGGTGCTGCAGACACAAGGAGTGAGTCCAGCTGCTGGTGCTACAGACACAAGGAGTGAGTCCAGCTGCTGGTGCTACAGACACAAGGAGTGAGTCCAGCTGCTGGTGCTACAGACACAAGGAGTGAGTCCAGCCGCTACAGACACAAGGAGTGAGTCCAGCTGCTACAGACACAAGGAGTGAGTCCAGCCGCTACAGACACAAGGAGTGAGTCCAGCTGCTGCAGACACAAGGAGTGAGTCCAGCTGCTGGTGCTGCAGACACAAGGAGTGAGTCCAGCTGCTGGTGCTACAGACACAAGGAGTGAGTCCAGCTGCTGGTGCTACAGACACAAGGAGTGAGTCCAGCCGCTACAGACACAAGGAGTGAGTCCAGCCGCTGCAGACACAAGGAGTGAGTCCAGCCGCTGCAGACACAAGGAGTGAGTCCAGCCGCTGCAGACACAAGGAGTGAGTCCAGCTGCTGCAGACACAAGGAGTGAGTCCAGCTGCTGCAGACACAAGGAGTGAGTCCAGCTGCTGCAGACACAAGGAGTGAGTCCAGCTGCTACAGACACAAGGAGTGAGTCCAGCTGCTGCAGACACAAGGAGTGAGTCCAGCCGCTACAGACACAAGGAGTGAGTCCAGCCGCTGCAGACACAAGGAGTGAGTCCAGCCGCTGCAGACACAAGGAGTGAGTCCAGCCGCTGCAGACACAAGGAGTGAGTCCAGCTGCTGCAGACACAAGGAGTGAGTCCAGCTGCTGCAGACACAAGGAGTGAGTCCAGCTGCTGCAGACACAAGGAGTGAGTCCAGCTGCTGCAGACACAAGGAGTGAGTCCAGCTGCTGCAGACACAAGGAGTGAGTCCAGCTGCTCGTTAATCACAGCAGCAGCAGAGAAAAGCTCCACATTTATCACAGAAACAGCCTGCAGCAGAGGCTGAAACCACCGCCGCAGCTTCAGAGCCGCAGCTTCAGAGCCGCAGCTTCAGAGCCGCAGCACGAAACAGGAAATAACAACAAGTCGGGTTCTTTCAAAGCTCTGAAGTGGTACCAGACACCCTCAGATGCTCCTGGTCAGCGGGCCGTCTGCATTCATTCAGCTTAAAGTCATGTTCAGGCGTCCGTTTGCAGCCTTCTTCTTGTTTTTAAGGTTCAAAAGTACAGACAAATGACTGCTGTTGAGATTTAAACCATTTTAACACGTTGGGCCGTGACCCGGTTCTGTTTGGACTCCTGCAGCTCAGACACTTTACAGCAGAATCAGTTCCATCAGCTCACAGGAAGCTGGACTTCTGACTGAAATATAAAAGCTCTGTTCAGCTTTCAGGCTGTTTTCAGAGACTTTTTCCACAGAAAGTCTCGTTTCTGACCAAAATATTCAGAAATTATTTTATATACACATGAAAATGTGACTTTTTTTCCATTTTTAGAGTTCTTTCACACAATCTGGTGATTTAACTCACATTAGATTTAAGTTCTGAGCTCAGATTCGGAGGCGAGGGGCTGTAAAAACGATATAAAACCAGACTCTGCTGCTGGGTTACAGAACTGTTTCAGTACAACTTATCGCTTTCACACCAAGTTCTGGATTTAAAGTCACAGATTTTAAAAATAACAGCGACAGGAAGTCATTAAACACGACGAGGAGCAGCAGAAACTCGCCTTTCGGGTCCACGTCCTGGTCCAAACCTGAGGAGGAAGATCAGCATTAAAGCGGCTGCTGTTCGCTTTATGAGGAGGAGACAAAGGAGTCGGTCGTACCCCAGAAGCTGCCGACCAGCGTGTTCTCCTGGATGGAGGAGTCGTCCAGCAGGGAGGAGATCAGGGAGGCGTCCGAGGCCACGCTGTGGAGGCTGCTGTCCAGGATCGACGGACCGGCTGCGTTACGGGGGGTGAGGAGGAGGAGCGACTCGGAGCAGGAGGCCGAGTGCCGCTGGGACTGACGGGACTTCAGGGACCTGCAGGAGGAGGAGGAGGAGGTTAGAGGAGGAGGAGGAGGAGGTTAGAGGAAGAGGAGGAGGAGGTTAGAGGAAGAGGAGGAGGAGGTTAGAGGAGGAGGAGGAAGAGGTTAGAGGAGGAGGAGGAGGTTAGAAGAGGAGGAGGAGGAAGAGGTTAGAGGAGGAGGAGGAGGAAGAGGTTAGAGGAGAGAGGAGGAGGAGGTTAGAGGAGAGAGGAGGAGGAAGAGGTTAGAGGAGAGAGGAGGAGGAGGTTAGAGGAGAGAGGAGGAGGAGGTTAGAGGAGAGAGGAGGAAGAGGTTAGAGGAGAGAGGAGGAAGAGGTTAGAGGAGGAGGGAGGAGGAGGAGCGACTCGGAGCAGGAGGCCGAGTGCCGCTGGGACTGACGGGACTTCAGGGACCTGCAGGAGGAGGAGGAGGAGGTTAGAGGAGGAGGAGGAGGTTAGAGGAGGAGGAGGTTAGAGGAGGAGGTTAGAGGAGGAGGAAGAGGTTAGAGGAGGAGGAGGAAGAGGAGGAAGAGGTTAGAGGAGAGAGGAGGAGGAGGGAGGAGGTTAGAGGAGGAGGAGGAGGAGGTTAGAGGAGGAGGTTAGAGGAGGAGGAAGAGGTTAGAGGAGGAGGAGGAAGAGGAGGAAGAGGTTAGAGGAGGAGGTTAGAGGAGGAGGAGGGAGGAGGTTAGAGGAGGAGGAGGAGGAGGTTAGAGGAGGAGGTTAGAGGAGGAGGAAGAGGTTAGAGGAGGAGGAGGAAGAGGAGGAAGAGGTTAGAGGAGGAGGTTAGAGGAGGAGGTTAGAGGAGGAGGAGGGAGGAGGTTAGAGGAGGAGGAGGAAGAGGTTAGAGGAGGAGGAGGAAGAGGTTAGAGGAGGAGGAGGAAGAGGTTAGAGGAGGAGGTTAGAGGAGGAGGAAGAGGTTAGAGGAGGAGGAGGAAGAGGAGGAAGAGGTTAGAGGAGAGAGGAGGAGGAGGGAGGAGGTTAGAGGAGGAGGAGGAGGAGGTTAGAGGAGGAGGAGGAGGAGGAAGAGGTTAGAGGAGAGAGGAGGAGGAGGTTAGAGGAGAGAGGAGGAGGAAGAGGTTAGAGGAGGAGGTTAGAGGAGGAGGTTAGAGGAGGAGGAGGTTAGAGGAGGAGGAGGTTAGAGGAGGAGGAGGAAGAGGTTAGAGGAGAGAGGAGGAGGAGGTTAGAGGAGAGAGGAGGAGGAGGTTAGAGGAGGAGGAAGAGGTTAGAGGAGGAGGAGGAAGAGGTTAGAGGAGGAGGTTAGAGGAGGAGGAGGGAGGAGGTTAGAGGAGGAGGAGGTTAGAGGAGGAGGAGGTTAGAGGAGAGAGGAGGAGGAGGTTAGAGGAGAGAGGAGGAGGAGGTTAGAGGAGAGAGGAGGAAGAGGTTAGAGGAGGAGAGACGCCCGCTGACCTGTTGCTCCTCCAGCTAACTCCTCCCACACTGAAGGAGGCGCTGCTGTGAGGTAGATTGCGGTCCAGCAGGCCGTCATCGAGCCGCAGGCTGCGCCGTGACATCACTGCCGTCGGTTGCTCCCTCTCAGAGTCGGACCCCGACGAGGAGTAGCTGGATCTGGGGGGAAGGAGCAGAGGAGGAGTCAGAGGGAGGAGTCAGAGGCAGAGGGAGGAGTCAGCGGCTAAGGGAGGAGTTAGAGGCAGAGGGAGGAGTCAGAGGCAGAGGGAGGAGTCAGAGGGAGGAGTCAGAGGCAGAGGGAGGAGTCAGGGTTGTAGCTCCTCTGAGCAGCTCTGCCCCCTACAGGTCAAACAGAACCAGCTCAGTGGGTTTCCCTGGTTCCGGACCCAGGGCAGCACCGGTTTCAGAAACAGAACCACAGAACCACGGTTATTTCAGCGCTGGTTCTGACCTCAGAGGAACCACAACAGGTCAACTCTGCAGTGAAATGTGGACAGAAAGCCACCGCTGACACAGCTTATAGTTAGGGATGGCTCAGCTGGGCCTGAAACATCCCATAGTTCTGCTGCTATAGGCCCAGCCTGCTGGGGGAGCTCCCATGATGCACCTCTCCTCCCTCCATGTTCTGCTGCTGTAGGCCCAGGCTGCTGGGGGAGCTCCCATGATGCACCTCTCCTCCCTCCATGTTCTGCTGCTATAGGCCCAGCCTGCTGGGGGAGCTCCCATGATGCACCTCTCCTCCCTCCATGTTCTGCTGCTATAGGCCCAGCCTGCTGGGGGAGCTCCCATGATGCACCTCTCCTCCCTCCATGTTCTGCTGCTATAGGCCCAGCCTGCTGGGGGAGCTCCCATGATGCACCTCTCCTCCCTCCATGTTCTGCTGCTATAGGCCCAGCCTGCTGGGGGAGCTCCCATGATGCACCTCTCCTCCCTCCATGTACAGATGACATCATTGCTGTCATTAACTTGTGTTTCTCTCTCTCAGCAGGTATCTCTGGCCTGGTGTTACGCTGCTTGTTGTCCCCTCTTTCCTGTCCTCTCAGCCCCAGCTGGTCCAGGCAGATGGACCCTTCCTGGTTCTGGTTCTGATGGAGGTTTCTTCCTGGTTCTGGTTCTGATGGAGGTTTCTTCCTGTTAAAGGGAGTTTTTTCTCTCCACTGTCTTGGATCAAAGAGAAGTTTCTGACTATCTGTTTTATAAATAGAAGATATAAATAGAACTTCTCCATAATAAAATGATTTTAGTGAAGAACATTCTGGTTAAACTGTTTTAAAGACGGTTCTTCTGCAGGATCAATAACAGCAGCAGCTGTAAGCTGATCAGGAATCTATCAGGCACTTCCAGTCTGATAACGACAGCTGAACACAACAAATCCCTGTAACCTGATCTCACTGAGCCTGACCCACTTACTGACACGCTGCAATAACACCACAGAAGAAGAACAAATACAACTACAGATACACACAGCTCAGTCCAGCCCCAGCTCTGCAGGTCCTCGCCACTCATTACAGAGCCGCCACCGCCGCCACCGCCGCATGCATCCCCCCCACGCTCACAGCGAGCCGTGCAGCAGGAGGCCGGCTCCACCTTTAACCTGCTTACACTTCCTGCTCGTGTCCTGGGTCAGTGAGCAGCTCAGACTCCGCCCACACAGCACTTCAAGGCAGGTGATAAAACTCTGAAGGAGTTTGACTTCAGCGTCAGTAAAACTGAACAAACTGAACTCAGAACATGAAAAATCATTTTAGATCCAATCAGAGCACCAAAAATCTGCGTCAAACAAGCAGAAAAACCTGAAACTTTTCCACTTTGAAACGTTTAAACCTTCGATGACGACCTTCAGTCGTCTTTTACCACCTGTGAAGGGACCGTTCTTCCTGTTCAACTGTTTTAAAGGGGACATTTTCTGAGGCTTTATTGAGACAGACTTTGGCTAAAACACCTCTTTGTTAACAGCTGCTGAAACACCAAAACACTCCAGCTCTGTGAACAGAAAGGAACAGAAAGGAAACTTAGAAGTTATTTCATTAGCTAAGCTGTTAGCGTTAGCTGCTGCTAAAGGGAGAAATAAATCAGTAAATAAAGCATGAGGAGTTATTTCATTAGCTAAGCTGTTAGCGTTAGCTGCTGCTAAAGGAAGAAATAAATCAGTAAATAAACCATGAGGAGTTATTTCATTAGCTAAGCTGTTAGCGTTAGCTGCTGCTAAAGGAAGAAATAAATCAATAAATAAACCATGAGGAGTTATTTCTCAGATGCTTCCATTTCCCTGCTCTGAAGTTCAGGCTCTGAGAGTTGGAACTGATCCTCTTTGTGGCTCAGTTCCTTCAGTCCAGCGTTGAACTGGACCAAGTTGTTAAAACAGTGGGATGAAAAGTGTCTGCTGCACATTCACAGTCTTTAGCTAACTCTGCTGGAACATTAGCCTCAGATATAGTTTATCCACTGGGCTCTTATATCCTCTGAGGCTGCTGCTGGATGGAAGATGCATGCTCCTCAGTGCAGCTGACAGCAGAACATTTCCACCAGAAGCTGGCTCCATCCGGCCAGCAGGGTGGATATGAGTGGGCGGGGCTTAGCAGAGGGGGCGGAGCCAACTTCTCCCCTAAAATATAATCTTAATGCAGTCTGAACTGTTTTGTAGGAACATCCTGAAAGTTTCTACATTTTAAAACACAAATGCTCTTTAACAAATTATTAAATAAATCCTGGAATGTGTAAAAGTAGGTTTTTATTTCACTTTTGTTCCAATTTCACGTTTACTTCTGAGCAGCTTTAATTTCTCAGCATCATCTTCTTTAATCTATGGACGAACCCTGGTAACTGGTCCTTAAATAATCCATCTGACGGTTTCTGCATTTACACCCGACAGGGTAACAGAAAACTCATCATACAGCACATATTTAAAGTCCTGAAGATTTAAAGAAATTCAGTCCCACAATCCCTTGTGACAGTAACTTTTTGTAGAACATTTGAAGAATATCTGCAGTTTTAGAGCTTGTTTATACATATAAAAAGGAACTAATCTAAATTGATCGGTTATATGATAATTTCCAGTAACGTCACATTTTTCTTATCGATATAATTCAAATATCTTATATTTTGCCAGTTTTGCTTTAATAGATAAGGCATTTAAACACGTTTTAATGCTCCCCCCACGTGTCCGCAGCCATTTAAATACCGCTGTCAGCCTTCGGCCAATCAGCGTGGAGCCCAGTCAAATGACGTCAGACAAAACCAATGAAATCCCTGGAAGGGCGGGGCCCCGCGAAAAACAAACGGTGGGTATGCTAATATTAGCTTTAGCCCACTGAGGCGTCAGAGAAAAATAAAATAAAACAAAAAAGGCCGAAACAAAGCGCCAACTTACCGGCAGCGGAGCTCCTGGAGAGTCGGACAGCGCTCAGAAGTATAACCGGTCGGACACAGCCGCTGGCTGAACACCGACTCAGGAACACGAACTTTCAGAAAAAGCCTCCAGGTGACCAAAAACGCAGATTAGCGCTCAAAATAATTAAACGTCACTTAGAAATGATGGTTTTCAGGCGGAACCGGCACAAGGTAATGACTGACAGACAGACAAACAAACAAACAAGTCTACTAGTTGCAGGTTGCGGCGGCTCCTTCGTACTCCTGCTTCTTTGACAGCAGAGACCTGGGCTGTATTTATAGTTGCGGTGGTCGTTATCGCCCCCGTGTGGCAGGAGTTAAAACTGCTCAAACGGAAACTGCCAAAGATCGTATATTAACTAAGAAAAATCACCTCTTTGCTGAACGACTAAAAGTAAAGGTTTTACTGATTGACTAAAATCTTGTGTTTATCGAATATGCCACTTTTACAAAGCTTCTTTTGCCTAATGACTTTTAGGATTATAATGATGTGAACAGACCTTTATAATTTGTCATATTTATTTGGAATTAAAACGTCGAAGACGAAGACGGAAGTGGGCTGAGGGGAATCCTCTGTCATCAATAATAAGACCAACGTGATCCGGATGTAGATTATTTCAGGTCATCCGGCAGCCAACAACGTGCTGCATGTGTTCAGGAAACCGCATTGAGCAGGTCTGTTTTATTTGGAAGACTTTTGATGTTGTTTAGCGGTTCTGGTGTGTTTCACAAAGTTTTTGGGTCCGTAGAAACGACGCGTTTTTGTTTAATGAGTTTGAGCTCGTTGAATAATCTGCTCTACGTGTAACTGGTTGTGTTATTAACAGGTAATAGATGTAGACTTTCTTCATTCTGAAGTCATCTGAGAAAACTGCGGGCCTGTGTTTCCAGATCCTGTGTTTCCAGATCCCGTGTTGCCAGATTGTGTGACAGAAACAAGCAGAAACATCTAGAGGTGAGTTTACCTGTGAAAAGCAGAAGGTGTGGTGATGTACAGGTGACTCGAGTGAGGACGAAGCGTGAGAGGCAGGGTTTAAATAAAAAGAAAAAGCCACCAGCTTTAGAGGATTTAATGGTAAAACTTAGCTGCTGTGGTGTGACGTCAGGTGAAGGGCATCATGACGTCACTGGCTCACCAGCTGAAGAGGCTCACGCTACCTCAGAGTGACCCCAACCTGCTGACCCGCAGAGAGGTCGCCTCGCTGCTCTTCAACCCCAAAGATGCTGCGACCATGGACAGGAGCACCTTCTACGCCCTCGGTGAGTCCTGACCGGACCCGACCGGAACCCTGGTCCTGATCAGGGTCTCTGCGCTCTCATAACTCGGCTGCTTTCTCTTTTCAGGCTGCACGGGGCTGGAGGAGCTGCTGGGAATTGAACCGGCGTTCCAGGAGTTCCAGGACACGCTGTTTAGCCCCGCCTCCATGACCCTGGAGCGCAGCGTTCAGTCCAGAGAGGTCAACGAGAAGCTGGACGCCGGCATCTCGCTGTTCCTCACCCGCCTCTGCCCCTACTTCCTGCTAAAACCGGCACACAAGTGCATCGAGTGGCTGGTTCACCGGTAGGTAGCGCACGCACACGTGCACGCACACGTGCACACTCAGGTCCACTGAATCAGCAGAGAACGGTTTGCTTCAGATGTTGCTCTCATGTGACCCCTGCTGTGATGCTGCAGACTGATGATGGTGTGTGTGTGTGTGTGTGTGCGTGTGTGTGTGTGTGTGTGTGTGTGTGTGTGTTCGTGCACGTGCTCCACAGCTTCCACGTCCAGCTGTATAACGCCGACAGCCTGCTCGCCTGCGCGCTGCCGTATCACGACACCAACGTGTTCGTCAGAGTCCTGCAGCTGCTGCAGATCAGAGGCGCCTCCAGCCGCTGGAACTGGCTGCAGGGCCTGCAGGTCCGACCACGCCCCACCAGCCGGTTCTGAGGCCAATCGGACCGACCGTAACGTTCTTCTTCTGTTGTTGATCCAGAAACCCGGCGTGCCGCTGTCCAGAGGGACTCTGATCACTCACTGCTACACGGACCTGAGCTTTATGGACTTCATCTGCTCCATGGTGACCCGGTCCATCCAGGTGACGGCGCCAGCAGAACCAGAACCTCTGTTGTGTTCATGTCTGTCTGCATCCATCACACTCCTCATTCTTCTTCTTCTCAGGCTTATTCTGGACACTCGCAGAGCTTTTCTCAGCTCAGAGTCGTCTTCTCCTTCTACGCCTCCGCCATCGTCCCCGCGCTGGACGCCGTGGACGGCGTGACGGACGCCATCATCGCCAAACTGCTGCCTTACGTCCAGATGGTAACGCCTCACTGTTCAGTCTGTTCTGCACGACTCAAACTGGGTTCTGGTCGGTCGTGTGAAGCCAAACTGACTCAAAACAGATTAAATTCGTGGGAACTTTGAAGGTTGTGGGTGGAGCTTAAAGCCAAACATCTGGACAGATGTTAGTCAGGAATACAACAGATGAAAGTGACGCATCGATGAATGATTTAAAAGGTTCTGGTTGTGTTGAGTTCAGTCGAACATCATCTCGCCGTCCCCTCAGGGCCTGAAGTCGCCCCTGACCGACTACAAAGCCGCCACCTACATGATCGTGTGCCAGCTGGCGGTGAAGGTGGCGATGGAGGCGGGCCTGGTCGACAGCCTCGCCGTGCACATCAGCAAGTCTCTGGTCAAGGAGCCCGTTCTGGCCAAAGAGGGCCTGGGCTGCCTCATCGTGCTGCTGCAGCGTCAGAAGAAGGGCGCCGCCGGGCCCAGGTAGGTCCGGAGCAGTGGGCTGCTGTGAGCGTGCTCAGTGTGGCGTCCTCTCACCTGTCTGTTGCCTCCTCAGAGCTGCCGGCCGCCTGCGCTCGATGCCGGCGCTGGTTCCGACCCTTCAGGTCATGGCGGCGACTCACGATGTGAGTCCTCTGCTGCGGTACCTGCTGCCTCACCTGGTCCACAGCGAGTTCGCCGGCCAATCAGGTGAGACCTCTAACGTGGAGACACAACATGGCGCCGCTTCTAAGGTCACGTCAGAGTTTACCTGTCGCTACCATTTCAGGTGAGGTGGAGACGGACCGGCTCGCTGTGTTGGAGTCCATCCTGAAGTCTGTGCCCCTGACCAAAGACCTGGACCGGACTGTGGCGCGGTAAGCCTCACCTTCATCATCACCTTCATCATCAGCTCACCTTCATCATCAGCTTCATCAGTTCAGCTTCATCACCTGACCTCACCTGAGAGGCCGATTATTAGATACCTGATCTGTAGGGAACGAGTCAGTCACAGACCGAGTCCTGGTCTCACGTGTTCAGAGCCGGATCTTCAGAGGACAAGACTAGGAATCTAGTCTTCAGGAATCTAGTCTTCAGGAATCTAGTCTTCAGGAATCTGGTCTTCAGGAATCTAGTCTTCAGGAATCTAGTCTTCAGGAATCTGGTTTTGAGGAATCTAGTCTTCAGGAATCTAGTCTTCAGGAATCTAGTCTTCAGGAATCTGGTTTTGAGGAATCTAGTCTTCAGGAATCTGGTCTTCAGGAATCTAGTCTTCAGGAATCTAGTCTTCAGGAATCTGGTTTTGAGGAATCTAGTCTTCAGGAATCTAGTCTTCAGGAAATCTAGTCTTCAGGAATCTAGTCTTCAGGAAATCTAGTCTTCAGGAATCTAGTCTTCAGGAATCTGGTTTTGAGGAATCTAGTCTTCAGGAATCTGGTTTTCAGGAATCTAGTCTTCAGGAATCTAGTCTTCAGGAATCTGGTCTTCAGGAATCTAGTCTTCAGGAATCTGGTCTTCAGGAATCTAGTCTTCAGGAATCTAGTCTTCAGGAATCTAGTCTTCAGGAATCTAGTCTTCAGGAATCTGGTTTTGAGGAATCTAGTCTTCAGGAATCTAGTCTTCAGGAATCTAGTCTTCAGGAATCTGGTCTTCAGGAAATCTAGTCTTCAGGAATCTGGTCTTCAGGAATCTGGTCTTCAGGAATCTAGTCTTCAGGAATCTGGTTTTGAGGAATCTAGTCTTCAGGAATCTAGTCTTCAGGAATCTGGTCTTCAGGAATCTGGTTTTGAGGAATCTAGTCTTCAGGAAACTAGTCTTCAGGAGTCTAGTTTTCAGGAGTCTAGTCTTCAGGAATCTGGTCTTCAGGAATCTGGTCTTCAGGAAATCTAGTCTTCAGGAATCTGGTCTTCAGGAATCTGGTCTTCAGGAATCTAGTCTTCAGGAATCTGGTTTTGAGGAATCTAGTCTTCAGGAATCTAGTCTTCAGGAATCTGGTCTTCAGGAATCTGGTTTTGAGGAATCTAGTCTTCAGGAATCTGGTCTTCAGGAATCTAGTCTTCAGGAATCTAGTCTTCAGGAATCTGGTTTTGAGGAATCTAGTCTTCAGGAATCTGGTCTTCAGGAATCTAGTCTTCAGGAATCTAGTCTTCAGGAATCTGGTCTTCAGGAATCTAGTCTTCAGGAATCTGGTTTTGAGGAATCTAGTCTTCAGGAATCTAGTCTTCAGGAATCTGGTCTTCAGGAATCTGGTTTTGAGGAATCTAGTCTTCAGGAAACTAGTCTTCAGGAGTCTAGTTTTCAGGAGTCTAGTCACTTGAGGTTTCAGAAGTTTAACTGGTGTCCCTCCTGCAGGCTGCTGCTGGACGAGTATCTGAGTCAGACTGAGCGCTCTGCTGAGGAGCTGTCGGCGCTCGACCAGCGTCTGCAGCCTCTGGTTCGACTGTTGGAGTCCAGGTATGAGTCTCTTCAAACGGTTTTCTGCAGTCAGAACCTCGGTAACCACCTGGAGTCGGTGATAGATCATCAGCTGCTCTCCTCCAACAGGTACTGTGGCGCTCTGGATGGCGTCCTCGCAGGTCATGTGACCGACATCAGTGAGACGCAGCAGAAACGTCTCTTCCACCAGTTCCTGTCTCTGTCCATGAGCAGTGGAAAATACCAGGTAAAGCACCGAGATGACTGAATAAACTCGTGAATAAGAACGATCCGACTGATCTGCCCATGCTTCTGTCGTCAGATTTTAGGCGACTCGGACGCCTCGCTGCTTCTCAGCCTGAAACACTCGCAGCCTGCGGTCCGAGTGTCAGCTGTGGAGCACCTGATGGACGTTATCTCCTCCGGACAGGTACGAGACCACGAGAGAACAGCATTTTAGTGAAAAAACACCTGAAGCACAGGTTCCGGAGCAGGTTTACGTACTGGTGGTGTTCCCCAAGGCTCCATTCTGGGCCCCATTTTTCTTCTGACTTCTTTATTGATGTATTATTAGTCTGCATGATGTCACATTCTGTCTGTGAGATCGTACTTATAACCACGCTGGTTAAAACCAGGGGGTATTTTTAACTTTATTGACCGATCTGCATCGGCACAAGTCCACATGTTGGATTTCCAGAGAGGGCAAATGGCTGCTGAAGTGGTCACGCTTCTGCTGCTCAGCGTTCAGAACCAGCGGTTGTTCTGCAGCAGCTGACCATTTGTCCCGTTTCCTGTGAGCAGCTGCAGAGTTTGGACGAAACCTTCCTGAGAGACGCCGTCACGGAGCGTCTGCAGGACGACGTCCCGGAGGTCGTCGCTGCCGCTCTGAGATTGCTGCAGGTCAGTGGGTTGCTGATGTCAGCGGTTTGCGGCACGCACACGGCGGTGTGTTCACTGTGGCTGTTTTTCAGATGCTGTTGGATGTTTTGGACCCAGCGGACGCCGTGGCATGTCTGCTGTCTCTGCTGCACAGAGCTGATCTGTCGGACGCTGAGCGCTGGTCAGTGAAGTACACAATGTGACAGGTGGGTGTTCCCTTCATGGATCCTCCGTAACTCTGAGCGCTGCGTCGTCTTGTGCAGGCTGCACGTTCTGATGGAGGCGGTGCGTTTACTGTCCGACCCCCGGCTGGAAAAGGCGGACGCCGAACTGCTGCTGAAGACGGGCTGGAAGCTGCTGCCCTTCCTGGTGATCAGCTCGGCTCGGCTCGGCCTCGCCGCTGCCATGGCCCGATGCTCCGTCCTCAGCCAGCACCCCCTGACCCTGAACTGGGGGGAAGGTAACGCCGTCTTTAAAGATCTCGACTCTTGGAAAGTGAAGCTTGCAGTGTCTGAACCTGGTTATCCACTCAGAACTGGATGAAGTGATGAAGAGAAGCTCCGAACCCGACTTCGTGGGTTTGGCGAACCAACGTCTCGTTTCCACGTTGACGAGGAACCTGGCGAACATGGAGCACTTCTCCAAACGGGACGCTGTGAGTTCTCATCTCTTTGCCTGCTCAGAAAGCTTAAAACACGTAAAGTTTCATCAGATTGAATCCAGTCTGACCTCCTAAATGTTTCCTCTCTAATAAAAACACGATGAGCCTCTGGTTCTGTTTTCAATCGGCACGTTAAACGTATTCCTGAACGTTTTTCTCAGCTGGAGAAGCTGGTTCTGCTGGTGGAGCAGCAGCGGGGCTCCGGCCTCAGGGGCCGGGCCTCCTTCCTGGTTCTGACCCAGACTCTGCTGCTGAGCCTGGGGGAGCTGAGTGAGACCCAGCACCTGCTCACCGCTCAGAGGGTCTACACGCTGCTGGAGCCCCCCCTGCTGGAGGCCATCAGGAGCGAGGCCGCACAGGTGAGTCTGGCTCCACCGGTCTGCCTCCCGTTAGCTCGACCTTTGTCCACAGTGTTTGTGACCTCACAGGAAGCTGAGCGGCCCGCCGCTGTACCCGCCTCCTTCTCTGGAGCCCTGAGCCTCTACCTGAGCAGGTGTGAGCAGCTTCCAGGTGAACATCTGGACAGAGAGTACAGCTTCGTGCTGGTGTGTCTGCTCAGAGACTTCATCTCCTCTCTGCGGTGTCATGACGCCTCCTTCAAAGGTAACGCCGCCCGTTAGCGTGATGCTGATTCTGATGTCAGAGCTGAGCTGATTGGTCACCTGTCCGTCTGCCAGGTGAGGCGTGGTGGAACCCGGAGAAGATGGACACCAACACCTGCTGCTATCTGGGGCTCCTCTGCCGCCTGTTCAGCATCATCATCGGCGGCGCCGCAGAGGGGCCGATGGCCGGCAGCTTCAGAGAGATGATGAAGCTGCTCGTCCAGGTGAGCGCCACACCTTCCAATCGTGCTTTAAAACCAGAGAAGGCCTCAGTCTCACGATGAGTGCTTCTCCTTCAGGTGCACCTGCGTGAGACGGCGATGCTGTTCAGGTTCCTGTGCGTGCTGTGGGGATACGGCGATAACCATGGAGACCAGCTGGACGTGAGGGTGGGCGCCGTCCTGCAGACTCAGGCCCTGTACATGGGCCGAGCTCTGCTGAGCGGCCAAGCTGCCGCCACGCTGGAAGAGCTGGCAGCTGCAGAATCACCCGGTGAGAAACGTTTAAGTAACCCTTTAACCCCCCCCCCATAAACACACACCCTGAGTAACATTAAGACCAGTTTTATCTGAATTATCCCTGTATTAAGGTGTCAAACCGGTAAACTGATGAATGAAATAAAACGTGACGCCGTTAGCCGACGTGGCTAACGGGAAGTGTTCGGCCGCTAGCTGACGCGGCTAACGGGAAGTGTTCGGCCGCTAGCTGACGCGGCTAACGGGAAAGTGTTCGGCCGCTAGCTGACGCAGCTAACGGGAAAGTGTTCGGCCGCTAGCTGACGCAGCTAACGGGAAAGTGTTCGGCCGCTAGCTGACGCGGCTAACGGGAAAGTGTTCGGCCGCTAGCTGACGCAGCTAACGGGAAAGTGTTCGGCCGCTAGCTGACGCAGCTAACGGGAAAGTGTTCGGCCGCTAGCTGACGCAGCTAACGGGAAGTGTTCGGCCGCTAGCTGACGCAGCTAACGGGAAAGTGTTCGGCCGCTAGCTGACGCAGCTAACGGGAAAGTGTTCGGCCGCTAGCTGACGCAGCTAACGGGAAAGTGTTCGGCCGCTAGCTGACGCAGCTAACGGGAAAGTGTTCGGCCGCTAGCTGACGCAGCTAACGGGAAAGTGTTCGGCCGCTAGCTGACGCAGCTAACGGGAAAGTGTTCGGCCGCTAGCTGACGCAGCTAACGGGAAAGTGTTTATATGATTTCTGGACTCTGAGAACAAATTAAACTAACAGATATGAACCAGTTCTTGGCCACTCAATCACTGAAGAATCAGGATCTGATTAAAGACATTTTACTGATTTTTATTTCTGTGGATGAAATGACAAACATGAAATGGATCAGAAGTTTGAACAGCTTTGTTCACAGTTGATGAGTCTGTCATCTTTTTTCATCTTTCTGTATCAGTGGTCCCGTCCTTGTTGTGTTGTCTCAGCTCTCCGGTCCGAGAGGTCCGGAGGGCAGCTATCAACGCCCTGCAGAGCCTATCAGGAGCCAGGAATTCTCCTTTCCATCCAATCACAGAGAGGCTCCTGAAGACGTCGGAGGAGATCATCGCCGACCCATCGTACCTGAGCACAGTGAGGGTTTTAATTTACACACAAACAGCAGCCAGGGTTAAAGGGTTAAAACCGGCAGAAGTAAAACTTGTGAGCCTCTACTTTCAGGCTCTCTGCGTTCTTCATGAGGAGTCTTCGCTCAGCAAAGCGGCGCCGCATCAGAAGAAGCTGCAGGCGTCGCTGCAGCAGCTGCTGCAGAGCGTCCAGACTCCCAGCTGCCCGGCGTACAGCGCCGCCGCGCTGCTGCGAGCGCTGAGCCTCGTCCACGGACAGGTGAGGGGTTCATTTTCTGTCTGTTCTCTGGTTAAAGGTCCAGAACCTGAAGTGGTTCAGTTCGGTCTGATGTTAAACATGTTTCTTACCGTCCGTTCTCCTCAGGCCGTCCTCCCCGCCCTGCTTCCCGTCCTGGACCGGCTCCTGGAGCAGACCGGCCCCGACACCCCGTCCCTGCTGCGGACCGAGACCCAGCTTCTGCAGCTGGTCCTGGGGAAGTACAACGAGGCGTCGGCTCCCCTGCTGGCCCAGGACCAGAACTGTGTGGATCTGTTCCTCAGAGCTCTGAGGCTGCCCTGCTGCCAGATCGCCGCTTTGGAGCAGGTCGGGTTTACCTGAACACACGGTCCAAAAGCCGCTTTAAACTGGGTTTGTGGAAAAAGCTGAACATCAGAAGGCTGCAGCCAGTAAAACGGCCCGATGAGGTGTGACGGCGCCGTTTTACGCTCCGTGTGGGGAGGAAATGACGTGCCGGGCTGTACTTTAGTCCAAATGTAGATTTAGATGGAACGTAGTGTGACAAGAGACCCTCCGTGAGCCGGGACTCTGAGCCCGGGACTCTGGGCCCGGGACTCTGAGCCCGGGACTCTGAGCCCGGGACTCTGGAGCCCGGGACTCTGGAGCCCGGGACTCTGGAGCCCGGGACTCTGGAGCCCGGGACTCTGGAGCCCGGGACTCTGAGCCCGGGACTCTGGGCCCGGGACTCTGAGCCCGGGACTCTGAGCCCGGGACTCTGGAGCCCGGGACTCTGGAGCCCGGGACTCTGAGCCCGGGACTCTGAGCCCGGGACTCTGGAGCCCAGGACTCTGGAGCCCGGGACTCTGAGCCCGGGACTCTGGGGCCGGGACTCTGAGCCCGGGACTCTGAGCCCGGGACTCTGGGGCCGGGACTCTGAGCCCGGGACTCTGAGCCCGGGACTCGGAGCCCTGCCTCCTTATCTTAATTTAAGGCCACTCAGGAAAAATATTCCAGTTCTGTGCTGCAGGTCTTTGGTCATAAAGTTCGGTTCTGTTTTATCGAGCAGAGACAGAAAAGCTGCTGGTGGATTTCAGGGTTTAAACTGATCTTTATGTCTGATATGTGCTGCTCAGCTTTGCATTAAATGA
Organism: Leuresthes tenuis; assembly: GCA_036924055.1. NCBI lineage: Eukaryota > Metazoa > Chordata > Actinopteri > Atheriniformes > Atherinopsidae > Leuresthes > Leuresthes tenuis. The sequence continues at coordinate 29,488,872 of JAVGWW010000023.1, read as the reverse complement.
AAGATGGATCAGCTGAACCTTTGAGGACGAGGTTTTCACCCGCTCCCTCTCTGCAGATCACAAAGTCCTTCTTCTCGGCCCTCGGAGACGAGAAGGTGCAGCAGAAGCTGCTGTCGGTGCTGTTCGACCTGCTGGTGGAGAGCAGGAGTCCGCCGGTGGCCAACGCCATCAGCAGCGCCTTCAAAGCGGTGAGCGGCGCTCCGATGAGGCCTGAGAAACGCAGATCATTTAAAGACAAACAGCTGTTCTCATCAGGCTTCTGGACCCAACTCTGATGCTTTTTCTTGTTCTCCACAGATCGCCGTCGATGGTCAGCTGGTGGCCAATGAGCTCGCTCCTCCAGAGAAACCCAAAGTCAGCGTGACGGTGCAGCAAACCCGCAGGAACAAAATGACTCAGAGGTATTCCTCCGCTGAAACGCACCAGAGGTTTTCAGGACAGATGTGCGCCCCTCAGACACGGGGAGGGGGAGGAGCCGCGGCCCCTCAGACACAGGGAGGGGGAGGAGCCGCGGCCCCTCGGACACGGGGAGGGGGAGGAGCCACGGCCCCTCAGACACAGGGAGGGGGAGGAGCCGCGGCCCCTCGGACACGGGGAGGGGGAGGAGCCACGGCACCGGCGGGTCGGAGCAGCTGTGAGATGTAAATGTGGTTCTGTTCGCAGGAAGCTGCAGGAGAGCGGCGACGGGCCGGAGGCGGGCGCTGTGTCGTGGCAGCGAGTCACGCTGGTCCTGGAGCTGCTGCAGCACAAGAAGAAGCTGAAGCGAGCCCAGATGTTGGTGCCGGTTCTGTTCTCCCTGCTGGCCAGGTAAGCCCGGCGCCTCCTGCCGGCTGAAGCGCCCGATTCTGCGCCATCGGCTCTGATCCGAGGTTCCTTCTCGTCCTCAGGAGCCTGGAGCCGAGTGCAGCCGACCACGCCGACATGGAGTACACCAAGCAGCTGCTGCTCAGCTGTCTGCTCAACATCTGCCACCGAGTGTCGCCTGGCGGCGGCGCGGCGGCGCCAGCGGGTTCGCTCTCCGCAGACGTCCTGGATGAAGACAAGTTCAGCGTGGAGCTGGTGGTTCAGTGCATCCGAGCGTCCGACACGCCGCAGACTCACCACCACGCTCTGCTGCTGCTGGGCACCGCCGCCGCCATCTTCCCCGTGAGTGGCGCTCCTCTGGATCGGTGAGTTTAGAAAAGCAGGTGATGACCGGCGTCCTGTTTCTGCTCCTCCAGGAGAAAGTGCTCCACAACATCATGCCCATCTTCACCTTCATGGGCGCCAGCATCATGCGGCTGGACGACGCCTACAGCTTCAGGGTCATCGACAAGACGGTGCAGATGGTCATACCTGCGCTGATCCAGGTGAGCCGCCGCACGCCCCCGCCACCTTCATCATCATCCTCCTCACCTGCTGACCCTGACCTCCTCCTTTCAGGCCCATCGCCTCTCTAATGGCTCCTCCTCCTCCCACGTGGTCGCCGTGGTGACCAGGATAATGCACGTGTTTGCCGACGCGCTGCCTCACGTGCCCGAGCACCGGCGCCTGCCTGTCCTCAGCCAGCTGGTGGCCACGCTGGGCCCCACCCACTTCCTGTGGGTGTTACTGCTGCTGCTGTTTAAGCTGCACGCCACGCAGAGCGCCGGCGCCACCAGCGAGCGGGTGAGCGCCGTTTCCTTCCCGCCCTCACCTGAGCGTCAGAGCGGTGCGAGCAGGTGGTCATGTGTGTGTTGTGCGTGCAGGACGCCGCTCTGGAGCGAGACGTGGACTTCTGGATTTCTCTGAGCTGTCGGTTTGATGTCAGCGATCAGCTGACCGCCCTCGTCAGCATCCTGAACTTCCTGCTGCAGCTGCCGGACGACAAAGACGACGGTGAGACGAACGAGAGCCTTCGATGGCGTCATTAAACGTACAGAAAAATAAGCGGTTTGTTCCGTCCTCTGCAGCCGCCGCGAAGCGTCCCGCCGCCCGGCGAGCCGCCAGGAAGCAGGAGGAGCAGGAGAGTGCGGAGGAGCTGATCTTCAGCGTGGAGACTCACAGCAGCAAGGAGCTGCGACACTTCAAGTTCCTCTCCGTGTCCTTCATGGCGCAGCTGCTGGGCTCCGCCCGCTTCATCCAGAAGGTGAGGCAGAAACGTCCGGCGGGCGTCCGGCGGCGAGGCGCCGGTCTCTGTGTTTAAACCGTGTTTGAACGTGTGTTTCAGGTCGCAGACGGCGGTGACGGCGGCGGCGACACGTCCCTGCAGCAGCTGCAGCAGAGGTGAGTGATGGCCGGGCGCCGGCTGTGCACGTGTGTGCACGTGTGTGCACGGTGTGCACGTGTATGAACCCTTTGTGTGGCTTCCAGGCTGCTGGAGGAGATCCTGCGCTACATCCACAGCGTGGCGCGCTGCGTGGAGGAGAACGCCGACAAATCCACCGCCAAGTTCTGGAGAGTTCTGCTCAACAAGGCCTACGATGTCCTGGACAAGGTGAGTCCGGCAGACATGTGACACGTTGGGGGCGGGGCTTCGCTTCAGTGGACTCATGAAGGAAGAACTCCAGTTAAGATGGAGGCTCTAAAGGAAGGACCGAGCCGCCCTGGGTTCATCTTTAGTTCTCCTAAAACCAAGCCTTAAGCTCAGAATCTGTGGCCCAATAATCCTCTGAACCGCGTGACCTTTGAACTCTGCCCTCACATTCTGGCTCTCTGCTTCCAGGTCAACGCCCTGTTGCCCACCGACACCTTCATCACCGTGATGCGGGGGCTGATGGGAAACCCGCTGCCGTCGGTCCGGAGGAAGGCCATGGAGCTGCTGAACAACAAGCTGCAGCACCGGCCGCCGTGGGACGAGCAGCAGGTACCCGGGAAGGGCGAGAAGGTCTCGGCGACCCGCAGGCGGCGCCTCTCGGCGACCCGCAGGCGGCGCCTCTCGGTGACCTGCAGGACCCGCAGGCGGCGCCTCTCGGCGACCCGCAGGCGCCTCTCGGCGACCCGCAGGCGCCGCCTCTCGGCGACCCGCAGGCGGCGCCTCTCGGCCACCCGCAGGCGGCGCCTCTCGGTGACCTGCAGGACCCGCAGGCGGCGCCTCTCGGTCACCCGGAGGCGGCGCCTCTCGGTCACCCGGAGGCGGCGCCTCTCGGTCACCCGGAGGCGGCGCCTCTCGGTGACCCGCACCCTCTGCTCAGCACCAAATGAGGGTGCGCTGGTTTTGTTGGCGTCACTTTATCGTCTGTCCTCTGGCGCAGGTGACGGCGCTGCTGCAGCTGACCGGCGACCTGCTGAGCATCGTGGGTAAAGGCCATGGGAAGGTTTCGGAGGAGGAGGGGGCGGAGCAGGCCATCAACCGGCAGACGGCGCTCTACAGCCTCAAGCTTCTCTGTCGCAGTTTCGGCTCCGGCCACCAGGAGGCGTTCGTCCCCGTGCTGCTGCAGGCGGTGGAGATCGTCACGGCGGCGGAGGAGGAGAAGAACGTGATGGGCAGCGCTCTGCTCTGCATCGCCGAGGTGGTCAGCACCCTGAAGGCGCTCGCCATCCCCCAGCTACCCAGGTGTGTGCGTCACGCCAGCCGACCTGCGGCAGGTGCCAGCTTCCCCCTGCAGGTCACCTGACCGTGTCTCTGCCCCGCAGGTTGATGCCAGCCGTCCTGCACGCGCTCACTGACAGGAAGGAGCTGCTGACCAACGAGATGTACCTGCTGAGCGCCGTCACCGCCCTGCAGCGGGTCGCAGAGACGCTGCCTCACTTCATCAGCCCGTACCTGCAGGACGCCACCTTACAGGTAAGTGTGGGACACGCAGCTCGGTGTGTGCAGCCGCTCCAGCCTCACACTTCCTGTCCCTGCAGGTGTGTCGGGTCACTCGCCACGTAGAGACCTCCTCTTCGGCCTCCTCTTCCTCCGCCCAGCTCTGCCTTCGGCTCACCTCCCTGAGGAGCACCCTGGCCACCAAGCTGCCCCCCAGGGTCCTACTGCCCACCCTCACCAGGAGCTACAGCAGCATGGTGGTCGATAACAAGGTGGGTGGAGTCACTAAAAGCCGGTTAGTTCAGGTGAGAGTTGGTTTAACAGGTAACCGTCATGGCGGCGCGTCCTGCAGGAATCGCTTTCTTCTTCATGGAGTCTCAGCTGACCGGGAGCGTTGTTCAGAAACACGTTTCCATAAAGGACTCCATTACCCATAATGCAGTTCTGCCTGTTGTTCCCCTGCAGGACCAGCTGGGGGTGCTGATGAGCATCCTGAAGGAGCACATCTGTCACATGGACCGAGACCAGCTCAGCTTCCACCAATCAGAGCTCACCGCCTTCTTCCTCTCTGCTCTGGACTTCCGGGCCAAACACTGCCAGGTGGGGGGGGGGAACACCCTGTAAACAAACAAACAAACAAACAAACAACAGTTATTCATCATTGTTTCTGCCTCTGAGAGCTCAGTGGAGACTGACTGGGTCCGGTTGTACCGGTCCAATCCCACTGTACCCAGTCCAGTTTGGACCCGGTCTGATCCGGTCCGGTCCGGTTTGGTTCCTGTGGGCTGCAGCTGACTCTCTCTCTCGTCTCAGGGCGACCTGCAGAGGACGGCGCAGGTGGAGGGCGCCGTGATGGACGGTCTGCTCGCGCTGGTCATGCAGCTGTCCGAGGTCACGTTCAGGCCGCTCTTCTTCAAGGTGACATCACTGCGCTGACATCACTGCGCTGACATCACTGCGCTGACATCACTCCGTTAGTTTCCTCCTCACGGTACCTGAACCTGTTTGTTTGTGCGGCAGCTCTTGGACTGGAGTAAGTCCGGCGGCGGCGAGCGGCTGCTGACCTTCTACCGACTGTGCGACCGCTTCGCCGAGCGGCTCAAAGGGCTCTTCGTGCTGTTCACGGCGAACCTGGTGAAGCCGGTGGCCGACCTGCTGAGACGGACCGGCACAGGTCGGGCTTGTGATGATGTCATGTGACTGTTTCAGCGTTTGATTTGATTTTAAACGTTTCTCCACTGAATGAAACGTTTTCTTCTTCTTCTTCTTAAATTTAACGTTTTCTTCTTCTTCTTCTTCTTAAATTTAACGTTTTCTTCTTCTTAAATTTAACGTTTTGTTTCCATTATTTATTAGATTTCACAGCGGTTTAACCTCATAAAACACATGTATTTATTTACTGAGTTTAATGTTAACCACGTGATGACATCATCACCACAGACGAGCCGCTCTTCGCCTCGGACCGGGCCGTGGAGAAGAACTGCCTGCTGCTTCAGTTCGTCCTCGACTGCCTCCACAAGATCTTCCTGTACGACACGCAGCGCTTCCTGAGCCGGGAGCGGGCCGACGCCCTGCTGGGCCCGCTGGTGGACCAGGTGGGACGCCATCGGAGCGCCGCCGGCAGAGTTCTGCCGCTGACCCGACACTGACCCTGTGTGTGTGTGCAGGTGGAGAACCGCCTGGGCGGGGAGCAGGTGTACCAGCAGAGGGTGACCCGGCACCTGGTGCCCTGCGTGGGGCAGTTCTCGGTGGCGCTGGCCGACGACTCTCAGTGGAAGACCCTGAACTACCAGATCCTGCTGAAGACCAGACACAGCGACGCCAAGGTGAGCTCACCTGACCACCTCAGGCTCCTCCAGCTGTTCCAGCTGTTTATGGACGTTTCTCTGGCCGCGGTGCTGGATCAGACCGGCTCTCTGATCCAGTCCCTCCGTCTTTATGCGAGAGAAGTTCTGAATATGAATTATTTCCATCAGGCCTTAAATGGAGGCGTTTAAACCCTTCAACACTCAGTGGGTCCACAGGGTGAGATTAACTGGGTCACAGCGACAGAACGCTCGGTCCGATCCACTGCCGTCTACGTGCACGTTTCATGCACGTTTGGAAGGAGTGATCTCGGGGTCTGAACCCGATCCGACTGCTTCACTGCGTCTCTGGGCAGAGTTTACAGTCAGTGGGAGGAGCTTAGCGAGGCTCGGTGGGAGGGGCTTAGCGAGGCTCAGTGGGAGGAGCTTAGCTAGGCTCAGTGGGAGGAGCTTAGCGAGGCTCAGTGGGAGGAGCTTAGCGAGGCTCAGTGGGAGGGGCTTGGCGAGGCTCGGTGGGAGGAGCTTAGCGAGGCTCAGTGGGAGGAGCTTAGCGAGGCTCAAAGGTTTTAACGCTCTGAACTCTGTGTTAACGGCGAGGAAAAGTCCCTCCAGTGAGGTTCAGTTGGACCTTAAACCTTAAACAGACTCAAACTTCTGTTACTCAGTAAAGTTTTAGCTGAAATGTGTTCGTTACTAAATGCTCCAATGAACTGCTCACAGGAAAATACTTTGTTTGCTCTCCTTCCTCCTCCTCTTCTTCCTTCTCCTTCCTCCTCTTTTTCTTTCTCTTCTTCTTCTTCCTCCTCCTCTTCTTCCCTCTTCTTTCTCCTCCTCCTGTTCTTCTTCCTTCTTCCTCCTCCTCTTTTTCTTCCTCTCCTTTCTCCTTCCTCCTCCTCCTCTTCTTCTTCTTTCTCTTCTCCTTCCTCCTCCTCCTCTTCTTCTCCTCCCCCCCCCCCCCCAGGTGCGCTTCTCCTCCCTGTTGATGCTGACGGAGCTGGCGTCCAAACTGAAGGAGAACTACATGGTTCTGCTGCCGGAGACCATCCCGTTCCTGGCTGAACTCATGGAGGGTGAGAACTCAGTTAGCCGTTGTTGCTCCGCCAGGTGCATGATGGGAAATAATCCCAGACCAATGTTAACCCCCCCGTAGCCTTTCCTTTGGTCTTTATGGAAGTATGATGGAGTAAAGAAAGATGGGCGGAGACTCAGCTGTGATGTGGGTCTGAAGGTCCAGATGTTCAGTAAACAGCTGCAGAAGCTTCTTCTGACCCGGTTGTTGCAGGAAGTTTATCTCAAACATCAGAGATAACGCAGAACAACACTTTATCTGTTTTACAGATGAGTGCGAGGAGGTGGAGCAGCAGGTCCAGAAGGCCGTTCAGGAGATGGAGAACATCCTGGGAGAGCCGCTGCAGAGCTACTTCTGAAGATGAAGCAGAAACTGCGACAATTATTATTATAGCCATATTAACACTTTTGTTTTGTCATAAATAAACGTTGGTTCTGGTTCTGTCAGCGTGATCGTGTCGTTGAAACATCTGAAGCTCAACCTGCTGGTTAGTTGTTAGCTGTAAGTTAGTTAGCCTTTAGCTGTAAGTTAGTTAGCAGTTAGCTGTAAGTTAGCAGTTAGCCATAAATTAGCAGTTCGCTGTGAGTTAGCAGTTAGCTGTGAGTTAGCAGTTAGCTGTAAGTTAGCAGTTAGCTGTGAGTTAGCAGTTAGCCGTGAGTTAGCAGTTAGCTGTAAGTTAACAGTTAGCCGTAAGTTAGCAGCAGATGCTAGCAAACGATGCTTTCTCATCAGCAGTAATGGACCAAGCCGCAGATGTGCACAGCGTAACTCGCAGTAATGCATGTGAACCGTTAATTACTGCGTTTAAACATTTTGGATTTATTAACCTCATTAAACAGTTGTACCTGGAGACCTCCATCTTTATCAGAAACATGCCGATAATGTAACGTTAGCACAGCGAGAGCGAAACGCGGCGTTTTCTCAGTGAAGTTCGGCTGAAGGTGACCTGATGCACACATCTCATCCTGGATCAGCTGTTCTTATGAACAGAGGTGGAGGCTGTGATGAAGACGGAGCAGAGCAGGAAGTCGTCCTTCAGTGTTTGATGAGCAAGTGGAATCAGGTAAAGGCTGCTCATCGGTAAGGTTACCCGAGTACAGACTGAGTCTCTGCACCTGACAGGTCAGCATCACAGGAAAATATTTCCTCTGGCTCACCTGAGTCATTTCTGACATCATCAGTGACAGAATTACGTCACTTTAAGCACGTTTAGTCTCCTATGAAAACGGAAACATGTCAAATTAAAATTAACTTATTAGAAACATTAAATGTTGAACTTTATCAGTCATTTTAAAGACGTTACTCGACGTGATTACGTCCGTTAAACCTGACTGTGACGTCACGGCCCGTCACGGAGCCGCCTCCTGTCCCGCTGACGTCACGGTGAGTTTTAAGCGGACTCGCGGGGAGGGTCGGTCAGTGACGGGGTGCGTGTGTCAGCATGAGGGACGCGAGGACGCTGCGGCAGCTCGCGCTGAGCGTGAAGCGGAGCCTTCATCTTCATCATCACCCGCAGCGGTCCGCGGGGATCATCGGAGCACCTTTCTCCAAGGGACAGGTGAGAGCGCGAGGACAGGCCAATTGCGTGCGTGCAGGTGTGGACGCGCTGTAAACCTCAGCGCGTGTGCGTGTGTTTGCAGCCCAGAGGCGGAGTGGAGGGAGGACCGGACCGGATCCGAGCCGCGGGGCTCCTGCAGCGGCTGCAGCAGCACGGTGAGAGTCCACCTGGATGTCCGCCGCTGTGAGGACACTCAGGCCTCAGAGCAGAGCCGGAATGTAACGGAGTACTTCTACTTTTACTCGGATACTTTGCTTTAATCTGACAGCTGCAGGGTGTTTAATCAAAGCTTTAATCGACTGATCAGCAGACAGCAGGTTGGTTTAAAGTTATTCTTAACCTGAACAGTTAATGGAGACATTCACCTTTACTCTAATGAAAATGAACCGCAGACACTTTTTTATCAGGGTCCAGTTCCACCTTCAGATTTCTCCTTCAATGTGACTCTTAAAGTTTAATCTGCTCAGCTGAAGAGAAGTTTTATGGTGAGAACATTCATGTTCATAAACTTCAGTTCTTTCTGTCCGGGAACCGATCTTCTTTCCATTCTTTCTGTTCTTCGGTTCTTTCTGTTTTTCTTCTCCATTCTTTCCGTTCTTCTTCTCCATTCTTTCCGTTCTTCTTCTCCATTCTTTCTGTTCTTCTTCTCCATTCTTTCTGTTCTTCTTCTCCATTCTTTCTGTTCTTCTTTCCATTCTTTCCGTTCTTCTTCTCCATTCTTTCCGTTCTTCTCGTCGATTCGTCATTTCTGAGCTGACCTTTCGACTGAACTTCGGGTCGACAGACATGCGGCTCGCAGTTGACTCGCGAGCACAAAATAATTATTGGTAACTGAGTGTGAACATCTGGCACCATCAAGCCGCAGAGCGATCACTGACTGCTGCAGAAAATGGATCCAGTGGATCCAGTGGATCACTTGGATCTCAGGTCTGTGGAACATGAGGTTTCCTCTGAGTTGGTTGTCTTTGTTCAACAGTTTTCAACATAAACTGAACACCTGAAATACTGATTAATATGATAAGAACAGGACTGAGGAGTGTTTGGAGCTGATTTCATGTTAAGGATTTCTGAACATTTCAACTTGCAGGTCGGTGTAATACCACCGATGACCACTAGGCGCTGTCTGTGAAACACCTCCGGCCCCAGAAGAAGAGTCACGTTAGCTTTAGGTTAGATTTCACTGTACAATGAAAGTGTGTTCGAGTTCAAAGTGATGTTTAAGGGTTAAGGCTCAGTTTTATAACCTGACCTCCATCCTTCAGCACACACCACAGGTTCCGCTCAGTCAGTGAATGCATCACCGGTCAGTGAATGCATCACCATTTAAAGTATTTCTGTCCGTTCTGAGCAGAAACTGCTGTTAATGTTCGATGTGTTGAGCTGAAACTTTAACTTTAACTGTTACTGACAAACACGTCTCGCTGCGAGGCGCCGCCGGTCCATCATCTGCTGACCTTAAAGCGACCTTCTGCAGGTCAGACCGGGTTCAGATCAGGTTCAAAGGTTGGTTCCCCTGCAGCAAACCAGCAGAACTCTGATCAGCTGTTCATATCCACACCCAGAGCATGCTGGGAAATGCTGTTAACGTGAGGAGCTGCTGTGTGTTCAGGCTGCGCAGTGAAGGATTATGGGAACCTGGTGTTTGAGGAAGTGTCCGACGACAAGCCGGTGGGCGCGCTGAGAAGCGTTCGGGCGGTGGGCAGCGCCAACCAGAGGCTGTCGGAGGCGGTGCAGGCGGTGAAGAAGGACGGGCACACGGCCGTGATGCTGGGAGGAGACCACAGGTCAGACAGACAGGAGGTCGCACACCTGAGGCCGTATTCATAGGAAGTGACTCTCAGAGAGCTCCGAACTGAAGAGTCTGAGCTTCAGACTCACAGCTGCTGAGCTGAACTTTTCTAATATGGATGGAACTTATTGCTGATTTATAAAGATTTTACGGTTATTTGCAAATGAGTCATTCTACATCTTTTCTTACAACTTTATGACAAACAGCAAAAGTAAATGAATACGACCTCAGATCCTTCCTCCTGACCCAGATTTTAAATGAATACGACCTCAGATCCTTCCTCCTGACCCAGATTTTAAATGAATACGACCTCAGATCCTTCCTCCTGACCCAGATTTTAAATGAATACGACCTCAGATCCTTCCTCCTGACTCAGATTTTAAATGAATACGACCTCAGATCCTTCCTCCTGACTCAGATTTTAAATGAATACGACCTCAGATCCTTCCTCCTGACCCAGATTTTAAATGAATACGACCTCAGATCCTTCCTCCTGACTCAGATTTTAAATGAATACGACCTCAGATCCTTCCTCCTGACTCAGATTTTAAATGAATACGACCTCAGATCCTTCCTCCTGACCCAGATTTTAAATGAATACGACCTCAGATCCTTCCTCCTGACCCAGATTTTAAATGAATACGACCTCAGATCCTTCCTCCTGACCCAGATTTTAAATGAATACGACCTCAGATCCTTCCTCCTGACCCAGATTTTAAATGAATACGACCTCAGATCCTTCCTCCTGACCCAGATTTTAAATGAATGCGACCTCAGATCCTTCCTCCTGACCCAGATTTTAAATGAATGCGACCTCAGATCCTTCCTCCTGACCCAGATTTTAAATGAATACGACCTCAGATCCTTCCTCCTGACCCAGATTTTAAATGAATACGACCTCAGATCCTTCCTCCTGACCCAGATTTTAAATGAATGCGACCTCAGATCCTTCCTCCTGACTCAGATTTTAAATGAATACGACCTCAGATCCTTCCTCCTGACCCAGATTTTAAATGAATACGACCTCAGATCCTTCCTCCTGACCCAGATTTTAAATGAATGCGACCTCAGATCCTTCCTCCTGACCCAGATTTTAAATGAATGCGACCTCAGATCCTTCCTCCTGACCCAGATTTTAAATGAATGCGACCTCAGATCCTTCCTCCTGACTCAGATTTTAAATGAATACGACCTCAGATCCTTCCTCCTGACTCAGATTTTAAATGAATACGACCTCAGATCCTTCCTCCTGACCCAGATTTTAAATGAATACGACCTCAGATCCTTCCTCCTGACCCAGATTTTAAATGAATACGACCTCAGATCCTTCCTCCTGACTCAGATTTTAAATGAATACGACCTCAGATCCTTCCTCCTGACTCAGATTTTAAATGAATACGACCTCAGATCCTTCCTCCTGACCCAGATTTTAAATGAATACGACCTCAGATCCTTCCTCCTGACCCAGATTTTAAATGAATACGACCTCAGATCCTTCCTCCTGACCCAGATTTTAAATGAATACGACCTCAGATCCTTCCTCCTGACCCAGATTTTAAATGAATACGACCTCAGATCCTTCCTCCTGACTCAGATTTTAAATGAATGCCTTCAAATCCACGTGTTGAAAGTCTTTGTTCCTTCAGGGCAGCAACGGCTCTTTCAGGTCCTTCTGAGGATGGGACCAAACTCCTTTTGGGACGATAAAAGTGTTAAAATCTGTTTGCGTTTCAGTCTGGCCATCGGATCGATCCACGGTCACTCGGAGGCCGTTGGGCGGCTGAGCGTGGTGTGGGTGGACGCCCACGCTGACATCAACACGCCGCTGACCTCGGACACGGGAAACCTTCACGGCCAGCCCATGGCGTACCTCCTCCATGAGCTGCAGGCCAAGGTGCGCTCCTCCTCTCAGCCGTCGCCACGCTGAACCGCAGAGTCACTCACTTCTTCTTCTCCACCACAGATTCCTGAGCTGCCCAACTTCTCCTGGGTGAAGCCGTGCGTGGCGGCCGGAGACCTGGTCTACATCGGTCTGAGAGACGTGGATCCAGGAGAGCAGTGAGTCATGATGCCCGAAGCAGACAAACGCTGGGCCAAAACCGCCAGATGGACCGAGTTCTGTGCCATCAGCCTCCCAAAATACCTGGTTCCTTCTTAGCTGAAATCCAATCAAATTTATTAGGAACTACTTCGTAATTTAGGTAAACTCGGTTTATTCAGTGGACCGGCCGAGGAGAGTTACTCACAAACAGAATAGAGACGAACTTCTGCATCCAAAGTAGATGTTGAAGATGGGGCTGGATAGTTTAGTGGTGAGATTGCCACCTGTCATGTGGGAGATCTGGGTTCAAACCCCCTCCATGAAAGGTATTACCTCCAGTAGGGTCCTTAGGTAAGACCCTACCTGCCTACCTGTAAGTTGCTTTGGATAAAAGCGTCTGATAAAGGCAGAAACTAAACATTTTGCTGCTTAATGCACCGTTATGAGGCTGAAACACTGATAAGGTTCTGGTAGAAATCCTCCAGTAAAGGTCACCGACTGTTAGGAGAAAACTTAGAACTTTATCTCAACCTTTTTAACCCAGAGGTCAGTGAACCGACTCGTTGCCTTTCTGAGCCACAGATCATTTACAGACGGCCTTTCCCTCCCAGAACTTATTCAGTTCAATCTGTAGAAATCAGAGCCTTGGTTTTCATTTTCCTGACGTGGAGATTTTGCTCCGTCAGCTTCATCCTGAAGCAGCTGGGTGTGAAGGTGTTCTCCATGTCAGAGGTGGATCAGCTCGGCGTGGCCAGAGTCATGGAGGAGACCTGCGACTACCTGTGTGCCAGGTGAGCCTCTCCTGTACGCTTCCCCCTGCTGCTGGTGTTCCAGCTGAAGGTCCGATCTGATTTCAGCGCCGCTCATTCTGCTTTTTAACACCTTCAGAGGGAACCAACCCATCCACCTGAGCTACGACATCGACGCCATCGATCCCTCCATCACCCCGGCAACAGGAACACCTGTCGCCGGAGGCCTCACCTACAGAGAGGGCCTCTACATCACCGAGCACCTCTGTCAGACAGGTAGGTCTCCAAGGCCAGCCGCCGGCACTGCCCCCTGCAGGCAGCGATGGGAACTGCAGCCCTGTTTAAAGGTCCAAGGCCAGCCGCCAGCACTGCCCCCTGCAGGCAGCGATGGGAACTGCAGCCCTGTTTAAAGGTCCAAGGCCAGCCGCCTGCACTGCCCCCTGCAGGCAGCGATGGGAACTGCAGACCTGTTTAAAGGTCCAAGGCCAGCCGCCGGCACTGCCCCCTGCAGGCAGCGATGGGAACTGCAGCCCTGTTTAAAGGTCCAAGGCCAGCCGCCTGCACTGCCCCCTGCAGGCAGCGATGGGAACTGCAGACCTGTTTAAAGGTCCAAGGCCAGCCGCCGGCACTGCCCCCTGCAGGCAGCGATGGGAACTGCAGACCTGTTTAAAGGTCCAAGGCCAGCCGCCGGCACTGCCCCCTGCAGGCAGCGATGGGAACTGCAGACCTGTTTAAAGGTCCAAGGCCAGCCGCCTGCACTGCCCCCTGCAGGCAGCGATGGGAACTGCAGACCTGTTTAAAGGTCCAAGGCCAGCCGCCTGCACTGCCCCCTGCAGGCAGCGATGGGAACTGCAGCCCTGTTTAAAGGTCCAAGGCCAGCCGCCGGCACTGCCCCCTGCAGGCAGCGATGGGAACTGCAGCCCTGTTTAAAGTGCGGTTCTGCAGCACCTGTGAGAGCAGCTCTGAGGAGTGAACAGGCTGAAAATAAAGATGAGAACATCACTGTTAAATCAACTGAACAGATTGTTCAACATTTGGTGAAACCTCGAGTTTTATTAACTGTGTTTTAACCAGTGAGTGACAGAAAATCTCTGACTGAACGTGTTCTTTATTGATCCGTCTCAGACCTTTACCAGGTTTCCTCTGTAAGCATCAGCTGTTTTCTCTGTGGTTTCCTGTGATCGGGACATGGTTGGACGCTGTAAAGCAGCTGCTTCTACTCGTTCTTTAGAGTTCTTCCCCATTTCTGTGGATAATAATGTGGTAAAGTCTGTGGCTTCTGTTGAAAGTCATCAGTTGGTTTCAGGTGTGTCAGCAGCAGCCAATCAGCAGCAGCCATCACTGCCGGCGCCACTCAGACTCACTCTGACACTTTCACAGTTTTCCTACAGCACTGATGCAGCTGAAGCACACAGAAAACCTTAACTTTACTTTACTTTTGTTTTCTTGGGTGAAAGACTGTAAAAACCCACCAGAGATTCTGTGTGAAGCTTCTCCACCTGCTCCTCCTCAGGGCTGCTGTCGGCCATCGACCTGGTGGAGGTGAACCCTCTGAGGGGCCGGACGGAGGAGGAGGTCCGGTCCACCGTCAGCACGGCCGTCGACCTGCTGCTCGGGTGTTTCGGACGTCTCCGTGAAGGAAACCACCCGCCGGGTTACCGCCTGCCCGAGCCGTAACACGGACCGCCGGGATGTCCCACTGCAACGACGGGCCCTGAACTCATCACGGCTGGTTGGACTCTGGTGAAGCGATGAAGCTGAACACCAAACGCACCCGCTGTCGTCTTCCTGTGAACTCCGATGTTCACGTTCAACGCACAAATGAGCTAAATTATGATTTCATGTATGTTGATTGTAAAAAGATGGCCGTTTGGTGCTGAAACATCTGACGTTTGGACACTCTGGACCCGTCCTTTTAGACACTTTCTCTGGCTGAGATTTGATAAATTAGTCTGATTCTTCAGGTTTTTTCACTGGACTCTGAACAAAGTGAAATAAAATCAATAAAAACATGAAATGATTCTTTTCTTTAAGTGCAGAATCAGAAGTTATCACAACATGTGAAAGAGATTCAGCCTTTAAATTTACACTAAAAGACTCAGAAAGGCCTAAAAATACTAAATTCCTTTAAGGACTTTGAAGCTTTCGTCCTCCAAAGTTACAGGAGGTGAGATTAAAATAAACTTATATTTCTTTACATTAAATTACCGTTCGAACCCTGCAGTGTTTAAACAAGAGGAATACCAAATATTTGAGTGAAATCTGATTAATCTGAAGGAGCAGTGTTAGAGTCTCTGTAGATTAGCCTTTTATTTTCCTTTATTTCAGCTGAAAACCTTCTGGCTCACTGCTCTCTGCTTTCACAGCAACAGAAACATTATGGATCATTTTTCTGCTGCTCTGATGTTTCATGATGTGAGAAGAAACGAATCGTTTCAAACCAGCATTTCAAAATGTATGTAAACATGTTAATCCGACTGAAATCACACAAAAAAGAGCTTTTATTTTGAAAAAATGGTTAATTAAAGTGTTAAAGAGTCTCACACACAGCTCAATGTGTCTTGTTTTATGACCAGTTTTCAGCATATTTTACTAAATACAGACGTAAATATATGTCCATCCATCCATTTCCGGGGCGTGGGGGGAGGAGCCTATCCCAGCAGCCATCGGGCGAGAGGCGGAGTGCACGTGTTTATAGGCGTTTCACAGTGTTAACCGATGAGAAAAAGACGCATTTTTCTGTGTTGCAGCAGCATTTTTACTTTATTCTGATCAGTAACAGGTTTCACATGTTTACATTCTTTAAACAAGTTAAAAATCAAAGGCAGCGACACACTGACGGAGGACCGACCAAAGCACACAAAAGGACGATGAAGCTCCGCCCAGTCAGCAACAAAAGGATGAAGCTCCGCCCAGTCAGCAACAAAAGGTTGATGAAGCTCCGCCCAGTCAGCAACAAAAGGATGAAGCTCCGCCCAGTCAGCAACAAAAGGGTGATGAAGCTCCGCCCAGTCAGCAACAAAAGGACGATGAAGCTCCGCCCAGTCAGCAACAAAAGGTTGATGAAGCTCCGCCCAGTCAGCAACAAAAGGGCGATGAAGCTCCGCCCAGTCAGCAACAAAAGGACGATGAAGCTCCGCCCAGTCAGCAACAAAAGGACGATGAAGCTCCGCCCAGTCAGCAACAAAAGGGAGATGAAGCTCCGCCCAGTCAGCAACAAAAGGTTGATGAAGCTCCGCCCAGTCAGCAACAAAAGGGCGATGAAGCTCCGCCCAGTCAGCAACAAAATAACGAAGCTCCGCCCAGTCAGCAACAAAAGGACGAAGCTCCGCCCAGTCAGCAACAAAAGGACGAAGCTCCGCCCAGTCAGCAACAAAAGGATGAAGCTCCGCCCAGTCAGCAACAAAAGGACGATGAAGCTCCGCCCAGTCAGCAACAAAAGGACGATGAAGCTCCGCCCAGTCAGCAACAAAAGGGTGATGAAGCTCCGCCCAGTCAGCAACAAAAGGGTGATGAAGCTCCGCCCAGTCAGCAACAAAAGGGTGATGAAGCTCCGCCCAGTCAGCAACAAAAGGGCGATGAAGCTCCGCCCAGTCAGCAACAAAAGGAAGAAGCTCCGCCCAGTCAGCAACAAAAGGACGAAGCTCCGCCCAGTCAGCAACAAAAGGGCGATGAAGCTCCGCCCAGTCAGCAACAAAAGGGCGATGAAGCTCCGCCCAGTCAGCAACAAAAGGACGAAGCTCCGCCCAGTCAGCAACAAAAGGGCGATGAAGCTCCACCCAGTCAGCAACAAAAGGGAGATGAAGCTCCGCCCAGTCAGCAACAAAAGGACGAAGCTCCGCCCAGTCAGCAACAAAAGGGAGATGAAGCCCCGCCCAGTCAGCAACAAAAGGATGAAGCTCCGCCCAGTCAGCAACAAAAGGATGAAGCCCCGCCCAGTCTACCCTCGCTTGGATGAAACTCAAAATTTAATAAAGTTTTATCTGAGGTGAAAGTAGTTTACGCCCACAGGTGCAGGATGAGTCATCGTGATGTCACCACAGGAACAACGAAACGCATCAGAACCATTCAGAGGAACCTTTAAAGGTTTCTGAGCACCGGTTCAGAACTGGACCTCCAAAGAGGGCGGAGTCTCCTGGAAACGCGGCACAATTTAATGCTAAAACGTTTGGTCAAAGCTGGAGGAGCTGAGCGCTGGAACTGAGAAAATGATGGTTGATAAAAATAATCTGGATTCATGTCGTGGCCCAAATGTAAACCGGTTCAGTTACAATCACAACTCGGGTCAGAAGGCTGTGAAGGCGTTTAAATCCGTGTTTAAATGTTTAAATGTTCCAGCGGAAGGATGAGGGAAATGACGGCCTGATGGGAAGTGGTTCAGCTGACATTAAGCTCACATGTAGTTTCTAACTGATTTCTATGAGATCATAAAACAACTCCACATGCATCCTGTCAGTTATTTAGAGTTCAACAGGAGCGAGAGAACTGAGCAGCAGAACTCTGACATGTGAAGGGTTGACTTTTAGTTACCTCCTGGAGCTGGAAACAACAAGTTTATCTGTAGTTTGTTCCAGCAGCGAGTCGATGACCTCAGGGCTGAACAAACACACAAAAAAAACACACACACACAGGTACACACACACACAGGTACACACACACACACAGGTACACACACACACACAGGTACACACACACACACACACACACACACACACACACACACACACACACACACACACACACACACACACACACACACACACACACACACACACACACACACACGATGCTGGGACCCGGTGGGACATCCTCTGGTTTTAAAGCTAAGAATAAAATTATAAGACAGCATGAGAGCTAAAACAATTATATTATTGATTGATTAGTTAACAGAAATTATTAAAATTAATCATTTTGTTTTTTTAGTTGTTAAACTAGAATAAGTTTTGGGTTCAGTCTAAATATTCCAACTTTTAAAAATCAAACGAACAAACGGTGTCTGTCCCAAAAAGAAATGTTTTTTAGGTGTTTTTTGGAAGTTTTAATGGAAAACTAGTTAAAACGTTGATGACTCATCCTGCACTCGGGGGCGGGTACTAACTTTGCATCCAATGAAATGCAGTCTGGTGGGCGGGGCCTGATGGGTCCACTGCAGCTGGCCAATGAGCAGACGGCTCCGCCTCCACGAGCGTTTCATTGGGAACTTTAAACACTGAAAAGAAAAAGCAAAGTGCTTCCTTCTGCTGGGGTTGCCATGGTAACAGCTGTTGGTTTTAGGAGTGTAAACGGTAACAGAAGGACGACCCCGACCCGTCGGAGCAGAGATTTAATGTACTGAAGGTTTCCCGCTGCAGCGTCCGTGTTCTCAGGCGACTCTTCTTCTGGGAATCTGACCGCAGCCCTCAGTGAGGAAGACGTTTAAATGGGAACTACGATGAGCTGAACTGAGAGAAACCGTGAAAGTCCCAGTGTGACAGCAGCAGAGAGCAGGAGAAATCGTGTGTTTCAGGACTTCAGAGTGAAGCATTTCTATCTATTAGTTCAGCTCCTTATGACCACCATAAAAGACATGAAGAAGAAGAAAGTGTAGAAGAAGAAAGTGGAGGGACCAAGTTTCAGAAATCAAGGATAATTCTCATGAAATAAAACAAACGGACTGCATCAAATAAAACAAGAGAAGAAGAGAGAAGGCACTCAGCATCTCATTACTGTGTTAATCTGATAAAAACTGGACTTTTAAACACGTCAATCTGACTGAAACCGGACCAGAACCCCCAGATCATCCGGCTGGCTTTGAATCCTCCTGCATGGAGACACTCAGCTGGACCCAGCTGCTCTGTTCAGGCTCCAAACTTCCATCTTTCTGCATCTTTTGGTAAAAACAGTGTTTATTAATCCAGCTGAACTCCCCGTAAAGCTGCTCTCAGTCACAGATTTTTCTGTCTCTTTACTCAGAAACTGGGACTAAAATCAGCCGTTAAGACTTCCTGTTAAAGCGTTTCAGACTGTCGCTCTGCTGATAAAATCCTGAGTTTATAACCACAGAATCACAGTTAAAGTGGCTGAAAGGCAGGGTCTGAGCAGAGTTCAGCTGAACTGGACCAGGACCTCCCACAGAGGAGGTCAGAGGCAGCAGGAGGTCTGGAAGCTTTTCTCTCTCAGGTCGGTGTGGAATCGGACGTATTTCAGTCAACATTCCTGCTCTCCTGCAGATATACGGGAACAGGGATCACGGTCCAGTTAGATGGACCAGTCCAGCTGTGACTGAGTGATTCAGGTCTTCTTCTTCTTCTTCTCGACAGGTCATGAAAGTAGATGGCAGTAATTGTTACTTTAAACGGGTGCATTTTCACTTTAAGCGTGACCATAATACACTAAATGAACATCAATCAGTCTTAAATAAGAAGTGAAACTCGTGTTTAAAACCATAAAATGTTGGCTGAGGTCATAAAGAGAGAAGTTGTTTCCATTACAAATGAACACAGTCGCCCCCTGCTGGTCAAAGCACAGAATTAAAGTTTGTTTCTTTGGCTACATCCTTCTTTCTTTCTTAGTAAGAACCAGAGCTACGTTCTTTTGATGAAGTCCATTAAACTAACCTTAGTAACGGACTTAAATTCACTGTGAAGTGCAGAAAGAGTCCGTTTATCTTTGATTAAAAGTCAAAGATTTAACATGAAGTTTGTTCCTAAAAGCAGAAAAACAGTGGTTCAGCTCACCCTGCATGTTATTCCTTATTAGCCGAGGCCTTTCTTGGATGATGCTACCATCAGATGTTCCTGTGAGATCACAGCGATGAGGAGGAAAGCAGCTGAACCAACGCAGAACAGAAGATTTGATGCGTTCGCTGCGTCTGTTTGAGCCTTTTTGTTGCTGACCGGCTGAGATGTGCAAGAATCACAAGCCTCTGAGGTCCGAAAGCTGCCAACAGAAACCTGACTGACTTTTATAAATGATGTCACACACAGGAGATGAAAGACATGGACGCATTCAGCAGCTCGTAGGGAAGCAGGAGAGGAGGAGGAGGAGATGGAGGAAGAAGCAGGAGAGGAGGAGGAGGAGTGTCGGAGGTCAGAGGAGGAGGAGGAGATGGAGGAGGAGTGTCGGAGGTCAGTCGCTCTGCTGGAGGTCGCAGCGCCTTCTGAACTCTTGCCCTCGTTCATGGATCCATTTGTTGGAAACTGCAGAATCACAGTAAAGTTTATTCAAACATGAGCAGACTGAATGTGACCAAAGTGATAAAGAGTCAGGTTATCTGGCCGTTAGCCTCCAGCCGCAGCCGGCCGTTAGCCTCCAGCCGCAGCCGGCCGTTCGCCTCCAGCCGCAGCCGGCCGTTAGCCTCCAGCCGCAGCCGGCCGTTAGCCTCCAGCTGCAGCCGGCCGTTCGGCTAACTGTCCCATCTGTCCTAACACTCCTGCTGTCTGCTGGTCAGGTGAGACGTTACAGAGCAGCCAGTTTACACGTCACTAATCCAACCGGCTGCGTTTTCATGGATCGTTTCACTCGGCTAATATTCTAACTCTGGTTCAGGGAACATGTTCAGCTCACTGTGACAGGATCCAGATTGTGAAGCAGAGCTGAACAGAAAGTTTCTGCAGGACGGATTTTCCTCTCATTTTATGGCTGTTTGTGTGTATTTTTGCTGTTGTGGTGCAGCTTGTGCACAGGTGTGTGAACCCACCCCACTTGTTTCCCACCAGCACCGGACAGGCAGCATGGCGGGTCCGGTAGTCTCCTTCTCCGCTGGGAAACAGATTGTACCAGAACACCGCCGTCCCCTGAAGGTCACATGACACATGAGCATTTACTTCCTGTCTGTCCAGCTTTCCTTCATAACTTAGTTTGTTCTCATGCAACAATTCAACCAATCCAAAAGTATTTCCTTTAGTTTCTGTCTGT
This sequence comes from Leuresthes tenuis, assembly GCA_036924055.1. NCBI lineage: Eukaryota > Metazoa > Chordata > Actinopteri > Atheriniformes > Atherinopsidae > Leuresthes > Leuresthes tenuis. The sequence goes on along the minus strand of JAVGWW010000023.1, from coordinate 29,468,256 downwards.
GCGTCTTATTAAAGACGGATTTTTTAACTGATTAATCTGTAAAAATATCAGCGAAAGTAAGCAGAATGACCATAAAACCTATAAAATCATCATTATTATTATTTTTTAAACACATGAAGCTGACGACTGATTTTAAAAATAAAGCTTTGAAATTAAATAAAAGAACTAAAACTTCATATATTTTCACCCTTTCATGGAACTTTGCAGGCGAACTGAAGCTTGTGAAAGCGACTCAGGACTTGAACCCGTGAACTTTAACCCGGCTGCTGCGACGCACCTTTTTGGGCTGAACGGCAGCTCCGACGTCCGTGAAGACGGTGGCGCCCCCTGCCTGTACGTCGCTCATCTGCAGCAGGAAGGAGGAGGCGGTCAGACGAGTCATCAGGACACAAAAAGCATCAAAAGCAACAAACAGAGACGATCACTGACGTAGAGCAGCCAGGTGGCGATCCGGTTCCCCGTGCCCAGCTCTTCAAACGCATCCGGCTCGTCCTTCTGCAGCACAAACAAGACAAGAAGACGGGTTTCAACCTGAGGTTCGGGCCCCGAGGGGACGAGGTTCGGGCCCAGAGGGGACGAGGTTCGGGCCCAGAGGGGACGAGGTTCGGGCCCCGAGGGGACGAGGTTCGGGCCCCGAGGGGACGAGGTTCGGGCCCAGAGGGGACGAGGTTCGGGCCCAGAGGGGACGAGGTTCGGGCCCAGAGGGGTCGAGGTTCGGGCCCAGAGGGGACGAGGTTCGGGCCCCGAGGGGACGAGGTTCGGGCCCCGAGGGGACGAGCTTCGGGCCCAGAGGGGACGAGGTTCGGGCCCCGAGGGGACGAGGTTCGGGCCCAGAGGGGACGAGGTTCGGGCCCCGAGGGGACGAGGTTCGGGCCCCGAGGGGACGAGGTTCGGGCCCAGAGGGGACGAGGTTCGGGCCCCGAGGGGACGAGGTTCGGGCCCCGAGGGGACGAGGTTCGGGCCCCGAGGGGACGAGCTTCGGGCCCAGAGGGGACGAGGTTCGGGCCCCGAGGGGACGAGGTTCGGGCCCAGAGGGGACGAGGTTCGGGCCCCGAGGGGACGAGGTTCGGGCCCAGAGGGGACGAGGTTCGGGCCCAGAGGGGACGAGGTTCGGGACGAGGTTCGGGACGAGGTTCGGGCCCAGAGGAGACGAGCTTCGGGCCCAGAGGGGACGAGGTTCGGGCCCAGAGGGGTCGAGGTTCGGGCCCCGAGGGGACGAGCTTCGGGCCCAGAGGGGACGAGGTTCGGGCCCAGAGGGGACGAGGTTCGGGCCCCGAGGGGACGAGGTTCGGGACGAGGTTCGGGACGAGGTTCGGGCCCAGAGGAGACGAGCTTCGGGCCCAGAGGGGACGAGGTTCGGGCCCAGAGGGGTCGAGGTTCGGGCCCCGAGGGGACGAGCTTCGGGCCCAGAGGGGACGAGGTTCGGGCCCCGAGGGGACGAGGTTCGGAACGAGGTTCAGGCCCAGAGGGGACGAGGTTCGGGCCCCGAGGGGACGAGGTTCGGGACGAGCTTCGGGCCCAGAGGGGACGAGCTTCGGGCCCAGAGGGGTCGAGGTTCGGGCCCAGAGGGGACGAGGTTCGGGCCCCGAGGGGACGAGGTTCGGGACGAGGTTCGGGCCCCGAGGGGACGAGGTTCGGGACGAGGTTCGGGCCCCGAGGGGACGAGGTTCGGGCCCAGAGGGGACGAGGTTCGGGCCCCGAGGGGACGAGGTTCGGGCCCCGAGGGGACGAGGTTCTGCTTCCTCAGATGTGAACAAAGTCAGTCGAAGCACAGACAGATCGAAGATGTAAATAAAAACGTCTTATTTACCCGTCCAAAGTCGAAGTGAGGTTCATACTGGCCTCCGACGCCGTAGTTCGCCACCTGCATTAAACACAAACATCAGGATGAAAAGTTAAAGAAAAGACGCTCGTTGTTGATAATTTTCAATCTTTATAAGATCTGTGAGACTCTGAAAAACACAAAAACAGAGAAAACAGCAGCAGAAGCTGGACTTCCTGGTCGAAATCCCGTCAGAAAGGTTAAATTCTACATGTTAAATGCGTTTCACTCCAGGCCTTCAGTGACGCTCCGCCTGAATCAATCCACCCTCAATCCTTATTTCAGGGGCGTAAAAAGCATCTTTTCATGCATAAATGCAACATAAAGAGCTGCTGCATCGCAGATAGATCAGTGCTGTAGGCAGAATAAATGCATTTACTGAAGAAACAAACCCGGCTGCAGCTGCCACAAAAGCATCAACAACAACCTCATTATTCATTAAAGTAGCAACATATCACCTGATTATTTCTACACAAAATCCCTCCTTTCTTTCCTCGTTACTCTGTCTTATAAATTATTCGGTTCAGTTCCATCAAGAAGTCTTTTCTGTCTATTTCTGGCATAAGTTTAATAAGTTTTACAGATTTAAATCCATTTCTTCTCCTCCTTCAGCCTTTGTGGGTTTAACAGCTATAAAATTAACTATATTTCTGCTGGTGCAGCTGCTACAGATGCAGTTTGCTCCGGCTGCTTCACTCCCTGATATCCAATCAAAGGGCACCAATATGCTGACATCACTGCGAGAACATTATAAAGACATATTAAACTATAAATATCTTTATATGACTATACGAAGGCCTTGGTGTCGTCAACTCAAAACCTGATTGGCTGAACAGTTTAATTGACTTATTTTAGCTACAGGGTGAAGGCCTCCGGGCAGATTTCTTTGACCCTGGCAACAAATGATGGCTGAAATGTGATTGGTTAAAAGCTTTAATATGAAAAAACACGTCTGGAACCAAGAGAAAAGCTGTGAAAGGAAGCGGACAGACTATTTGGAATGATTTAATAAGCATTCATAGATAAAATACAGTTAACCTCAGTCTGTGACTCAGATATTTTTAGGCCAGCAGAGAAGCCTTGCAGGCCCAACACTGTTAACTCTATTGTCTAAATAATCTCACTGTTTCAGCTCTCATGCCGTCTTAGAACTTCTGTCTTAGCTTCCACTTTTAGAAGTGCTACACCTCAGAGATGCAGCTCAGTGCACAACAGGAAGCTCTCCAGGTGAAGCAGCACTGAAGCGTGGCTCGTGTGCAGGTGAGTCCGTTACCTGCAGGTCCTCAGCGGTGCTGACGTCCAGCCCGGTGATGTCCTGGATCCTCTGGTTGATCTGGCCCACCACCGGATGGTCAAAGGCTCCGAGCCAGGCGCTGAGGACAGAGAGTCACTGCTGAGGTTAAGCTGCTGAACACCGAGGAGGAGAGGTGGCTTTAATCTACACTCATGCTTATTCTGCTTCTTTTACATCAGGGAATAAATCTTCCCAAGGATTTATTTCCGTTTCACCACATGCAGGATGGTGAAATTTAAGAGCTGTACTGAGGTGTGAAGGAAAGAGACGCCATCCAAGCCGAGAACCAGAGGACTGCCCCAGTTAAAGACCAGACTGCAGGTAAAGATGGACGCCGGGAGACTCCTTCCAGCTGGGAAGAAAACTACAACAATGTCTCCGGACAGAAACTCATCAACTTCAGCTGGTTTGTTGTGTAAAAACGTGTTTTAATATAGTGTAACACAGACTGGATCAAACAGTTAAATCGATTAGAATCAGAAGCACTTTTTGTTGATCTCGTAAAATGAGGTTAAAGAATCTGATCACAATGAATCTGCAGGAGGTTCCTCTGCTGATTCTTTAACAAACGTCATCTGTGAGAAGATATAAATCAGAAGCATGAAGGGAGTCATCGAAAACACAAATAAAATCTACTGTCATCTCCGGCTGCTCACAGTCAACCTGTTCTGACCCAGAGTCCTGATCAACAGTTCTGCAGCTTTCTGTGACCTTTAAAGTGTCCTGATCAATAGTTCTGCAGCTTTCTGAAACCTTTAAAGTGTCCTGATCAATAGTTCTGTAGCTTTCTGTAACCTTTAAAGTGTCCTGATCAACAGTTCTGCAGCTTTCTGTAACCTTTAAAGTGTCCTGATCAACAGTTCTGCAGCTTTCTGTAACCTTTAAAGTGTCCTGATCAACAGTTCTGCAGCTTTCTGAAACCTTTAAAGTGTCCTGATCTACAGTTCTGCAGCTTTCTGAAACCTTTAAAGTGTCCTGATCAACAGTTCTGCAGCTTTCTGAAACCTTTAAAGTGTCCTGATCAATAGTTCTGTAGCTTTCTGTAACCTTTAAAGTGTCCTGATCAATAGTTCTGCAGCTTTCTGAAACCTTTAAAGTGTCCTGATCAATAGTTCTGCAGCTTTCTGAAACCTTTAAAGTGTCCTGATCAACAGTTCTGCAGCTTTCTGAAACCTTTAAAGTGTCCTGATCAACAGTTCTGCAGCTTTCTGAAACCTTTAAAGTGTCCTGATCAACAGTTCTGCAGCTTTCTGAAACCTTTAAAGTGTCCTGATCAACAGTTCTGCAGCTTTCTGAAACCTTTAAAGTGTCCTGATCAATAGTTCTGCAGCTTTCTGAAACCTTTAAAGTGTCCTGATCAACAGTTCTGCAGCTTTCTGTAACCTTTAAAGTGTCCTGATCAACAGTTCTGCAGCTTTCTGTGACCTTTAAAGTGTCCTGATCAACAGTTCTGCAGCTTTCTGAAGCTCTTTCACAGTTTTTCTTTGGATATTTTCTGCTTTTCCCCTCATCTTCAGTCCTTGTTCCTGAGCATTTTCAGTGTTTTTTCTTTGTTCAGCCACTTAACTCTGACCTTTGACCCATTCAGGCAGGAAAAAGGCTCCTAACTCAAGGGATGAACCAGTGTTGTGTCGACACAGAACAGACAACTTAGCAAAGAAGCCATTTTAAACTGGATCTTTAGGCTCTTTGTTACCAGCAGCCTGTCACAAAGACACGTCATTTGTTCCCATTTCTTTAGCTGCATCTATGAAAAACAGCAAAGAAAACACAGTTTGACAGACAGAAAATAGGATTTCTGCAGCAACAAGGTGATTCCCAAAGAGCTATTAGCTGAAAACTTGGCATATCTCAGCATGGTGTGCAGTGTGTCCTTAAAACATTTGAGGAAACTGGACAAGTGGAGGACAAAAGAAGAAGTGTCAGGCCTAAAAAACTATCTCCAGCAGATGAACAGGATCTGAAAGTGATGTCCTTAAGAAAGAGGAAAAAATCCAGCTGTGACCTGACAGGACCTGAGAGATGCATCTGGACCTTCAGCTGATCCATCTACTGTTGGCCCAAGCCTCATCAGAAATGGGCTCCATGGAAGGGTGGCTGTCAAGAAGCCGTTCTTAAGGAAGGGAAACAGGGAGAAAAGGCTGAGCTGTGCCAAATGACACAAGAAGTGGACTGAAAATCAGTGGCAACAGGTCTTATGGAGGGATGAATCCTCCCCAGAGCCCGGACCTCAACATTATTGAAGCAGTGTGGGATCATCTGACAGAGAACGGAACAAAAGGCAGCCCACATCCAAAGAAGAGCTTTGGGATGTCCTTCAAGAAGCCTGGAGAACTATTCCTGAAGACTCCTTAAAGAAATGACAGAAAGCTTGTCTCAGAGGGTTCAGGCTGTGTTGGAGAATAAAGGAGCTCAGACCAGAGATTCACTTTAAAGCTGCTGAGAACTGAGAAAAAACTCTGTTTCTGCCTCAGATTCTGGGTTTATGTTCAGGTTTGAACATGTTTCAGTGAATCTCTGCAGCTGCTTCCTGTTTTACTGGAAATAAATACAAAACTAAGGAGTGGATCAGGACTTCTGTGCAGTATATCAGAGATAACTGATCCTTTGGTGTAAAACAGCTGTGGTCCATGTTTACACGCAGTCTGATCCTGACACAGAGCAGAGGATCAGTCCATCTGACTGGTTCTGGGTTTGAAGCAAACAGCAGCAGTCGTCCAGCTCTTCTTTCCTCTTGGAGACTCTGTAATGTGCTGTGGTCAGTTTGCCTGTCTGAGGGTCATGCACCGTAGCACGTCTGAGCTAAGCCGCCCATCGCATTACGCCACAGAGACACAGAGAGGACAGAGAGAGGCAGGTCACCGGCTGCCACAGAGAGGCTGCAGTCAGGGAGGCAGCTGGATGGACCTGAAGCAGAGGATTCTGGGAGAGAGACATCCTGTGTTTGAACAGGAAGTCCAGGATCTACATCTGACCCGCCATCATATCCAAACGCACATTAACGCCAGCTGTGAGCGGCAGCAGGCAGCTGGGAGAGTTCAGGTCATCCAACTGCCTCCATGACACATTCAGAGATAAAAGAGACAAAAACCTCCGTCTTCAGACTCTGTTTCCCCTGCAGAGGAGAAACAGATGAGACTTCAGTCCTGGCAAGAGCACAGACAGCATTAACCCGACTTTATTCAGCCTTCAGAGACATTTCCTCAGTTTCCTCTCAGATAAATCAGAAAATCCTCCATCTGAGACGCTGCAACCTGGAAATATTTGTTTTAACTACGTGACAGAAATTATCTAAATGCTTAAAACTTTTGTGCATTACAGGAAATGTTCAAATATCGGCTGAAATTAACAAATTCTTTCAATTCTACGCAATAACTCATCAGGACGTAATAAAATAAATCATCTGTTCTTCAGCAGGTTAAACTCAGTGAATCATATTACTGAGTCATTATTTACTAGGATGCACCGATCCAGCTTCTTCGATTCTGATAACCGATCCGGTACCACTGCTGAATTTACAAACTGTAAACCTCATTATGTGGAAGGTTTGACTTAAATAACTTAACTAAACTTATACTAAAATGTAAGAAAATAATAGATCTAAATATAAGGAATGAACCATTGTTTATGTGTTAATAAAATGTGAACCAGCAGTACATAAAGTATATAAAAGCAGAAGTTCTGTCAGTTTAACACAATGCCAAGGAGGAAAGACATCAGCAATGATCTCAGAGAAGCAGCTGCTGCTGCCCATCATGAGCTCATCTGAGGTTGGACTTACTGAGTTTTAACGGATGATTTTGGTTTTTTTTCTTAGTAAAACATCATTAAATTGAGTGTTTCTGAGGTGTCTTTAAACCTCAGGACAGAGCGCAGCGTTCTGTTCTTGCCAGGATGTCAGCAGGTAGAGAGGAAGGAGAAGGGTGGAGCTCCACCTCCGCTCCACCTCCTGCTCGGCAGTCTTACCTCTTGCTGATGCGGTAGTGGGCCGTCTCCAGCACACCGGTGACCGGGTTGGAGATGGTGGCTCGCCGCAGCTGTGGAGCCAATCGGCCAACAGTTACAGGGAGACACAACCAGCTCCCTGATACACCACTTCCTGTTTTAAAACTGCTGAGGTCTCTAAGACCGAGTCCTCGGAGTCCAGAAGCTAAACTGGCAGCTTCAGCGTTTGGAAAGAAACGATCTGCTCTCACAGTTATCTCTGCATCAGGGCTGAGATAAACCAGCACTGTGGCGTCTTAAGGTCGGCCGCCAGCCAGACGCTAACTGAAGCCCGGACGCTGAAGCCCGGACGCTAACTGACGCCCGGACGCTAACTGAAGCCTGGACGCTAACTGAAGCCTGGACGCTAACTGAAGCCTGGACGCTAACTGAAGCCTGGACACTGAAGCCCGGACGGTCACTGAAGCCAGGACACTAACTGACGCCCGGACGGTAACTGAAGCCAGGACGCTAACTGAAGCCTGGACGCTAACTGAAGCCTGGACGCTAACTGAAGCCTGGACACTGAAGCCCGGACGGTAACTGAAGCCAGGACGCTAACTGACGCCCGGACGGTAACTGAAGCCAGGACGCTAACTGAAGCCTGGACGCTAACTGACGCCCGGACGCTAACTGACGCCCGGACGGTAACTGAAGCCAGGACGCTAACTGACGCCCGGACGCTAACTGACGCCCGGACGGTAACTGAAGCCAGGACGCTAACTGACGCCCGGACGCTAACTGAAGCCTGGACGCTCACTGAAGCCTGGACGCTAACTGAAGCCTGGACGCTAACTGAAGCCTGGACACTGAAGCCCGGACGGTCACTGAAGCCAGGACGCTAACTGACGCCCGGACGCTCACTGAAGCCTGGACGCTCACTGAAGCCTGGACGCTAACTGAAGCCTGGACGCTAACTGAAGCCTGGACGCTAACTGAAGCCTGGACGCTAACTGAAGCCTGGACACTAACTGACGCCCGGACGCTCACTGAAGCCTGGACACAGAAGCCCGGACGGTAACTGAAGCCAGGACACTAACTGACGCCCGGACGCTAACTGAAGCCTGGACGCTAACTGAAGCCTGGACGCTAACTGAAGCCTGGACACTGAAGCCAGGACGCTAACTGACGCCCGGACGCTCACTGAAGCCTGGACACTGAAGCCCGGACGGTAACTGAAGCCAGGACACTAACTGACGCCCGGACGGTAACTGAAGCCAGGACGCTAACTGACGCCCGGACGCTCACTGAAGCCTGGACGCTCACTGAAGCCTGGACACTGAAGCCCGGACGGTAACTGAAGCCAGGACGCTAACTGACGCCCGGACGCTCACTGAAGCCTGGACACTGAAGCCCGGACGGTAACTGAAGCCAGGACGCTAACTGACGCCCGGACGGTAACTAAAGCCAGGACGCTCACTGAAGCCCGGACGCTAACTGAAGCCCGGACGCTCACTGAAGCCAGGACGCTAACTGAAGCCTGGACGCTAACTGAAGCCTGGACGCTAACTGAAGCCTGGACGCTAACTGAAGCCTGGACGCTAACTGAAGCCTGGACACTGAAGCCCGGACGGTCACTGAAGCCAGGACGCTAACTGACGCCCGGACGCTCACTGAAGCCTGGACGCTCACTGAAGCCTGGACGCTAACTGAAGCCTGGACGCTAACTGAAGCCTGGACACTAACTGACGCCCGGACGCTCACTGAAGCCTGGACACAGAAGCCCGGACGGTAACTGAAGCCAGGACACTAACTGACGCCCGGACGGTAACTGAAGCCAGGACGCTAACTGACGCCCGGACGGTAACTGAAGCCAGGACGCTAACTGACGCCCGGACGCTAACTGAAGCCTGGACGCTCACTGAAGCCTGGACACTGAAGCCAGGACGCTAACTGACGCCCGGACGCTCACTGAAGCCTGGACGCTAACTGAAGCCTGGACGCTAACTGAAGCCTGGACGCTAACTGAAGCCTGGACGCTAACTGAAGCCTGGACACTGAAGCCAGGACGCTAACTGACGCCCGGACGCTCACTGAAGCCTGGACACTGAAGCCCGGACGGTAACTGAAGCCAGGACACTAACTGACGCCCGGACGGTAACTGAAGCCAGGACGCTAACTGACGCCCGGACGGTAACTGAAGCCAGGACGCTAACTGACGCCCGGACGCTAACTGACGCCCGGACGCTAACTGACGCCCGGACGCTCACTGAAGCCTGGACGCTCACTGAAGCCTGGACACTGAAGCCAGGACGCTAACTGACGCCCGGACGCTCACTGAAGCCTGGACGCTGAAGCCAGGACGCTAACTGACGCCCGGACGCTCACTGAAGCCTGGACACTGAAGCCCGGACGGTAACTGAAGCCAGGACACTAACTGACGCCTGGACGCTCACTGAAGCCTGGACACTGAAGCCCGGACGGTAACTGAAGCCAGGACGCTAACTGACGCCCGGACGCTCACTGAAGCCTGGACACTGAAGCCCGGACGGTAACTGAAGCCTGGACGCTCACTGACGCCCGGACGGTAACTGAAGCCTGGACGCTCACTGAAGCCCGGACGCTAACTGACGCCTGGACGCTCACTGAAGCCTGGACACTGAAGCCCGGACGGTAACTGAAGCCAGGACACTAACTGACGCCTGGACGCTCACTGAAGCCTGGACACTGAAGCCCGGACGGTAACTGAAGCCAGGACGCTAACTGACGCCCGGACGCTCACTGAAGCCTGGACACTGAAGCCCGGACGGTAACTGAAGCCAGGACACTAACTGACGCCCGGACGGTAACTGAAGCCAGGACGCTAACTGACGCCCGGACGGTAACTGAAGCCAGGACGCTAACTGACGCCCGGACGCTAACTGACGCCCGGACGCTCACTGAAGCCTGGACACTGAAGCCAGGACGCTAACTGACGCCCGGACGGTAACTGAAGCCAGGACGCTAACTGACGCCCGGACGCTAACTGACGCCCGGACGCTCACTGAAGCCTGGACACTGAAGCCAGGACGCTAACTGACGCCCGGACGCTCACTGAAGCCTGGACACTGAAGCCCGGACGGTAACTGAAGCCCGGACGGTAACTGAAGCCAGGACGCTAACTGACGCCCGGACGCTAACTGAAGCCTGGACGCTCACTGAAGCCTGGACGCTAACTGAAGCCTGGACGCTAACTGAAGCCTGGACACTGAAGCCCGGACGGTCACTGAAGCCAGGACGCTAACTGACGCCCGGACGCTCACTGAAGCCTGGACGCTCACTGAAGCCTGGACGCTAACTGAAGCCTGGACGCTAACTGAAGCCTGGACGCTAACTGAAGCCTGGACGCTAACTGAAGCCTGGACGCTAACTGAAGCCTGGACACTAACTGACGCCCGGACGCTCACTGAAGCCTGGACACAGAAGCCCGGACGGTAACTGAAGCCAGGACACTAACTGACGCCCGGACGCTAACTGAAGCCTGGACGCTAACTGAAGCCTGGACGCTAACTGAAGCCTGGACACTGAAGCCAGGACGCTAACTGACGCCCGGACGCTCACTGAAGCCTGGACACTGAAGCCCGGACGGTAACTGAAGCCAGGACACTAACTGACGCCCGGACGGTAACTGAAGCCAGGACGCTAACTGACGCCCGGACGCTCACTGAAGCCTGGACGCTCACTGAAGCCTGGACACTGAAGCCCGGACGGTAACTGAAGCCAGGACGCTAACTGACGCCCGGACGCTCACTGAAGCCTGGACACTGAAGCCCGGACGGTAACTGAAGCCAGGACGCTAACTGACGCCCGGACGGTAACTAAAGCCAGGACGCTCACTGAAGCCCGGACGCTAACTGAAGCCCGGACGCTCACTGAAGCCAGGACGCTAACTGAAGCCTGGACGCTAACTGAAGCCTGGACGCTAACTGAAGCCTGGACGCTAACTGAAGCCTGGACACTGAAGCCCGGACGGTCACTGAAGCCAGGACGCTAACTGACGCCCGGACGCTCACTGAAGCCTGGACGCTCACTGAAGCCTGGACGCTAACTGAAGCCTGGACGCTAACTGAAGCCTGGACACTAACTGACGCCCGGACGCTCACTGAAGCCTGGACACAGAAGCCCGGACGGTAACTGAAGCCAGGACACTAACTGACGCCCGGACGGTAACTGAAGCCAGGACGCTAACTGACGCCCGGACGGTAACTGAAGCCAGGACGCTAACTGACGCCCGGACGCTAACTGAAGCCTGGACGCTCACTGAAGCCTGGACACTGAAGCCAGGACGCTAACTGACGCCCGGACGCTCACTGAAGCCTGGACGCTAACTGAAGCCTGGACGCTAACTGAAGCCTGGACGCTAACTGAAGCCTGGACACTGAAGCCAGGACGCTAACTGACGCCCGGACGCTCACTGAAGCCTGGACACTGAAGCCCGGACGGTAACTGAAGCCAGGACACTAACTGACGCCCGGACGGTAACTGAAGCCAGGACGCTAACTGACGCCCGGACGGTAACTGAAGCCAGGACGCTAACTGACGCCCGGACGCTAACTGACGCCCGGACGCTAACTGACGCCCGGACGCTCACTGAAGCCTGGACGCTCACTGAAGCCTGGACACTGAAGCCAGGACGCTAACTGACGCCCGGACGCTCACTGAAGCCTGGACGCTGAAGCCAGGACGCTAACTGACGCCCGGACGCTCACTGAAGCCTGGACACTGAAGCCCGGACGGTAACTGAAGCCAGGACACTAACTGACGCCTGGACGCTCACTGAAGCCTGGACACTGAAGCCCGGACGGTAACTGAAGCCAGGACGCTAACTGACGCCCGGACGCTCACTGAAGCCTGGACACTGAAGCCCGGACGGTAACTGAAGCCTGGACGCTCACTGACGCCCGGACGGTAACTGAAGCCTGGACGCTCACTGAAGCCCGGACGCTAACTGACGCCTGGACGCTCACTGAAGCCTGGACACTGAAGCCCGGACGGTAACTGAAGCCAGGACGCTAACTGACGCCCGGACGCTCACTGAAGCCTGGACACTGAAGCCCGGACGGTAACTGAAGCCAGGACACTAACTGACGCCCGGACGGTAACTGAAGCCAGGACGCTAACTGACGCCCGGACGGTAACTGAAGCCAGGACGCTAACTGACGCCCGGACGCTAACTGACGCCCGGACGCTCACTGAAGCCTGGACACTGAAGCCAGGACGCTAACTGACGCCCGGACGGTAACTGAAGCCAGGACGCTAACTGACGCCCGGACGCTAACTGACGCCCGGACGCTCACTGAAGCCTGGACACTGAAGCCAGGACGCTAACTGACGCCCGGACGCTCACTGAAGCCTGGACACTGAAGCCCGGACGGTAACTGAAGCCCGGACGGTAACTGAAGCCAGGACACTAACTGACGCCCGGACGGTAACTGAAGCCTGGACGCTCACTGAAGCCCGGACGCTAACTGACGCCTGGACGCTAACTGAAGCCCGGACGCTAACTGAAGCCCGGACGCTCACTGAAGCCCGGACGCTAACTGAAGCCCGGACGCTGTCAGCTGGCGGCGCTCAGACCCAAAACAAACGGGTGAACAGAAGAGCCGAGGCTGGAACTCACCCTGGGTTTGGCGAGTTCTTTCACCTTCTCCATCTCGCCGTCCGACACGATGTCGTGGAATCGGACGATGCGGGGGCGGTCCCACTCGTCCTCCTGCTTCACCGGACCAATCACGTACCTCGGGTGCCGGCTGTTGTCGTAGTAACGACAGAAGAGGCGGCTCTGCCTGCGAGGAGTCTGACAGGAGGACAGAGAGTGAGGCGATGTCATGTGACAGGTGTGTGCGTGTTAGCGTGCCCTCACCATGCGGGCGTCATGTGACAGGCGTGTGCGTGTTAGCGTGCCCTCACCATGCGGGCGTCATGTGACAGGCGTGTGCGTGTCTGCGTGCCCTCACCATGCGGGCGTCATGTGACAGGCGTGTGCGTGCCCTCACCATGCGGGCGTCATGTGACAGGCGTGTGCGTGTCTGCGTGCCCTCACCATGCGGGCGTCATGTGACAGGCGTGTGCGTGTTTGCGTGCCCTCACCATGAGGGCGTCATGTGACAGGCGTGTGCGTGTCTGCGTGCCCTCACCATGCGGGAATCATGTGACAGGCGTGTGCGTGTCTGCGTGCCCTCACCATGCGGGAATCATGTGACAGGCGTGTGCGTGTCTGCGTGCCCTCACCTTGCGGGCGTCATGTGACAGGCGTGTGCGTGTCTGCGTGCCCTCACCTTGCGGGCGTCATGTGACAGGCGTGTGCGTGTCTGCGTGCCTTCACCATGCGGGCGTCATGTGACAGGCGTGTGCGTGTCTGCGTGCCCTCACCATGCGGGAATCATGTGACAGGCGTGTGCGTGTCTGCGTGCCCTCACCATGCGGGAATCATGTGACAGGCGTGTGCGTGTCTGCGTGCCCTCACCATGCGGGAATCATGTGACAGGCGTGTGCGTGTCTGCGTGCCCTCACCTTGCGGGCGTCATGTGACAGGCGTGTGCGTGTCTGCGTGCCCTCACCTTGCGGGCGTCATGTGACAGGCGTGTGCGTGTCTGCGTGCCCTCACCTTGCGGGCGTCATGTGACAGGCGTGTGCGTGTCTGCGTGCCCTCACCATGCGGACGCCATGTGACAGGCGTGTGCGTGTCCTCACCATGCGGGCGTCATGTGACAGGCGTGTGCGTGTTTGCGTGCCCTCACCATGCGGGCGTCATGTGACAGGCGTGTGCGTGTTTGCGTGCCCTCACCATGCGGGCGTCATGTGACAGGCGTGTGCGTATCTGCGTGCCCTCACCATGCGGGCGTCATGTGACAGGCGTGTGCGTGTCCTCACCATGCGGGCGTCATGTGACAGGCGTGTGCGTGTTTGCGTGTTTGCGTGCCCTCACCATGCGGGCGTCATGTGACAGGCGTGTGCGTGTCTGCGTGCCCTCACCATGCGGGCGTCATGTGACAGGCGTGTGCGTGTCCTCACCATGCGGGCGTCATGTGACAGGCGTGTGCGTGTTTGCGTGTTTGCGTGTTTGCGTGCCCTCACCATGCGGGCGTCATGTGACAGGCGTGTGCGTGCCCTCACCATGCGGGCGTCATGTGACAGGCGTGTGCGTGCCCTCACCATGCGGGCGTCATGTGACAGGCGTGTGCGTGTCCTCACCATGCGGGCGTCATGTGACAGGCGTGTGCGTGTTTGCGTGCCCTCACCATGAGGGAATCATGTGACAGGCGTGTGCGTGTTTGCGTGCCCTCACCATGCGGGCGTCATGTGACAGGCGTGTGCGTGTTTGCGTGCCCTCACCATGCGGGCGTCATGTGACAGGCGTGTGCGTGTTTGCGTGCCCTCACCATGCGGGCGTCATGTGACAGGCGTGTGCGTGTCCTCACCATGCGGGCGTCATGTGACAGGCGTGTGCGTGTCCTCACCATGCGGGCGTCATGTGACAGGCGTGTGCGTGTTTGCGTGCCCTCACCATGAGGGAATCATGTGACAGGCGTGTGCGTGTTTGCGTGTTTGCGTGCCCTCACCATGAGGGAATCATGTGACAGGCGTGTGCGTGTCCTCACCATGCGGGCGTCATGTGACAGGCGTGTGCGTGTCCTCACCATGCGGGCGTCATGTGACAGGCGTGTGCGTGTTTGCGTGCCCTCACCATGCGGGCGTCATGTGACAGGCGTGTGCGTGTCCTCACCATGCGGGCGTCATGTGACAGGCGTGTGCGTGTTTGCGTGCCCTCACCATGCGGGCGTCATGTGACAGGCGTGTGCGTGTTTGCGTGCCCTCACCATGCGGACGCCCTGGCCGCGGCACAGCTGCTCGTACTTCCTCCTCTCCGGCAGGTAGTCGTCGGGTCGACCCCGGCTCTGCCGCCGCTCCTCCTCCTCGCTCTGCTCCGCCTTCTTCTGCTTGGCCAGCTGGTACTCAAAGTACTTCAGGTTCCCGGTGGCTCGCTGGTGTGTCGGGTCTAACCGGGCAGAACCAGAAGTTCGGGTCAGTGAGAAGGTCTCTGACTGAGTCACATGACCACAGGGAGGTCAGAACACGTAAATAAATGTGTAGGAGAGAAAGAAATCGGAGCATTTATTCAGTTAGACAGAATGAACTCGGGTATAAATCTATAAAGAATCCCTCGTCTCCCATCCTTCAGCTTCCTTTAATGACTCTTTTTAACGCTTTGAACTGAGTTTTTCACAGGAATCTGAGTCCATTCCTGCTGAATCCCAGATTCCAGCTGCTCAGCAGTCCCTGGTTGTCTGGTTCTCCTCTTCATGATGCTCCAACATCTGCAGCAGGAGACAGATGTGGACTGCAGGCAGCAGCCGAGCTCACACACTCTGTGTGTCTGAAGCTGCTGGAAGTCCTGCAGAATGAGGTCTGGCATCGTCCTGCTGAAATAACCACGGACCTCCCGGGAAAAGACGGCACCTTGATGGCAGCATCTGTCTCTGCAGAACTCCAACATGCAGCTGTGCATCAGTGGTACCTTCACCCAGATGAAGCCCTCCATGCCATGGACTCTGCTGCAGCCCCAGACCATCACAGACGCTGGCTTTAAACCTTCCTCTGAGAACAGCTGGATGCTCTTTCTCAGCAGTTTTTCCCAGAAGCAGCTGAAACTGGACTCATCTGCCCACAGAACACGTGTCCACTGTCTTTCTGTCCCTCTGAGATGAGCTGGAGTCCAGAGAACTGGGCCGTGGTTCTGCTCAGAGCTGATATATGGCTTCCTCCTGGTGTGATGCAGCTTCAGCTCACATTTCTGGATGCAGCCGTGGACTGTGTTGAGTGGAAATGCTTTTCCCAGCTCCTCCTGAGCCCATGTGGCTGTATGGATCATGGTGGCCTGACGGTTTCTCCTGCAGTGCTGCCTGAGGGCTCCGAGCTCATCCAGCAGGGCTTTCTGTCCTTGGTGTCGATCACATAACTGATGTTAATGAGGTGATCAGGATCAGGTTTAGACAGGTTCTGAATGTTCTCCTGCTTCATTCTTACTGCCATCTCTTCTCCTCCAACACAATAACAGACAGAAATGATATTATTCTGGTTTCAGACTGCAGTGAACTTCCTGTGTGGGACCGACCGAGCTCCAGCAGCCTCTTGGTGAAGTCCAGCGCCCTCTCCAGCTCCCCCTGCTGATAGACGGAGTAGCTCAGGTAGTCCAGGATGGTGACGGCGTCCACGGTGCCGGACTTCTCCCTCTGATCCAGCTGCTTCAGGGCCTGGACCATCCACAGCTCCGTGTGGTAGTAGTCTGCCTCAGAGTACGCCACCTTCCCGAGGTCGTAGCAGTCGTCCACCGTCAGAACGGGGCCGGCCGAGGAAGAACCTGCAGAGACAGAAGGTTAAAGATGTGAGACTGCAGCGTCTTCAGCCATCAATACGCCACAGAGGAGGTCACATGATGTTCCTGGAGCTTTCAGACACCCAAAAACAGACATAAAGCAGGTCATATTTCACTGATGGTTGTTTTTTCGGAATTACTTCCAACCGGTAAAACAACAAAAACAGCAGCTAGAAGTCAGATTTCCTCAGGATACAGAACATTAAAGTTCTGGCAGAGCATCGTGAGCCGATTCATTTCCTCAGAGAAGTGAACTGAACTAAAGATGAGATCTGATGTTCAGCATCATCTGAAGCCGAAGTTAGGTGGATATACAGGTGGAGGAGGCTGGATGACTTTGTGTCACTCAAAATCTCCTTCCTGTCTCACCTGAGAAGCTCCTCCCTCTCACCTGAGAAGCTCCTCCCTCTCACCTGAGAAGCTCCTTCCTGTCTCACCTGAGAAGCTCCTTCCTGTCTCACCTGAGAAGCTCCTTCCTGTCTCACCTGAGAAGCTCCTCCCTCTCACCTGAGAAGCTCCTTCCTGTATCACCTGAGATGCTCCTTCCTGTCTCACCTGAGAAGCTCCTTCCTGTCTCACCTGAGAAGCTCCTTCCTGTCTCACCTGAGAAGCTCCTTCCTGTATCACCTGAGAAGCTCCTCCCTCTCACCTGAGAAGCACCTTCCTGTCTCACCTCAGAAGCTCCTCCCTCTCACCTGAGAAGCTCCTCCCTCTCACCTGAGAAGCTCCTCCCTCTCACCTGAGAAGCTCCTTCCTGTATCACCTGAGAAGCTCCTTCCTGTATCACCTGAGAAGCTCCTTCCTGTCTCACCTGAGAAGCTCCTCCCTCTCACCTGAGAAGCTCCTCCCTCTCACCTGAGAAGCTCCTTCCTGTCTCACCTGAGAAGCTCCTTCCTGTCTCACCTGAGAAGCTCCTCCCTCTCACCTGAGAAGCTCCTCCCTCTCACCTGAGAAGCTCCTCCCTGTCTCACCTGAGAAGCTCCTCCCTCTCATCTGAGAAGCACCTTCCTGTCTCACCTCAGAAGCTCCTCCCTCTCACCTGAGAAGCTCCTCCCTCTCACCTGAGAAGCTCCTCCCTCTCACCTGAGAAGCTCCTTCCTGTATCACCTGAGAAGCTCCTTCCTGTATCACCTGAGAAGCTCCTTCCTGTCTCACCTGAGAAGCTCCTCCCTCTCACCTGAGAAGCTCCTCCCTCTCACCTGAGAAGCTCCTTCCTGTATCACCTGAGAAGCTCCTTCCTGTCTCACCTGAGAAGCTCCTCCCTCTCATCTGAGAAGCACCTTCCTGTCTCACCTGAGAAGCTCCTCCCTCTCACCTGAGAAGCTCCTCCCTCTCACCTGAGAAGCTCCTCCCTCTCACCTCAGAAGCTCCTCCCTCTCACCTGAGAAGCTCCTTCCTGTATCACCTGAGAAGCTCCTTCCTGTCTCACCTGAGAAGCTCCTCCCTCTCATCTGAGAAGCACCTTCCTGTCTCACCTCAGAAGCTCCTCCCTCTCACCTGAGAAGCTCCTCCCTCTCACCTGAGAAGCTCCTCCCTCTCACCTCAGAAGCTCCTCCCTCTCACCTCAGAAGCTCCTCCCTCTCACCTCAGAAGCTCCTCCCTCTCACCTGAGAAGCTCCTTCCTGTATCACCTGAGAAGCTCCTTCCTGTCTCACCTGAGAAGCTCCTCCCTCTCATCTGAGAAGCACCTTCCTGTCTCACCTGAGAAGCTCCTCCCTCTCACCTGAGAAGCTCCTCCCTCTCATCTGAGAAGCACCTTCCTGTCTCACCTCAGAAGCTCCTCCCTCTCACCTGAGAAGCTCCTCCCTCTCACCTGAGAAGCTCCTCCCTCTCATCTGAGAAGCACCTTCCTGTCTCACCTCAGAAGCCCCTCCCTCTCACCTCAGAAGCTCCTCCCTCTCACCTCAGAAGCTCCTCCCTCTCACCTCAGAAGCTCCTCCCTCTCACCTGAGTGCATGTTATGGTGCATACAGAAAGAAGCTTTTCGTGGCAGATTTTCTCATTCTAACGTCTGCTGTCTGGGCTGAGAAGCGCCGGCGGTTCTGCTGACCTGGCAGCTGACCCGTGGAGATGGTGTCGGTGTCCAGCTGGTAGGTGTCCTGCAGCCTCATCAGAGCTTTGGCGGCTCCCGTCTGGTCGTCGTCGTTTGGGAAGCGCTGCCTCTGGATGGTGAGGTTGGAGATGAACGCTGAAACACCACAGAAGAAGAGGAGCAGGAGATGAAGGACGTGGAGAGCCTCGATCTGACATCAAACTTACCAATAAAACACCAAAACTGACACCCATTCACTCAGAAACCGTTTAAATAAAGCTCATCATACCGTCTGACGTGTCCGTCAGCACCAGGCTCTCAAGCTCCGCCCACTCCGTGTTGAGCCTCTTCATCAGCTTGAAGGCGTTCACCGGGTGACCCAGAAAGCCTTCGGGATCCTGAGAGGCTGCGGCCGAGAGGACGTCCAGTTGCTCCGCCCACCTGGTCTCACACAGAGTTTTCCATCACAATCAGGACTTATTCGCCCAGCGTGATGATGTCACGCGCTGCGATGATGTCACGCGCTGCGATGATGTCACACGCTGCGATGATGTCACAGACCGGCTCTGACTCTCACCTCTTGATGCGCTGCAGTTTGTCCTCCTCGGCTGTGATGTAGTCCTTCAGCGAGGCGACCAGGTCCTTCTCCATGAACAGCAGGTCCGTCATCTGACCTGAGAACACACACCGAGACTCTCAGCTCCTCACCAGAGACCCGCTTCATCGCAGACTGAGAGGCGGCGCCCACTCACCGATGGAGGTGTAGAAGTCATTGTGAGCGCAGGACGAGGTGACGAGCAGCAGATGGACCAACCACCAGAGACTGAGCGCCATCCTTCCTGCTGAGGCAGCGAAGCGGCTGCAGCCTCCGACCGTCTGGGAAACAGAGGGGATTCATGGTGAGAATGAGACAAAACAAAGACTCAGGGAACGCCTGTGAGTCAACCGTCAGGAGGCAACACACATCACCACCTTAACAACACATTTCCACATCAGTCCAGGTCCAAACCAGGTCGGTTTCTGAGCCCTGACAGAAAGAAGGAGAAGGAATACGCAGCAATGAAAAGAAACTGAAACTAACAGCAGCCCCGAGGCCAGAGAAAATGTTCATGGAAACACAGAGATCAGTCCAAAGAAGAAGTGCTGAGAAACACGTCAACTTTCTACAGGTTTTCCAGCTGATTCTTTTATTTCATTCTCTTTACTCTCTGTAAGTTTAACAAATAAAACATTATGACTGAAACTGATCCATCAGCTTCAGCTGCTCAATAAGCCTGAACTGTCAGGTGTTCAGTTTCACTTCGTTACTGTGAACATTTGAAGCCATTTTAAACCTCAGATTAAATCACTTTTTCAGATTCAAACCGCAGAAAGAAGATAATAATAAGATGGTAAAACCTCTGGAAACTACCGGATAGTGCAGTGGCCTCCTGTCCTGTTATTATACCTCCAGCAGACCCCCCCCTTTACCCTACCTGCCTCAGTAGGGAAAGTCTCTGTGGATAAAAGCTCTGCTAAATGCATAAACAGAAACCAATCAAACCAGGAACAGAACAGAGGAATCTCAGCTTTGACTGATCGACTAATTCATTAATTGGAGCTAAAAACAGACACTTTAAAAAACTTTGTATTTCAGTCTGAGTTGGCTGAGCACCACTTTAACCCAGATATGGAGCAGCAGGTAGAACTCACCTGTCCCGGGACGCCTCTCAGCTCCGGTGACGTAACTTAACGTAACTTAACGTAACGCAGCCGCAGCTCGTGAAGAGAAGACGTCGAAACCAAAGTCGGGACAGCCACAGAAAATTCTGGAAAAAACAACCTGTGTCAGCTTTAAGTGACGTCACCTGGCGTTGTTCAGCACAAAGATGCGCGTGTTTGTGCGCGTGTTTGTTCCAGATTTAGCCGCTTAACAAACAAAATCCCAAAAATTCTTCTTCTGCTGCTCTGTGAAGCCAACAAAACAAACCTATTCTTCTTCTTCGTCTGCTGCTGTTTCTTCTTCTTCTTCTTCTTCATACAACATGGCGCCTCGCGTTTCCCGCCATCTGCTGGACTGGACGTTTCTTCTTCTTCGTTTTTACCACAGCTCGGATCCTGATGTCAGGAGGCTTTGAGAAAACGTTTCATTCTGTCGAAATACTTCCTAAAAGCTGTCCTAAAAGCTGTATCTCTGGGAGGACTGAAGGACAGCGTCCTCATGTGAAAACAAACTTCCGGTTTTCCTCCAGGCCATAATAATAATAATAATAATAATAATAATAATAATAATAATAATAATAATAACAATAATAACACTGTTACTTTTCATCACAGACTGACTTTAACATTAGGCAGAGGTCAGTAAAAGGCCAGAAAACCTCCTGCAGGGAATTTATTTAAATTTTCACTTGAAAAATGGCATAAAAATGTTTAATTGATGAACAGAAGCTGTGAGGGAACATTATAAATAAATGTCTGAAAGCTGTAACGGACCGATGGAGGCATTAATGTTGCATGAGGGCCACGAGTCTTATTCAACAGCTCCTTCTGACTCGGTTCACTTACTTTTCTGAAACTTGCAGGTTTACAGCTGCCATCAGACCAAGAAAAGCTGCGTTTGGTTTGTGATGCCGACACAGTTCAGAGAAATTCCCAACAATAAAGGTGAAGTTTATTGTAAAGGTGCTGAAGAGCAGAGCTTCCTGTGTTCTGTGCTGCAGGAGAAGCTCAAACAGGTTCTCTTCATCATATCAAACAGGAATATTTACAACAGGTACAAATATGGCACAGAAAAGGCTGCTGCTGGGCGTCAGAGGAGGAGCCGCAGCCTCCAAAGTGCTGCTTGTGTCGTAGAAAGCGTCCTGAGGAAGAGTCTCACCATGTTTCTCTCTTTGGTCCAAAGATTAAAAACATGTTTTTGGTTTTCCGTCAGAGCAAAAAGGCCTAAAAGGTTCCTGCTGTTGGACGTTTTCATCGTGTCACCAGAAGTCTTTTATTTTCAGATTCACATTTATCAGAGAAACACTTCAAGTTTAAACGTTATTTCAGGATTATTTCTGATTCTGTAATAAAATCTGAATGTGAAGGAAAAAAGTTTTAAACCATTTTAAACCATTTCAGGGAAAAGTCTGAAATGATTTCAGTTAAACTTTAGTGGAAAATGTCAGAGTTGCAGCTCAGTAAAATCTAAAGTTGATGTTTCAGGATAGAAAATAAAATGTTTAAATTTCTGAAAATTTTCAACTCGCTGTTTTAGTAAAGCCAGGATCTTTGTTCTAAAAACCCAGAAAATCTTTCATGTCCAAACAGTTTTGGCCCTAAAACAGACTGATGATGCTGACGGACGCCATCTTTAACCCGTCACTTCCTGGGTTAGGGTTAGCGGTGCGTTCACTGCCGTTAGGACATCCTCCTGTCCACGGCCGGCGGTGCGTTCACTGCCGTTAGGACGTCCTCCTGTCCACGGGCGGCGGTGCGTTCACTGCCGTTAGGACGTCCTCCTGTCCACGGGCGGCGGTGCGTTCACTGCCGTTAGGACATCCTCCTGTCCACGGGCGGCGGTGCGTTCACTGCCTTTAGGACGTCTTCCTGTCCACGGGCGGCGGTGCGTTCACTGCCCTTAGGACGTCCTCCTGTCCACGGGCGGCGGTGCGTTCACTGCCGTTAGGACCTCCTCCTGTCCACGGGCGGCGGTGCGTTCACTGCCTATAGGACGTCCTCCTGTCCACGGCCGGCGGTGCGTTCACTGCCGTTAGGACGTCCTCCTGTCCACGGGCGGCGGTGCGTTCACTGCCGTTAGGACGTCCTCCTGTCCACGGGCGGCGGTGCGTTCACTGCCGTTAGGACATCCTCCTGTCCACGGGCGGCGGTGCGTTCACTGCCTTTAGGACGTCCTCCTGTCCACGGCCGGCGGTGCGTTCACTGCCGTTAGGACGTCTTCCTGTCCACGAGCGGCGGTGCGTTCACTGCCGTTAGGACGTCTTCCTGTCCACGGGCGGCGGTGCGTTCACTGCCCTTAGGACGTCCTCCTGTCCACGGGCGGCGGTGCGTTCACTGCCGTTAGGACGTCTTCCTGTCCACGAGCGGCGGTGCGTTCACTGCCGTTAGGACGTCTTCCTGTCCACGGGCGGCGGTGCGTTCACTGCCCTTAGGACGTCCTCCTGTCCACGGGCGGCGGTGCGTTCACTGCCGTTAGGACATCCTCCTGTCCACGGGCGGCGGTGCGTTCACTGCCGTTTGGACGTCCTCCTGTCCACGGGCGGCGGTGCGTTCACTGCCGTTAGGACGTCTTCCTGTCCACGGGTGGCGGTGCGTTCACTGCCGTTAGGACGTCCTCCTGTCCACGGGCGGCGGTGCGTTCACTGCCGTTAGGACGTCCTCCTGTCCACGGGCGGTGCGTTCACTGCCGTTAGGACGTCCTCCTGTCCACGGGCGGCGGTGCGTTCACTGCCGTTAGGACGTCTTCCTGTCCACGGCCGGCGGTGCGTTCACTGCCGTTAGGACGTCCTCCTGTCCACGGGCGGCGGTGCGTTCACTGCCGTTTGGACGTCTTCCTGTCCACGGCCGGCGGTGCGTTCACTGCCGTTAGGACGTCCTCCTGTCCACGGGCGGCGGTGCGTTCACTGCCGTTTGGACGTCCTCCTGTCCACGGCCGGCGGTGCGTTCACTGCCTTTAGGACGTCCTCCTGTCCACGGGCGGCGGTGCGTTCACTGCCGTTTGGACGTCCTCCTGTCCACGGGCGGCGGTGCGTTCACTGCCTTTAGGACGTCCTCCTGTCCACGGGCGGTGCGTTCACTGCCGTTAGGACGTCCTCCTGTCCACGGGCGGCGGTGCGTTCACTGCCGTTTGGACGTCTTCCTGTCCACGGCCGGCGGTGCGTTCACTGCCGTTAGGACGTCCTCCTGTCCACGGGCGGCGGTGCGTTCACTGCCGTTAGGACGTCCTCCTGTCCACGGGCGGCGGTGCGTTCACTGCCGTTTGGACGTCTTCCTGTCCACGGCCGGCGGTGCGTTCACTGCCTTTAGGACGTCCTCCTGTCCACGGGCGGCGGTGCGTTCACTGCCGTTAGGATATTTTGCAGCTGTTTCTGCAGCTCTGTGCAGTCGGGCTCAGAGGCGGCGGGCGGATCAGTTTGGGTGTTTTCAGCAGCGTTCCTCCTGACCTCTTGGTGGCGCCGTGGCGGCGGCTGACAGAGTAGGAGCGGCCGTGCATCATGCGAGCGTTGAGGCCGTTGGCCACGGAGAAAGACTTGAGGTGGGACTTGAGAGCCAGGGGGAGGGGCAACTGATCGACCAGGTGGACCGGCGTGCAGGAGACGATGGAGCGGCAGCAGAGGTCCTGAAGACTCAGCACTGAGACAGACAGGAGGACAGGTTATTGATCAAAGCCATCAATTCGATTGATAAAAAACAACGATTAGATTAGTTAGATCAGGTTATTGATCCATACCGTCGCTTAGATGTAATTAGAGGAAGTTATCGATTAAAACCGTAAATTAGATTAAGTTAAATCAGGTCATTGATCCAAATTATCATCAAAAGGACAAACAAGAAAGGGAAGGAAATAAAGACTTTTTATTCTTTTAAAAAATTCTTAAAATGATGAGAAATAAAGAGTTTTAGCTGAGCTCTTATTTTCTTAAATAAATATGAATAAAAACTTTAGCCTTTAAGAAATATATTTTTACATTAAGAATCCAACTTTAATTTAATTTAATTTAATATTTGTGGAATAAGGACGAAAGATTTGAACTGAAAATCTGTTTTTAGGGACAAAGTTGTAACATTTTCGGGGAGAAAAATTGATTTTAAGATGTTTTTAGAATAAACTTTAATATTTCAGGAATAATGATTCTAAAACATGTGAATTAGAATATTTTTTCCGTTGGAATTTAGCTTAATTTTGGGAGTAAAACTCTGATATTTCAGGAATTAGATGAATCAGTGTTTAAAGTTAAAAGATTCTGGGAAAGAATCAAAGTTTCGTGGTGCGTTTGAGGAGCTGCTGTAAAACTGAGCGTCCGAACATCAGAAGCTGGAACTCAGGTGTTTCTCAGGCTCGTTGCTGCCACCTTCGTATTGATTATTGATCATAGTGTTCTGCCAGCTGTTTACAGATGTTTCAGATGTTAACTGGTTATAATCACACACACTTTGGTGGAGTTTGATTTCTGCTGCCGGCATTTTTCAGTCGGTCCAGAGTTCGATCATTTCTTGTTCTTATTCTGCCACAACAGGATCTGAAGCTGGTTGCTTTGATCCGTTAAAGAGCTTTAACTTTTCAGTTAAACGCTGAATTTCACTCATCCAGATCATGTGACCCTCAGAGCTGAATCAGCTCAGCTGCACTTCTTCTTCTTCGTGGTTCCTGAAGACGTTTCTCACCTGAAAGGTTCTTCAGTTCTAAACGGGTTGGTGGGAGCTGATGATTAACCTGTTAACACCTGTATACACGGCACCTCTCAGTCTGTGTTTGGGCGTTCTGTCCTTCGGGTTGGTGCTGTTCCTTTCTATGAGCTCAGTTCTTCAGCTCAAAGCTGAAGAGACGTGAAACATCTTCAAGAACCAAGAAGAAGAAGTCCAGTTTCCTTCATTGAAGCGGTGAGGATCACATGACCCGGATGGTCCAGCAGAGGGCAGCACAGGCCTGACAAACCACAGCAAACACAAAGCAGGGGGCGGGGCTAACTGCTCACCTGTGTTGGGCCTCCACAGCCGCTCCACGCCGTGTCTCCTGAGGACGATCCGGGCGAGCTCGGTGAACGATTCTGTGATGTTGAAGTTGCACAGCGGGCTGACCTCGAAGAAAGTGACGCCCAGCTTCTCGGCGTAGGCCTGCGCCTGCTTAGTGGTCACCTGACGCTTGTAGGCCAGGTGAAGACGGTTCCCAACCAGGATCTTAGGCACCCCAGGTGCATGCTGGGTAACAGGAAGCAGAAAGGGGCCACTGTAAACTCACCATGTGAAACTATTTCAGGGGAAAACAAGAGAAAATCTGACGTTTTAACAGATAAATTAAACTTTTTGGAAGTTAAGACAAACTCATTTGGAGAATTTCAGGATGAGATATTTTAGGAAATTCCTCCTATTTTTATTTTTTATCCAGACTTTGACTGATTCTCAGCTTCCGGCCCTGAAACTCGTCCCACTGACAGACTGGGGGTGGGTTGCTGTGGAAACGGGCTGAAACCCGACTCACCTCATCGATCTCTTTGATCCAGCGGTCGATCCCATCGAAGGACCAGCGGTTGGTGATGTCATACACCAGAATGACTCCCTGTGGAGCAGGAAACTGACCAGTTAAACTTCCACTCCTGCTGAGTAAATGTTTTCTAACACCAGTTAAACAGCTGGATGGAAACAGCTGGAAATATCACAGAAAGTTATTTGTGGTTATTAACTTGTGTTTCCCTGTTCCAGCAGGTATCCTTTGAATGGTGTTATGGTGTTTTTCCCCCCTCTTTTCCCTCTTTTCTGTCTTCTCAAACCCCAGCTGGTCGAGGCGGATGGACACCCTTCCTGGTTCTGGTTCTGCCAGAGGTTTCTTCCTGGTTCTGGTTCTGCCAGAGGTTTCTTCCTGAGTCTGGTTCTGCCAGAGGTTTCTTCCTGGTTCTGGTTCTGCCAGAGGTTTCTTCCTGAGTCTGGTTCTGCCAGAGGTTTCTTCCTGATTCTGGTTCTGCTAGAGGTTTCTTCCTGGTTCTGCCAGAGGTTTCTTCCTGGTTCTGGTTCTGCCAGAGGTTTCTTCCTGGTTCTGGTTCTGCCAGAGGTTTCATCCTGAGTCTGGTTCTGCCAGAGGTTTCTTCCTGGTTCTGGTTCTGCCAGAGGTTTCTTCCTGGTTCTGCCAGAGGTTTCTTCCTGGTTCTGGTTCTGCCAGAGGTTTCTTCCTGGTTCTGCCAGAGGTTTCTTCCTGGTTCTGGTTCTGCCAGAGGTTTCTTCCTGGTTCTGCCAGAGGTTTCTTCCTGGTTCTGGTTCTGCCAGAGGCTTCTTCCTGGTTCTGGTTCTGACAGAGGTTTCTTCCTGGTTCTGCCAGAGGTTTCTTCTTGGTTCTGGTTCTGCCAGAGGTTTCTTCCTGGTTCTGGTTCTGCCAGAGGTTTCTTCCTGGTTCTGGTTCTGCCAGAGGTTTCTTCCTGAGTCTGGTTCTGCCAGAGGTTTCTTCCTGGTTCTGGTTCTGCCAGAGGTTTCTTCCTGTTAAAGGGAGTCGTTCCTTTCCACAGTCCCTCAGGCTCAGGACGGGAGATTGGACTGAAGACAAGTTTCGGTCCAATCTGTTGGTTTCCTTAGCTAGGATATTATTTTTGAATTGGCTCCATATGAATTAATTGGATTATGATTACAATGAATTGAATTCCAATTGGCTTGAATTGGACTTTATTACTTAAGTGCCTTGAGATGATAATTGTTGTATTCTGGCGCTTTATAAATAAAGTTGAATTGAATTGAATTTAAAAACAAGGACAATGTGACATTATTTATTATTTTTCTTTCTAACCCTCTGGGATACGTCTGTTTGACAGTAAAATAAACTTGATGAGAATCTTTTAATTTTCTACTCCTGCTTCATCTTGTTCAGGTAGAACCGAGCCGAGCGGCACCAGGACAGGCTGAGCCTGATGAGGCCATGCAAAGGCAGAGGAGGAGGGGTCTGCTTTAGTGCCCCCCCCCTCGGCGGTTAACGGAGCAAAGACCAAAGCTGCAGCTGAGCGTCACTGAGATGATTCATCTTCTGCTTCAGTCTAAGAAACACTGAGCAGGAAAAACCTAAAACTGGGTTCTGAGGTCCTGGGGAAGACCTGCCGCCCTGTTTCAGTCAAAAGGTCTGTCAGAACATCTGAGCATGTGAAGAAAAAGATGCTTTTTGAGAAGTTTTTTTACAAATAAATAGTGACATTTAAGTTAAAGTTTAAAGTAAAGTTTCATTAAAAACAGCTGTGAGCTGCCATAAAACACACGTTAACTTCTATTCTGAGACAAATTTAACAATACAACAACATAAAAGGTTCTAATGATTTGGAATGAATGTCCAAGTACTTCTAAACTCAGGTTTATTCATAAATAACCACATAACGAACCTTTCGGTCTGAGGTGGACGCAGCTTCAGGTGAGAGCAAAGCCTGATGGGAGCTGTAGTTCAAGGCTGTGTTTAGCTGCTGGAGTTGACGTGTGTGGGTCATTATCTGCTCAGTTTGACTCCACAAACTACTACTTCATGAGTAGATTTAAGCCTCGCCATGGCAACAAGGCTGCGGTTGCCACGGTGATATCCTCTCTGTACCCACAAATAGCCTGACGAACCATGACAACCATCACAACTCAGTGGAAAGTGTTGAAGATAACGACGTCTGTGTGCAGGTGACAGCGGCTGCCTGAGGAACTCAGAAGCTGATCAATATCACAGCCATATCAATAAAGCACAGGTAAATGTGATCGATTACAGTTTGTGCATCTTAATAAATGAATGTGCTGCTGTCTTATTAACAGTCTGATTCTGTCGGGCTGGAGCGGATGCAGAGACACGCCCAGTGAATATCATCTTTAACTAAATATTACTAAATGATATAACTGCCTGAAGGGGTCAAAGCAAACAAGAACAAAATTATGCTGCTCAGAATGTTCCAGCAGTCCATCTACATACAAACAGTGTCTTTACAAACAGTCTGTGGTTTTTAATCAGCTTTGGTACCTGAGCTCCTCTGGAGTAGGATCTGAATATGGTGCAGAATCGTCCCTGCCCAGACGTGTCCCTGAAACACAGGGAAAGGTCAGAGGTCAGACCGCTTCACACAGATGAAACACTTTTTAACTTATCAGGACGCTGACTTCATCATCTGGACAAACAGCCAGAGAAGGATTCAGAGCTATGAGCCACATCAGAGAAGGTAAAGCGGTGGGAGGAGCCACTCCTCCACAGATCTGACTCTGGGTCTGACTCTGGGTCTGACTCTGTATCTGACTCTGGGTCTGACTCTGGGTCTGACTATGGGTCTGACTCTGACTCTGACTCTGTATCTGACTCTGGGTCTGACTCTGGATCTGACTCTGGGTCTGACTCTGGGTCAGACTCTGGATCTGACTCTGGGTCAGACTCTGGATCTGACTCTGACTCTGACTCTGGGTCTGACTCTGGGTCTGACTCTGGGTCTGACTCTGGGTCTGACTCTGGATCTGACTCTGGGTCTGACTCTGGGTCTGACTCTGGATCTGACTCTGGGTCTGACTCTGGGTCTGACTATGGATCTGACTCTAGGTCTGACTCTGGGTCTGACTCTGGGTCTGACTCTGGGTCTGACTCTGGGTCTGACTCTGTATCTGACTCTGGGTCAGACTCTGGGTCTGACTCTGGGTCTGACTCTGGGTGAGGACTCTTCTGGGTCTGACTCTGGGTCTGACTCTGGGTGAGGACTCTTCTGGGTCTGCTTCTGGGTCTGATTCTGGGTCTGACTCTGGATCTGACTCTGGATCTGACTCTGGGTCTGACTATGGATCTGACTCTAGGTCTGACTCTGGGTCTGACTCTGGGTCTGACTCTGGGTCTGACTCTGGATCTGACTCTGGGTCTGACTCTGGATCTGACTCTGGATCTGACTCTGACTCTGGATCTGACTCTGGATCTGACTCTGACTCTGACTCTGGGTCTGACTCTGGATCTGACTCTGGGTCTGATTCTGGGTCTGACTATGGATCTGACTCTAGGTCTGACTCTGGGTCTGACTCTGGGTCTGACTCTGGGTCTGACTCTGGATCTGACTCTGGGTCTGACTCTGGATCTGACTCTGGATCTGACTCTGGGTCTGACTCTGGGTCTGACTCTGGGTCTGACTATGGATCTGACTCTAGGTCTGACTCTGGGTCTGACTCTGGGTCAGACTCTGGGTCTGACTCTGGATCTGACTCTGGATCTGACTCTGGGTCTGACTCTGGGTCTGACTCTGGGTCTGACTCTGGATCTGACTTTGGGTCTGACTCTGGGTCTGACTCTGGATCTGACTCTGGATCTGACTCTGGGTCTGACTCTGGGTCTGACTCTGGGTCTGACTCTGGATCTGACTCTGGGTCAGACTCTGGATCTGACCCTGGGTCTGACCCTGGGTCTGACTCTGGGTCTGACTCTGGATCTGACTCTGGGTCAGACTCTGGATCTGACTCTGGATCTGACTCTGGGTCTGACCCTGGGTCTGACTCTGACTCTGGATCTGACTCTGGATCTGACTCTGGATCTGACTCTGACTCTGACTCTGGGTCTGACTCTGGGTCTGACTCTGGATCTGACTCTGGGTCTGACTCTGGGTCTGACTCTGGGTCTGACTCTGGGTCTGACTCTGGGTCTGACCCTGGGTCAGACTCTGGGTCAGACTCTGGATCTGACTCTGGATCTGACTCTGACTCTGGGTCTGACTCTGGGTCTGACTCTGGGTCTGACTCTGGGTCTGACTCTGGATCTGACTCTGGGTCTGACTCTGGGTCTGACTCTGGATCTGACTCTGGGTCTGACTCTGGGTCTGACTATGGATCTGACTCTAGGTCTGACTCTGGGTCTGACTCTGGGTCTGACTCTGGGTCTGACTCTGGGTCTGACTCTGTATCTGACTCTGGGTCTGACTCTGGGTCTGACTCTGGGTGAGGACTCTTCTGGGTCTGCTTCTGGGTCTGATTCTGGGTCTGACTCTGGATCTGACTCTGGATCTGACTCTGGGTCTGACCCTGGGTCTGACTCTGACTCTGGATCTGACTCTGACTCTGACTCTGGGTCTGACTCTGGATGTGACTCTGGATGTGACTCTGGGTCTGATTCTGGGTCTGACTATGGATCTGACTCTAGGTCTGACTCTGGGTCTGACTCTGGGTCTGACTCTGGGTCTGAATCTGGGTCTGACTCTGGATCTGACTCTGGGTCTGACTCTGGATCTGACTCTGGATCTGACTCTGGATCTGACTCTGGGTCTGACTCTGGGTCTGACTCTGGGTCTGACTCTGGGTCTGACTATGGATCTGACTCTAGGTCTGACTCTGGGTCTGACTCTGGGTCAGACTCTGGGTCTGACTCTGGATCTGACTCTGGATCTGACTCTGGGTCTGACTCTGGGTCTGACTCTGGGTCTGACTCTGGATCTGACTTTGGGTCTGACTCTGGGTCTGACTCTGGATCTGACTCTGGATCTGACTCTGGGTCTGACTCTGGGTCTGACTCTGGGTCTGACTCTGGGTCTGACTCTGGATCTGACTCTGGGTCAGACTCTGGGTCAGACTCTGGATCTGACCCTGGGTCTGACCCTGGGTCTGACTCTGGGTCTGACTCTGGATCTGACTCTGGGTCAGACTCTGGATCTGACTCTGGATCTGACTCTGGGTCTGACTCTGGGTCTGACTCTGGGTCTGACTCTGGATCTGACTCTGGATCTGACTCTGGGTCTGACTCTGGGTCTGACTCTGGGTCTGACTTTGGGTCTGACTCTGGGTCTGACTCTGGATCTGACTCTGGGTCTGACTCTGTATCTGACTCTGGGTCTGACTCTGGATCTGACTCTGGATCTGACTCTGGGTCTGACTCTGGGTCTGACTCTGGGTCTGACTCTGGATCTGACTTTGGGTCTGACTCTGGGTCTGACTCTGGGTCTGACTCTGGGTCAGACTCTGGGTCTGACTCTGGGTCTGACTCTGGATCTGACTCTGGGTCTGACTCTGGATCTGACTCTGGGTCTGACTCTGGATCTGACTCTGGATCTGACTCTAGGTCTGACTCTGGGTCTGACTCTGGATCTGACTCTGGATCTGACTCTGGGTCTGACTCTGGGTCTGACTCTGGGTCTGACTCTGTATCTGACTCTGGGTCTGACTCTGGGTCTGACTCTGGGTGAGGACTCTTCTGGGTCTGCTTCTGGGTCTGATTCTGGGTCTGACTCTGGATCTGACTCTGGATCTGACTCTGGGTCTGACCCTGGGTCTGACTCTGACTCTGGATCTGACTCTGGATCTGACTCTGACTCTGACTCTGGGTCTGACTCTGGATGTGACTCTGGGTCTGATTCTGGGTCTGACTATGGATCTGACTCTAGGTCTGACTCTGGGTCTGACTCTGACTCTGACTCTGGGTCTGACTCTGGGTCTGACTCTGGATCTGACTCTGGGTCTGACTCTGGGTCTGACTCTGGGTCTGACTCTGGGTCTGACTCTGGGTCTGACCCTGGGTCAGACTCTGGATCTGACCCTGGGTCTGACCCTGGGTCTGACTCTGGGTCTGACTCTGGATCTGACTCTGGGTCAGACTCTGGATCTGACTCTGGATCTGACTCTGACTCTGACTCTGGGTCTGACTCTGGGTCTGACTCTGGGTCTGACTCTGGGTCAGACTCTGGGTCTGACTCTGGATCTGACTCTGGATCTGACTCTGGGTCTGACTCTGGATCTGACTCTGGATCTGACTCTGGGTCTGACTCTGGGTCTGACTCTGGGTCTGACTCTGGGTCTGACTCTGGGTCTGACTCTGGATCTGACTCTGGGTCTGACTCTGGGTCTGACTCTGGATCTGACTCTGGGTCTGACTCTGGGTCTGACTATGGATCTGACTCTAGGTCTGACTCTGGGTCTGACTCTGGGTCTGACTCTGGGTCTGACTCTGGGTCTGACTCTGTATCTGACTCTGGGTCTGACTCTGGGTCTGACTCTGGGTGAGGACTCTTCTGGGTCTGCTTCTGGGTCTGATTCTGGGTCTGACTCTGGATCTGACTCTGGATCTGACTCTGGGTCTGACCCTGGGTCTGACTCTGACTCTGGATCTGACTCTGACTCTGACTCTGGGTCTGACTCTGGATGTGACTCTGGATGTGACTCTGGGTCTGATTCTGGGTCTGACTATGGATCTGACTCTAGGTCTGACTCTGGGTCTGACTCTGGGTCTGACTCTGGGTCTGAATCTGGGTCTGACTCTGGATCTGACTCTGGGTCTGACTCTGGATCTGACTCTGGATCTGACTCTGGATCTGACTCTGGGTCTGACTCTGGGTCTGACTCTGGGTCTGACTCTGGGTCTGACTATGGATCTGACTCTAGGTCTGACTCTGGGTCTGACTCTGGGTCAGACTCTGGGTCTGACTCTGGATCTGACTCTGGATCTGACTCTGGGTCTGACTCTGGGTCTGACTCTGGGTCTGACTCTGGATCTGACTTTGGGTCTGACTCTGGGTCTGACTCTGGATCTGACTCTGGATCTGACTCTGGGTCTGACTCTGGGTCTGACTCTGGGTCTGACTCTGGGTCTGACTCTGGATCTGACTCTGGGTCAGACTCTGGGTCAGACTCTGGATCTGACCCTGGGTCTGACCCTGGGTCTGACTCTGGGTCTGACTCTGGATCTGACTCTGGGTCAGACTCTGGGTCAGACTCTGGATCTGACTCTGGATCTGACTCTGGGTCTGACTCTGGGTCTGACTCTGGGTCTGACTCTGGATCTGACTCTGGATCTGACTCTGGGTCTGACTCTGGGTCTGACTCTGGGTCTGACTTTGGGTCTGACTCTGGGTCTGACTCTGGATCTGACTCTGGGTCTGACTCTGTATCTGACTCTGGGTCTGACTCTGGATCTGACTCTGGATCTGACTCTGGGTCTGACTCTGGGTCTGACTCTGGGTCTGACTCTGGATCTGACTTTGGGTCTGACTCTGGGTCTGACTCTGGGTCTGACTCTGGGTCTGACTCTGGGTCAGACTCTGGGTCTGACTCTGGATCTGACTCTGGGTCTGACTCTGGATCTGACTCTGGGTCTGACTCTGGATCTGACTCTGGATCTGACTCTAGGTCTGACTCTGGGTCTGACTCTGGATCTGACTCTGGATCTGACTCTGGGTCTGACTCTGGGTCTGACTCTGGGTCTGACTCTGTATCTGACTCTGGGTCTGACTCTGGGTCTGACTCTGGGTGAGGACTCTTCTGGGTCTGCTTCTGGGTCTGATTCTGGGTCTGACTCTGGATCTGACTCTGGATCTGACTCTGGGTCTGACCCTGGGTCTGACTCTGACTCTGGATCTGACTCTGGATCTGACTCTGACTCTGACTCTGGGTCTGACTCTGGATGTGACTCTGGGTCTGATTCTGGGTCTGACTATGGATCTGACTCTAGGTCTGACTCTGGGTCTGACTCTGACTCTGACTCTGGGTCTGACTCTGGGTCTGACTCTGGATCTGACTCTGGGTCTGACTCTGGGTCTGACTCTGGGTCTGACTCTGGGTCTGACTCTGGGTCTGACTCTGGGTCTGACCCTGGGTCAGACTCTGGATCTGACCCTGGGTCTGACCCTGGGTCTGACTCTGGGTCTGACTCTGGATCTGACTCTGGGTCAGACTCTGGATCTGACTCTGGATCTGACTCTGACTCTGACTCTGGGTCTGACTCTGGGTCTGACTCTGGGTCTGACTCTGGGTCAGACTCTGGGTCTGACTCTGGATCTGACTCTGGGTCTGACTCTGGATCTGACTCTGGATCTGACTCTGGATCTGACTCTGGGTCTGACTCTGGGTCTGACTCTGGGTCTGACTCTGGATCTGACTTTGGGTCTGACTCTGGGTCTGACTCTGGATCTGACTCTGGATCTGACTCTGGGTCTGACTCTGGATCTGACTCTGGATCTGACTCTGGATCTGACTCTGGGTCTGACTCTGGGTCTGACTCTGGGTCTGACTCTGGGTCTGACTATGGATCTGACTCTAGGTCTGACTCTGGGTCTGACTCTGGGTCAGACTCTGGGTCTGACTCTGGATCTGACTCTGGATCTGACTCTGGGTCTGACTCTGGGTCTGACTCTGGGTCTGACTCTGGATCTGACTTTGGGTCTGACTCTGGGTCTGACTCTGGATCTGACTCTGGATCTGACTCTGGGTCTGACTCTGGGTCTGACTCTGGGTCTGACTCTGGATCTGACTCTGGGTCAGACTCTGGATCTGACCCTGGGTCTGACCCTGGGTCTGACTCTGGGTCTGACTCTGGATCTGACTCTGGATCTGACTCTGGGTCTGACCCTGGGTCTGACTCTGACTCTGGATCTGACTCTGGATCTGACTCTGGATCTGACTCTGACTCTGACTCTGGGTCTGACTCTGGGTCTGACTCTGGATCTGACTCTGGGTCTGACTCTGGGTCTGACTCTGGGTCTGACTCTGGGTCTGACCCTGGGTCAGACTCTGGATCTGACCCTGGGTCTGACCCTGGGTCTGACTCTGGGTCTGACTGGATCTGACTCTGGGTCAGACTCTGGATCTGACTCTGGATCTGACTCTGACTCTGACTCTGGGTCTGACTCTGGGTCTGACTCTGGGTCTGACTCTGGGTCTGACTCTGGATCTGACTCTGGGTCTGACTCTGGGTCTGACTCTGGATCTGACTCTGGGTCTGACTCTGGGTCTGACTATGGATCTGACTCTAGGTCTGACTCTGGGTCTGACTCTGGGTCTGACTCTGGGTCTGACTCTGGGTCTGACTCTGTATCTGACTCTGGGTCTGACTCTGGGTCTGACTCTGGGTGAGGACTCTTCTGGGTCTGCTTCTGGGTCTGATTCTGGGTCTGACTCTGGATCTGACTCTGGATCTGACTCTGGGTCTGACCCTGGGTCTGACTCTGACTCTGGATCTGACTCTGGATCTGACTCTGACTCTGACTCTGGGTCTGACTCTGGATGTGACTCTGGGTCTGATTCTGGGTCTGACTATGGATCTGACTCTAGGTCTGACTCTGGGTCTGACTCTGGGTCTGACTCTGGGTCTGAATCTGGGTCTGACTCTGGATCTGACTCTGGGTCTGACTCTGGATCTGACTCTGGATCTGACTCTGGATCTGACTCTGGGTCTGACTCTGGGTCTGACTCTGGGTCTGACTCTGGATCTGACTCTAGGTCTGACTCTGGGTCTGACTCTGGGTCAGACTCTGGGTCTGACTCTGGGTCTGACTCTGGATCTGACTCTGGATCTGACTCTGGGTCTGACTCTGGGTCTGACTCTGGGTCTGACTCTGGATCTGACTCTGGGTCTGACTCTGGATCTGACTCTGGATCTGACTCTGGATCTGACTCTGGGTCTGACTCTGGGTCTGACTCTGGGTCTGACTCTGGGTCTGACTCTGGATCTGACTCTGGGTCAGACTCTGGATCTGACCCTGGGTCTGACCCTGGGTCTGACTCTGGGTCTGACTCTGGATCTGACTCTGGGTCAGACTCTGGATCTGACTCTGGATCTGACTCTGGGTCTGACTCTGGGTCTGACTCTGGGTCTGACTCTGGATCTGACTCTGGATCTGACTCTGGGTCTGACTCTGGGTCTGACTCTGGGTCTGACTTTGGGTCTGACTCTGGGTCTGACTCTGGATCTGACTCTGGGTCTGACTCTGTATCTGACTCTGGGTCTGACTCTGGATCTGACTCTGGATCTGACTCTGGGTCTGACTCTGGGTCTGACTCTGGATCTGACTCTGGGTCTGACTCTGGGTCTGACTCTGGGTCTGACTCTGGGTCTGACTCTGGGTCAGACTCTGGGTCTGACTCTGGATCTGACTCTGGGTCTGACTCTGGATCTGACTCTGGGTCTGACTCTGGATCTGACTCTGGATCTGACTCTGGATCTGACTCTGGGTCTGACTCTGGGTCTGACTCTGGGTCTGACTCTGGATCTGACTCTGGATCTGACTCTGGGTCTGACTCTGGGTCTGACTCTGGGTCTGACTCTGGATCTGACTTTGGGTCTGACTCTGGGTCTGACTCTTGTATCTGACTCTGTATCTGACTCTGGGTCTGACTCTGGGTCTGACTCTGGGTCTGACTCTGGATCTGACTCTGGGTCTGACCCTGGGTCTGACCCTGGGTCTGACTCTGGGTCTGACTCTGGATCTGACTCTGGGTCTGACTCTGGGTCTGACTCTGGATCTGACTCTGGATCTGACTCTGGATCTGACTCTGGGTCTGACCCTGGGTCTGACTCTGGGTCTGACTCTGGGTCTGACCCTGGGTCTGACTCTGGGTCTGACTCTGGGTCTGACTCTGGATCTGACTCTGGATCTGACTCTGGGTCTGACTCTGGATCTGACTCTGGGTCTGACTATGGATCTGACTCTGGGTCTGACTCTGGGTCTGACTCTGGGTCTGACTCTGGGTCTGACTCTGGATCTGACTCTGTGTCTGACTCTGGGTCTGACTATGGGTCTGACTCTGGATCTGACTCTGGATCTGACTCTGGATCTGACTCTGGGTCTGACCCTGGGTCTGACTCTGGGTCTGACTCTGGATCTGACTCTGGATCTGACTCTGGGTCTGACTCTGGGTCTGACTCTGGATCTGACTCTGGATCTGACTCTGGATCTGACTCTGGGTCTGACCCTGGGTCTGACTCTGGGTCTGACTCTGGGTCTGACCCTGGGTCTGACTCTGGGTCTGATTCTGGGTCTGACTCTGGATCTGACTCTGGGTCTGACTCTGGATCTGACTCTGGGTCTGACTATGGATCTGACTCTGGGTCTGACTCTGGGTCTGACTCTGGGTCTGACTCTGGATCTGACTTTGGGTCTGACTCTGGGTCTGACTCTGGATCTGACTCTGGATCTGACTCTGGGTCTGACTCTGGGTCTGACTCTGGGTCTGACTCTGGGTCTGACTCTGGATCTGACTCTGGGTCAGACTCTGGATCTGACCCTGGGTCTGACCCTGGGTCTGACTCTGGGTCTGACTCTGGATCTGACTCTGGGTCTGACTCTGGGTCTGACTCTGGATCTGACTCTGGATCTGACTCTGGATCTGACTCTGGATCTGACTCTGGGTCTGACTCTGGATCTGACTCTGGATCTGACTCTGGATCTGACCCTGGGTCTGACTCTGACTCTGGGTCTGACCCTGGGTCTGACTCTGGATCTGACTCTGACTCTGGGTCTGACTCTGGGTCTGACTCTGACTCTGGGTCTGACCCTGGGTCTGACTCTGGATCTTACTCTGGATCTGACTCTGGGTCTGACTCTGGGTCTGACTCTGGATCTGACTCTGACTCTGACTCTGGATCTGACTCTGGGTCTGACTCTGTACCTGACTCTGGGTCTGACTCTGGGTCTGACTCTGGGTCTGACTCTGGGTCTGACTCTGGGTCTGACTCTGACTCTGGGTCTGACTCTGGGTCTGACTCTGACTCTGGGTCTGACCCTGGGTCTGACTCTGGATCTGACTCTGGATCTGACTCTGGGTCTGACTCTGGGTCTGACTCTGGATCTGACTCTGACTCTGACTCTGGATCTGACTCTGGGTCTGACTCTGGGTCTGACCCTGGGTCTGACTCTGGATCTGACTCTGGGTCTGACTCTGGGTCTGACTCTGGGTCTGACTCTGACTCTGGGTCTGACTCTGGGTCTCATCAGCTGCGACTTACTGAGAGTTGGTTCTGTTTAATATCGGTTAAAATGTTTTTAAAGAGGAAAAGTCCTCGAGTTTCTAAGTCTGTGGAGTTTAAAAGTGATTGATTGCACTGTTAGATCATTAAAATAAGTGGGCTTTAACATTCTTCTGCGCAGGATGATGACACATTAAAAATGAGTCACATCAAGTTTCTTCTTTTAAACATTTGGGAAACCAGAACGACAGAGACAAAGACCTAAATGAGGTTCCTGACCCACATGTGTAATTAAACTGCAGCTGATTGGATGAGAGACAGCAGGAAAGTAACCACCACAGTGTTTACCTCCATGAGAAACACCATCAGGCATTAATGCTCCTTCCTGCAGATGCTGCGTTGCTTAGTTACCTTCACATCAGTGTTTATGATTAAAAACCACAGAACCAGAACTTTGCGTGAGCTCCATGAGCTGTGGAAGATGGAAGCTGACGTGTTTCTGCACTTTCTTTATCTGCGGCTGAACGGATTCATTCAAATCCTCTGATTTCAGGCTGTGGGATTTGTCAGCTGTTACAGAAAATCTTCTCAGATTGTGAGCCTTCAGCGCTGAAAGCGGTGATAAAACCGACCTTTTTTATCCCTGCGGCTCACAGCAGAGTCTGAAAGGTGTGTTGGAGGCAGCTGATCTTAACCTGAGCCTTTAATTACCGAGAAACATGAAGCTGTGCAGCTGACAGATGAACCAGCTGCTGCCAGTCACCTGAAAAAGCTCTTTATCAACTCAAACCAGCCTCACACGCTTCCAACCCAGATCCAGAGCCTCTCTGACGCCCGTCACACGGCGTGAGGGCGGAACAGAGCGAGTGTTCGTACCAGAGCTGCAGCTTCACTCTTCTGCCATCCAGGAGGATGGTGGTCGTCTTGTAGTCGATCCCTGAAACACAGCAGGACAAAAGATGAGTCAGTGTGACATCACGCCGCTACGCATCAGGACCCGAAAACGACCCGTGCAACGGGCCGCATGCACCAACGTTTTCATTCTAAATTTCTCTGACTTTTTTCATAAGAAGGTCTCATACGAACTCGTCAGATTCAACAAACTTTGGGTGTAAATACAGTAAATACAGTAAATACAGTAAATACAGTAAATACAGTAAATACAGTAAGACCATATAAGGCCACGCTTCCTCTGTGCCAGGAGGTGTTGAGTCAGGAGGCATCAAGGTGCAAAAAGAACAACTTTACGGCTCTGAGGCTGAAGTTCTGCTTTCAGAGACCAAAAGGACAAGGGTCCAGTCAGAGCCTGGGGGGGGGGCTGCATAAAGGACATGAAAACAGAGCTCATCACAGTGTTCTGACAGTAAACAAGCAGCCATTTGTAATATAGTAATGCAGTAATTCAGTAGTAAATGTAGTAATTATCAGCAGCCCATGCAGCACATGAGCTGCAGGCCGTCCGAGCTCAGGCTGGTTCTGGTTCTGGCGCCGTCCTCCCACCACGGCCTGTAATGGCATCTCTTGATCCCTGATTTCTGATGCATCCACATCCAGCACAGTTCACTGGACCTGCAGCTGGGAAACAGGCCGAGGAGGCTGAAGCACGCCCGACTCTCTGCTGCCGTGACTCTGAACTCTGAGGGATCTGGCTTTCCAGCTCCGGACTCTTTATGACAGACTTTGGGTGCAGGACTTAGATTTGGAGTTTAGGCTTAAAATGCCTCTCCTCCCTGCTCCTTCCTGATGATTCAGGCTCATGTTTTCCTGCAGCCGCCTCGTCGTCATCCCTCCACCTTTGACCTCTTCACTGGGAGCTGCTGTTGGTTATATCAGAGCGTTTTCTGACTTAATGCTGCACCACAGAGACGTTTCTCTGTGTAGGACTGAAGCAGCGATGCTGTTCATACTGGAGTCCGTTTCTCTCCAGCT
Organism: Leuresthes tenuis; assembly: GCA_036924055.1. Classification (NCBI taxonomy): domain Eukaryota; kingdom Metazoa; phylum Chordata; class Actinopteri; order Atheriniformes; family Atherinopsidae; genus Leuresthes; species Leuresthes tenuis. The sequence goes on along the minus strand of JAVGWW010000023.1, from coordinate 29,428,516 downwards.
TCAAACATAAAAGCTTTAAATTTGCAGAAAACAGCAGCAACTTTTTACCCAAACAATAAACTGTCTCAGGTTCATCAAACAGGGCCCGAATGGGCCGTAAAAACACTTTAAACTCATGTTTTCTATGTTTGAAAAGCTGCCTCAGAGTTAAGTTTTACACTGTCTGAGTCCTGATCCAGTCAAGAAGCCGTTCTTAAGGAAGGGAAACAGGGAGAAAAGGCTGAGCTGTGCCAAATGACACAAGAAGTGGACTGAAAATCAGTGGCAACAGGTCTTATGGAGGGATGAATCCTCCCCAGAGCCCGGACCTCAACATTATTGAAGCAGTGTGGGATCATCTGACAGAGAACGGAACAAAAGGCAGCCCACATCCAAAGAAGAGCTTTGGGATGTCCTTCAAGAAGCCTGGAGAACTATTCCTGAAGACTCCTTAAAGAAACGACAGAAAGAGCTGAGCAGTGCTGTCAGAGGACCTGTCCTCACGCGGACCCCCGGCAGCCCCTCGCGCTCCGCGGCCACTCACCCATGTTGTGTCCGTACGGGGACTCGGACGCTCCGTCCTGCAGGCTCGCCAGGATCTCGCCCTTCCCCACATCGCTGTCCCCCACCAGCAGGAACTTCAGCAGGAAGTCGTGCGCTCGCGCCGGCCCGCTTCTGTGGCTCATCCTCGCGGCTGATGGCGGCTGCGGTGTCCCATCATGGGATGAGACCCGTCCGGCAGCCTCCTGCTCCTTCCGATCCAAACCCAGAACACCGGAGAAGAAGACGCGTGAGCAAATCCGCCCCCACGATCCACGACGCACTCTCTGCGCGTGTTTACATGCCACCAACAGTTCAGGTTCTGACTGGTTCTGGATTCCTGCGGGTCACTGCACTCTCTGTGCCTTCTGCGCGCGCAGGACACGCCGCGCTTTTACGCACAAAGGTGAAGCCGCTCCTGCACTCCCGGACTGAAGAAGATCTCTGGTCCCGTCCCCCTCATCCCTGCTCCAGCGGAGGAGAGGGAACCTGTCAGCATGTCTCTGATTGGCTCGGCCGGGTTGCCAGGGCAACCTCCAGCACGGATTGGAGTCTGGATCCGTCCGTTTGAGACCTGTGGAGACTCTGTGATTGGCTCCCTGCTGGATACAAGGTAGACGACATGAAGTAACCTACTTCCTGTTTGAACCTCAAAATAAAAGCTTATCAAAGCTGTGAAATGTATATTTCGTTTTGAGTTTATTCTTACTTTATTATTTATCTTCTAGTTTATTACTTATTTATTTCTCTTGCAGACTCGGAACTTCCTGCACGAGCTGCAGCTGTGGATCCAGCTGTTACAGTCATATTTATTGTCAAAGTAATTCAAATGTTAATGTTAACCTTTTTTATTTGTTGCTCCGAACAAATAAACTTTAAGTACTGAATGTTGACTCACTGTTTACCGGTCATAATGTTATGGCTGTTTATTAAAGGCTGTGGCCTGATACAGGCTGATGATTGGCTGCAGCAAATCGGCACATTGAAATTCGAAAGTATCGACAGTGCATTTGTGAATCCAGGTCCCTCAGTGGGCAAAACTTTGAATGTGTCAAGTTCCAGAGGGACGCCGACGCAGGGTTGGTTGGTTCCAAAGAGGTTTTATTTAAATAAACAGAGGACAGATCACGGCACTGCAGGGCGCTCTCCCGGCAGCGCAAAAGTAAAGGGCTTCTTCTCCTCCGTAGCTAAGCTGGAAGAGGAGCTAACAAACATAAAGTCTCTCCAAACTGGGAGGTAAACAGAAAAGCTATGAAGACTTTAACAAAACTAAGTCACGCTCTCAAAATGAGGCGGAATAAAACAAAGGCACTCTTAACAAAACAGAGGCTCTATGAAACTTTAACTTTAACTCTCCTTTAACGGAGGCAACATGAATAGTAACAACGAAAAAATCACTCCTAGAAAATGGAGGAAAAACAAAGCTATGAAACTTACCGTTACAATAAATAAACTGAGGCTATGGAACAAGATTAAATTACAAAACAAGATGCACTGCAGGAGAGTCGCTCGCTGCAGGCTCGAGGAACTGTGGGTTCAAGACAAGACAAGGTGGCTGGTAATGTAGCTCAAAATGAGACAAAATACTGGCACAAGACAAAGGAAACAGACTATTTGAACACATGAGGGACCAAAGGGGAACAGGTGGAAACACTTTGGGAATCAGGGAAGACACGGGAGGAAAGGCAAGATACCTGAAACGAGAGGAGAAGGTCAGTGACTTTTCAAAATAAAACAGGAAATGACGAGACATGGAACGGAAAATAAACCGTGACAGAATGCTCAATGACGGCGTCGTGTCTCCGCCATCAGCGTGACGGAGAAGCATAAACTAGGCTTTAGACAGAGAAATGGCAGCGAGACCTGAGGCAAGAAAGAAGCCACCTTTGGGGTCCGACCACGCTGAAAGGACCACAGGGAGCACCGCCACAGAGACAGCCCTGACCCGGGCCGACAAGAGGCCCCACAGCGAGGTGCAGAGCCCTCCAGCCACCCGGGCCAGACCACAGGACACCCCCCCCCCCGTCAGTGGACCAACAGCAGCTCCCAGCGCGGTGGGGCCGACCACATGAGCAGTCAGAAGCAGAATGAAACTCTTCTTTATTTTCTTTTTGTTTCTTTGTTTTCTCATGACTAAAAACACAATTTAAAGGTTTCCAAAATGTATTTTTTTAAATTTTTTGTAGTTTGTTTTTTGTTTGAATCTTCTATGAACACATATAAGCAAGTTAGCATGTTAAATTATGGGATTAAAGGAGCTGCATTAGGCTGGTTTAAGTCATATTTATCTGATAGATTCCAGTTTGTTCTTGTAAATGAAGAATCTTCCTCACACACCAGAGTAAGTCATGGAGTTCCTCAGGGTTCTGTGCTCGGACCGATTCTTTTTACTTTATACATGCTTCCATTAGGTAACATTATCAGACAGCAGGGCATAAAGTCCATTGTTATGCTGATGATACTCAGCTGTACTTATCTATGAAACCAGATGAAACCAATCGGTTGGTCAGACTACAAGCCTGTCTTAAAGACATAAAGACCTGGATGACTCAGAACTTTCTGCTTTTAAACTCAGACAAACTGAAGTTGTTCTCTTTGGACCTGAGCGCTTCAGGGAGAAATCGTCTACTACTACTGTAATTCTTTATTATTGTTCTGTCCCACAGATTCTCTGAAAAGCCTCCAGCTGATCCAAAACCCTGCAGCCAGAGTTCTGCTGAGAACTAACAGCAGAGATCATGTTTCTCCAGTTTTAGCTTCTCTTCATTGGCTCCCTGTTAGATTCAGAATAGAATTTAAGATTCTTCTCCTCACATATAAAGCTCTTAATGACCGAGCTCCATCACATCTTAAAGATCTCACAGAGCAGTATTTTCCAAACAGAGAACTTTGTTCACACTCAACATTTGACTTTTATTGAAGCTGGAAATGTTCATGTGAAGTTTTGATTGATGCTTTAATTCCAAAGATTGTGTTGGGTTACATGATAGATGAGAGAACAGACAGATCAACCTGTGCTGATGTTCTGTTAGTTTGTCCTGCAGAGTTACTTCACAGGACGGATCTTCATGCTGATGGCCTTCAGGGAATAGTCATACCCCTTCCAGCGTGACCACTCCACTCCAACACCATAGATGGTCTTATCAGCCCCCCAGCGATAAACTCCATTGGGGTTTGAAGAGTGACACTTCCCATACCAATATGCCCCCAGGAATGACTTGGCACAGTTTCCAGGCCAGATGTCCTGGTCTTTGTCGAAGGTGGAGAATTTCATTCCGTTGTGATGAAACAGACCGTCTCCTGCAGAAACATAAGTGAAGTGGTACCAAAGTATTCTATTTATTATTTACTCAAAAGATCCGACAGATCTAGCTAAACTCCAGGCGCTACTGTCATCATTCTCATCCAGTGTTACTGGGTGTCATGATTGATGACCAAATAACCTTCAAAGATCACGTTACCTTTGTTGCTCGTTCAGCCGCTTTGCATTACTGAACATAAGAAAGATCAGACCATACCTGACCCAACATGCCCCCCAGCTCCTGCTGCAGGCCATGGTCATCTCCCACCTTCACTACTGCAACGGTCTCCTAACTGGTCTCCTAACTGGTCTCCTAACTGGTTTCCTAACTGGTCTCCTAACTGGTTTCCTAACTGGTTTCCTAACTGCTCTCCTAACTGCTCTCCTAACTGCTCTCCTAACTGGTCTCCTAACTACTCTCCTAACTGCTCTCCTAACTGGTTTCCTAACTGGTTTCCTAACTGGTCTCCTAACTGGTTTCCTAACTGGTCTCCTAACTGGTCTCCTAACTGGTCTCCTAACTGGTTTCCTAACTGGTCTCCAGCCTGTGAAACCTCTGCAGATGGTCCAGAACGCGGCGGTGCGTCTGGTCTTGGATCAGCCTAAAAGAACACGTCCCCCCTCTGTTCATTGAGCTCCTCTGGCTGCCCTTAGCCGCCCGCATCAGATCCAAGTCCCTGATGTTAGCTACAAAGAGCTTAATGGAACGGCTCCATCTACTTGAATGCTCTTGCAAAGGCTTCTGTCCCAACTGGGTCCCTCCGTTGGTCCCAGGATTGTCGTCTAGCAGCTCCTACACCACGCCTAAGACAATCCAAACTCTGTTCATGTGTCGTCCCACGATGGTGGAATGACCTACCGAGCGCTACCAGAACAGGGGCGTCCCTGTCTATCTTCAAGAAGCTCCTGAAAACCCAGCTCTTCAGAGAGCATCTCCTATCCCAGCACTTACCTTGTACTTCCCTCCCCCCTCTATCTCTGCTCTTTATCTTTCTGCACTTCCTTCTATGCCTGCACCCTATCTCTACTCTGTCCCCTCTGACAGAGTCGGACTCCTGGGTTCCTTCTATGGAGCTTATTGTTAGCTTTTTATAAAGCTGTTATATCTTCATTTGTAAGTCGCTTTGGATAAAAGCGTCTGATAAATACAGAAACAGAAACATACTCGGCACTAACTGGGATAAAAACTCTGAGAATTCAGACAGAAATTCAGAAAAATAGAGTTTACAACATAAAAATGAACACAAACATGTTCACCACATTAAATTGAAAATGTTCCTCCATCACATCTTCCAAACCCAGCTCTTCAGAGAGCATCTGTGCATTAATCTGTTTGTAGATGTTATTGTTTTTTATTTGATGGAAATTAGTAAAAAGGAAAAAGTCATCATGTAGTTCTCAGACCAGTGAAGCAGCACAGCTCCTTTCAGAGTGAAGCCATGACAAAAACCTGGTAACTCACCAAGTCCTTCCTTTTTGGAGAATCCAGTCACATGCAGAACGTAACCGTCACACTCAGCATCCACCTTAAAGGAGGAGTAACGAGCAAACGCCTTTTTTCCTTCAAAGTCCTCCATGTCCACCAGCAGCTCGTAGTTTCGCTGGCGTGTCATCTGATGGATGTTCTCAAGACCTACACACACACACACACACACACACACACACACAGACACACACACACACACACACACACACACACACACACACACACACACACAGACACACACACAGATACACACACACACAAACACACACACAGATACACACACACACACACACACACACACACACACACACACACACACACACACACACAAACACACACACACACACACACACAGACACACACACACACACACACACACACACACACACACAGACACACACAGTGACACACAGACAGACACACACACACATGAACACACACACACACACACACACAGATACTGGTTTTTACGCGTTACGAGGACAGTTCAGTCAGGGCAGGTCTGGGGGTGTATTACAGGGACACCACTTTCTGAATGCTCCTCAGAGCTGCTGAAGATATCAAAAATTATATTTCAAGCCACAGAACAGAAAAGTCACTTCAAAATGTCTTTACACACAACTCAAAATATTACAACCTGATTTACTACCGACTTATGAGGACATAGATGATTAGATGAGAAAGCTCCGCCTATGACTGAAACCTACATAATAAGGACCAACAAGATGACCTTAACTTTATATCCTCACTTTACTCAGACCTGCTCCACCTGGACATTATCAACTCAGAGCCTTGACACTAAAAGGCATCCTGTGGAGGTTAGTCATTCCTCCCCTGACCTGTGGGCGGAGCTAACGCCACACATGTTACGCTACAGTCAAAGAACACGGGCAGCCAGCAAACTCAGATGTTTTAAATCTTTTAGAACAAGCCCATCAGTGTCTCGATGAACTGGTTTAAACTCTGAGTTACTGTTTGGAGCCATGCCTCACCGAGCCAGTACTCCCCAGCAGCGTTCCCAAAGCCCATCTTGTACTGAACCCAGGGCCTGTAGAAGTTCACCGAGCCGTCCATCCTCCTCTGGAACACCTGGAAGCAAAGAATCGTCTGATGAGCGGACTGTGAGAAACCTGCAGCTCTGCTTGTGGCGACTGGTCGTTGGGGGCAGAGCCGACCTGCTGTCAGTCCGATTAACTGTGTGACCTCAAAAAGTTTCTGTTATCAGTTATGATTATTATTTACAAACTCATAGCATTTTCTGTCCTTTACAGCATTTACAGAACTGAGGTTCTCCGTTAACCAGCCGTGGCTTCAGGTGGAGAACTCACCGTCCAGCGCCCTCCCTGTGAGTCCATGTCACAGTACACCTGCACACAGACACACACACACACAGGCATCAGTTCATGTGATCCAGACTTCATGGAGATTTTACACGTCTTTATGAGACAAAAGGCCCCAAAATTACCCAAAAGCCCAAAATTACCCAAAAAGCCCCGAAATGACCCAAAATGACCCAAAAGGCCCCAAAATTACCCAAAGGGCCCCAAAATTACCCAAAGAGCCCCAAAATGACCCAAAATGACCCAAAAGGCCCCAAAATTACCCAAAAGGCCCCAAAATGACCAAAAGAGCCCCAAAATTACCCAAAAGGCCCCAAAGGGCCCCAAAATTACCCAAAGAGCCCCAAAATGACCCAAAATGACCCAACAGGAGTAAGAACCCACAGACTGAAAGCTGAAGGGAGCTTTGGGCTGTTGTGGCCCTTCGACGGGCCCTCGGCCCGCCTCCTTCCATGAGACTGAATGACAGCAGCTGCCTGTGTTTCACAGACAGGACGAGGCGTACCTGGACAGCAGACGTGGATCCGATGGGATAGATGGTGAACACGCCGCTGGGTTGGTTCTTGTCGTGGCGCTGGATGTCGCTGCAGTCGACCGGCTGGAAGCTGGTTTTACAGCTGATCATGGCCGGAGCCAGGAGGAGGAGGAGGGCTGAAGGTAGCTGGAACAGAGGACATGAGGAGATTTTACTGTCTGTGACCTGCTGCTGAGCAGCTTCAACTCACTTCAGACATTCTTTGATGTCTTTTTGGTTTCTCGCTGCTCCAAATGTTCTCAGTGAGTGACGGTCCGACTGCAGGAGCTTTCACTGCAGTGGACAGAGCCGCCCTGACCTCTGACCTCCGGAGCAAAGAACTCCTCAGCTGCTCCTCCCTGTTCTGACAGTGATGGAGACTCCTGTCTCCTGTGTGACTCACGGACAGGTGAAAGCAGCTCGCAGCCTGGAATGTTTCTGAAATATTGTCCAGAGGCTTTACAAGAGTTCAGGAAGGTCCAAACTCACCTTCATCCTCTCGGCTGTGTTGAAGTGGTGAAAGCGGATGTCGGTCTGGATCTCTGCTGAGCTGCATGAACGCACAAAATAAAGTAATGATCAGGGCTCAGTGACAGACTGCGACTCTGTGTAAAGTCGTCCCGCTCAGGTCTCACCTGTGAATTCACCTGCAGCTGGAACTGAACTCTCCACACAAACGCCTGTCAGCTCTCACACTTCACTGCTTATACCTGCAGAAGGTGGTGAGGTGGCACAGCGGCCGACCAATCAGAAACCATCTCCTCACCGCTCTGACTGTAAAGGTGAGACTTTCTGCATCAGAAACAGGACTTTATGTAACAACTATGTGATGGTTGTCTGTCTGTTGTTGACACGAATGAAGGAAGTAGATTGATTTTCAGGGGAAGGTAAGTTGTCTGCTTTCCCGTAAAAAGGTTTATCTGTGAGCCTTTGAGAATCTGTCCAACCTGAACATTATCTTAACAAACAACATCTACAGAAACAAAGAGTTGTTTCAGTAAAATGTTTCCTGGTTCTGTCAGATCTCTGTGCAGATTTGATTTAAGCCCAGTCCAGAGAGCTGGTTCTGCTGACAGAGGTGCATCATGGGAGCTCCCCCAGCAGTCTGGGCCCATAGCAGCAGAACTATGGGATGTTTCAGGGTCTCTCTGCTGAACAGAGATTGGGTTTTGGGCACGAACGCACAGAATGTTTCCAGGAAGTATGAAGGACCCTCATGAACTGTTATCGTCAGGAACGCTGAGTATGCAGCCATGTAACATGTTTCTATGTTGTTCCTGTTCATAAATTCCCCAGAAGAGGCTGCAAAGCTGAGTCCGGCTGCTCTTAAAGTGCGTGATAGTGTCTGAGCATCGGCCTGAGATAGAAACTGTGGTGTTCTGCTGATAAAAACCATCAGAAACAGAACTTTATGTAACAACTATGTGACGATAAGTCACAAATGGATCAAACTGGATTGAATTAGAATGACATGAATGAAGGAAGAAGATTGATTTTCAGGGGAAGGTAAGTTGTCTGCTTTCCCGTAAAAAGGTTTATAGCTAAGATAGTTATTCTATTTATCCCAGAAGGAAACAGTTTAGCAGTTAGCTGTAAGCTAGCAGTTAGCTGTAAATTAGCCGTTAGCTGTAAGTTAGCAGTTAGCTGTAAGCTAGCAGCAGATGCTAGCAAACAATGCTTTCTCATCAACAGTAATGGACCAAGCCGGAGATGTGCACAGCGTAACTCTTCTGTAATTTGTGGCATTTTTTAAACCCTTTTATTGTCTGTTTCCACATATTCATCTTTGATATAATGTAAGTTGCTCTGAGTATTTATTGTAGGATGATCTTTTCAACAACTGATTTATATATTCACCAGATTTTAAAATCTCTCCCCAGCTCTCACACTTCACTGCTTATACCTGCAGAAGGTGGTGAGGTGGCACAGCGGACTGAGGGTGCCGCTGATCTACGGTATAAAAGTTATTTCTAGTGAAAGTCACATCAACGATGATCAGGTTATAACTTTGGCACAAAGCATCAAATGGCAACAATTAAGTTTAGTTGTCAACACGGTCCCTTTACAAGTTATAGTAATAAGGAGTCTGCTACATCAATCCGACTGATTGTCTGGTGGCAGCTCTGCTATTTCCTTTATTTTTAAACCATTTAATAAATAAGTTTCAATGGACTGAACGGATGTTGATGGTTGGTCCCATTTGAGGCTCCACAGCATCCAGCCGTTCCAGGACTGAACAGGTTTACTGGCAACCTCATTACTGTGTAAATCTGTGACGGCAGAGGATGCAGCCAAGCTGTCTGACTGGTTCTACTCGGGCATCAGACCCAGATATATGATTAGATTCTACCTGCTCAGCTAATTCTAACAGTGTTTGCACAGTTTGAGGGAGCGCCATGATCTGTGATGTGTCCTCTAAAGACCCGGCAATTCAATCAGTTTCCCGGCACATTTGCAATGCAATGCAATGCAGATGTGCACAGCGCCCTCTACCGAACAGGATGGGTAGCTCAGTCAGCAGGGAGCTGAAGAAGAGCCGACGTCACTCTGCTGCGCCGCTCAGATTGCTTTTTCTTTTTTGAATTAATTTGCAAATGCATTTTAATTTGAATTATGGTCAAGATTCGCTTCCATAGAGTCCATCATTCTACAGAGAGAAAGATTATTCACAAGTGGAAAACATTCAGGACAGCTGCCAATCTTCCCAGGAGTGGACGTCCCAGCAAGTTCACCCCAAGGTGAAGAAGCCCAGAGCTACATCTCAGACTCTACAGGCCTCAGTTAGCATGTTAAAGGTTAAAGGTCACCCCAAGGTGAAGAAGCCCAGAGCTACATCTCAGACTCTACAGGCCTCAGTTAGCATGTTAAAGGTCAAAGGTCACCCCAAGGTGAAAAAGCCCAGAGCTACATCTCAGACTCTACAGGCCTCAGTTAGCATGCTAAAGGTTAAAGGTCACCCCAAGGTGAAGAAGCCCAGAGCTACATCTCAGACTCTACAGGCCTCAGTTAGCATGTTAAAGGTCAAAGGTCACGGCAGCACAGTTAGAAAAAGACTGAACAAGGATGGCTTGTTTGGAAGGGCTGTAGGAGAAAGCCTCTTCTCTCTAAAAAGAACTTTCATTTCAATTGAGATATGCCAAGTTTTCAGCTAATAGCTCTTTGGGAATCACCTTGTTGCTGCAGAAATCCTATTTTCTGTCTGTCAAACTGTGTTTTCTTTGCTGTTTTTCATAGATGCAGCTAAAGAAATGGGAACAAATGATGTGTCTTTGTGACAGGCTGCTGGTATCAAAGAGCCTAAAGATCCAGTTTAAAATGGCTTCTTTGCTAAGTTGTCTGTTCTGTGTCGACACAACACTGGTTCATCCCTTGAGTTAGGAGCCTTTTTTCTGCCTGAATGGGTCAAAGGTCAGAGTTAAGTGGCTGAACAAAGAAAAAACACTGAAAATGTTCAGGAACAAGGACTGAAGATGAGGGAAAAAGCATAAAATGTCAAAAGAAAAACTGTGAAAGAGCTCCAGAAAGCTGCAGAACTGTTGATCAGGACACTTTAAAGATTGCAGTAAAGTATGGAAGAAATGAGGCTGGATCAGGAGTCTGGGTCGTGACTCTTGTACAGTTCTGTAATAACCCATTAAAAATAAGGACTGCATTAATGAATCAATTGTTTATTTCACTCTGTTCTTTTCTCAGTTTATTCATTTTTCTTGCAGACACCAGAGGAGGAGGAGCTTCTTTCACTGTCCGGCAGAGACACCTGCTGGTGAGGACATGAACTGCATCATTAAACTCTGGATCAGGACATATCGTAGTTATCACTGGCGCTCCATCCCTCTTTCTTAGCTTTAAGTTAGTTTCTATAGTAGAATCTATCTAACCTAATCTTGCAGATAAGGACATAGATGGATAAGGACTGCATTAATGAATCAATTGTTTATTTGCTTTCACTCTGTTCTTCTTCTCTGTTTATTAATTTTTCTTGCACCTGAGGAGGAGGAGCTTCTTTCACTGTCCGGCAGAGACACCTGCTGGTGAGGACATGAACTGCATCATTAAACCCACACATCCAGCTCTCTGAACTTTTTAACTTTATTTCCAAATCCTTCAAATAGCAGAGGCACACGGGCTACAAGAATCTGAAGCTATTGAGCCAACATGAGCACCAGATAGATATCAGATATCACATCATGATAAAAACATATTTACAAATATAAATTAACACATTTCAACTCCAGAGGACACTGTGATGGCAACTGTATTCAAATGATACAAAACTGGCATATATAAGTGATACTGGGACATCTGGGTCAGCTTCCGTCCGTACTGTGCGTAGTGCAAGAAATACTGTCGACGATGCAAGAACAAGACAGCTCACATTCGTTACACCTTTGGTCCAAAGACGATACAAAGAACCCCAACAGGAGCAGAGGACTGAAAAGTTACCAACCACACAAACTTCTTAAATATGTTTCACACATGCAGTCCAACATAAAGCCACAGTTACAAGTCTCTGCCTCACGTGAATCACCACGAGGGACCGAGGTGGCAGTGACCGTCCAGCTGTGAGGGAACCTGAGGCACTGGAGAGGTGGAGTCTGCATCCACCTGTGGGTTCAAAGGCCGTTTAAACACCTCCGGGTGAAGGAGAGGTGGAGTCTGCATCCACCTGTGGGTTCAAACCCCGTTTAAACACCTCCTGATGGAGGAGAGGTGGAGTCTGCATCCACCTGTGGGTTCAAACCCCGTTTAAACACCTCCTGATGGAGGAGAGGTGGAGTCTGCATCCACCTGTGGGTTCAAACCCCGTTTAAACACCTCCTGATGGAGGAGAGGTGGAGTCTGCATCCACCTGTGGGTTCAAAGGCCGTTTAAACACCTCCTGATGGAGGAGAGGTGGAGTCTGCATCCACCTGTGGGTTCAAACCCCGTTTAAACACCTCCTGATGGAGGAGAGGTGGAGTCTGCATCCACCTGTGGGTTCAAACCCCGTTTAAACACCTCCGGGTGAAGGAGAGGTGGAGTCTGCTTCCACCTGTGGGTTCAAACCCCGTTTAAACACCTCCGGGTGAAGGAGAGGTGGAGTCTGCATCCACTTGTGGGTTCAAACCCCGTTTAAACACCTCCTGATGAAGGAGAGGTGGAGTCTGCATCCACCTGTGGGTTCAAACCCCGTTTAAACACCTCCGGGTGAAGGAGAGGTGGAGTCTGCTTCCACCTGTGGGTTCAAACCCCGTTTAAACACCTCCTGATGGAGGAGAGGTGGAGTCTGCATCCACCTGTGGGTTCAAACCCCGTTTAAACACCTCCTGATGGAGGAGAGGTGGAGTCTGCATCCACCTGTGGGTTCAAACCCCGTTTAAACACCTCCGGGTGAAGGAGAGGTGGAGTCTGCATCCACCTGTGGGTTCAAACCCCGTTTAAACACCTCCAGGTGAAGGAGAGGTGGAGTCTGCCTCCACCTGTGGGTTCAAACCCCGTTTAAACACCTCCAGGTGAAGGAGAGGTGGAGTCTGCATCCACCTGTGGGTTCAAACCCCGTTTAAACACCTCCAGGTGAAGGAGAGGTGGAGTCTGCATCCACCTGAGGGTTCAAACCCCGTTTAAACACCTCCAGGTGAAGGAGAGGTGGAGTCTGCATCCACCTGAGGGTTCAAACCCAGTTTAAACACCTCCTGATGGAGGAGAGGTGGAGTCTGCATCCACCTGTGGGTTCAAACCCCGTTTAAACACCTCCTGATGGAGGAGAGGTGGAGTCTGCATCCACCTGTGGGTTCAAACCCCGTTTAAACACCTCCTGATGGAGGAGAGGTGGAGTCTGCATCCACCTGAGGGTTCAAACCCCGTTTAAACACCTCCAGGTGAAGGAGAGGTGGAGTCTGCATCCACCTGTGGGTTCAAACCCCGTTTAAACACCTCCTGATGGAGGAGAGGTGGAGTCTGCATCCAGCTGTGGGTTCAAACCCCGTTTAAACACCTCCTGATGGAGGAGAGGTGGAGTCTGCATCCACCTGTGGGTTCAAACCCCGTTTAAACACCTCCTGATGGAGGAGAGGTGGAGTCTGCATCCACCTGAGGGTTCAAACCCCGTTTAAACACCTCCAGGTGAAGGAGAGGTGGAGTCTGCATCCACCTGTGGGTTCAAACCCCGTTTAAACACCTCCTGATGGAGGAGAGGTGGAGTCTGCACAGATGTTCCATCAGACGTGGCTGAAGCTCCCGAATAATGACCACATGACCGAGTTCCCGTTCTGCAGCCAGCTGGACCGACTGTTTTCATCTGTGACTCCTCCTTCTGACACTTTGATTTAAATATTCTCGTTGCATTTGAACTGTTTTCCAAAGCTGCGCACGTGAAAACCAAGTCGGTGCTCAGAAACAATAATCCCAGCAAGAGGAACTGTGAGGGAACCTGGGCGAGGCAGTGGTGCCGTTATTCTCCCTCAGAGCTCAGTAAAACCTGTTTTACTTCCCTTTAAAACCAGTTCTACGGACTCGGTTCTTCATTCTTTGGCCAAACGGCGCCGAGCCAGAGCCAACACCTCCGATCCCAGCTCCGAGCACAGGTGAGCGCCTTCAGGTGGGCCGGCACATCTGGCACATCTGGCACATCTGGCCAACGAAATCACAGAATCTAGAACGTTTACACAAGAACCGAACTTACTGAACTGGGTCGTCTGGACCCCTGTAAATGGAACAAAGGTCCGGCTGATTATGGTCGACTGTAAATGCCGTCATCACTGGATCATAAATCAAATCTCAGGAATCTCGTCGTCACGACGACAGCTGCTGCCTTTATGCAAGTCGTTTCTTTTGCTCAGATCTCCGGTTCAGAACTGGGACTGAAACCCGTTAAAGTGCGAATAACGCAGGGTTCTGTCAGAACCCAGACCCGACACCGGCTTTAAACAGCTGTGATGCGATGGATTCAGCACCAAATGTGAGTTTTTATCTCCCTCCAAGCCCGGTCCTCCAGGCCGGCATGTTCTCCTGCTCCAGCACACCTGAAGGCTCCTGGGGGGCCGGGCCTGGAGAACACTGCCCCACAGCACCATGAAAAGCACTTCATGCACATTTTCATGGAGTTTAAAGGGATGTTGGGACGTAACTCGCTGTGGTGACATGAGAAGCAGCGATTTATGGATTCCCATGTGGTCACACTTTCTGTCAGGCTGACTTCTTCACTTTGGAGGCGGGGCCAAAGTCTCCTCTGCTGTCATTGGCCATTAGGAACTTTTTCAAAGCTTTTGTCTCTATAAGAGGCCTCGTTTTTGCCTCATAGAACCGGGTCAGTTTTAGCTCCCGACCTGAACACGAGGGAAGGATGGAAGTCCAGCTGTGCGTGACGTTTTAACGGCACAGATCCGTACTCAGAACTCTTTGAAGGAACCTTTTTGTTCATTAAAACATTGTTAATAACTCTCTCAAGCTGCAGTTTTATGTACAAACAGGAAGTGACGGTGTTCCTGTACCACAACAAATACTCCAACAATAACCTCCACCTGGGACCCTCCAGCCATGGCAGGCTGTGCTGGTCCATGAGAGAGGAAGGATTAACCAATCAGAGGAGGCCCCGCCTCCAAACAGGTTCCTGCTCAAATGGTTTTCACGTGCACTGCGCTGGGGGCGTTTCATGGTGTTTGCTGCTCCGACTGAGAACCAGCCGGTAACGGCCGGTTTGGTAGCTGCCACTGAAAACTGTTTCTGCTCCGGCTCTGAATGCGAGCGCCGGACCGTTTCCTGTCGCGGCGGCTGGCGTCCGACACGAGGTGGAAACGGGGTTCAATCACCGGGGTTCCGCCATAGTTCCCCTGAGAGATGTGGGAATGACCGCTGTGGGAACCCTGAGCGGCGGCAGGAAGTGCCGTTGGCTCCGGCGTCCTTCAGTGGTTGCGGGAGTTGAAAAAGCCGACGCTGGTGGGCGACTCCTTCACCGTCACCGTGATGAAGTTGGCCGTGACGTCGGTGACGAAGACGTGCTCCAGGAGGCTCCGCGCGGGCCGCCAGTCTGTTTCTGTGTCCGACTCGGTGGCGTTGAGGCCGAGGCTGGGCCTGCTGTCGCCGGGCCGCGGCGAGATGTCCGACTCGCTGCTGCTGGTCTCGTCTGAGTCTCCGGTGCTGAGTTCGTTCAGGCTGCGGTTCTGAGAGCTGAGCCCGTGTTTCCTGTCCTCCTGCCTCCCGCCGCCGCCTGTGAGCTCCTCCCTCCCCCGTCCCTGCTCTGCGGCGCCGCCTGCTGCCAGACCAGAGTACTGCCCCCCAGCTGGCGTTCGAGTCTCTTTGGTGGCGCCGGCTCCGCCTTTCGCGCTCCTGAAGCTGGCGTTTCCTGGCAGGCTGCTGCCGGGCGGCGGCTTGCTGACGCTCTGCAGGTTGAGCGCTCGCAGGTTCAGCGCCTGGCTCGCTCGGTCCCGAGGTGACGGCGAGGAAGACGACGCTTTGGAAAGACAGGAGTTCTGCTGCTTGTGCTGAGCTAACCCAGTCTGAACTCCCACGCCGTCCTGCCTCCTGTGGGCCAGCGGGGAGCGCTGCACGGCCGCCTGGCCTCCCCCAAAACCGCCGTGCAAACCCAGCGACCCCAGCCCGCCGCCGCCTTGTTTCAGAGGCATTTTATAGCCGTCTGCTCGGCCCGTTTCTGAGATGGAGCGCCGCAGCTCAGAGTTCTTCTGGGACGGGCTGGCTTTGCTGTGGGAGGAGGACGAGGAGGCGGACAGCGAGCGGCCGGTCCAGATGCAGCTGAGCGACCTGGGTTTGGAGGCGGTCTGCGAGAAGGAGCTGGAGGAGGTCTGAGAAGCACCGGCGGCCTCTTCTCTGGAGGTTCTGTTCAGCCCGGGGTAGGTGAAGCTGGCCGGCTGCAGCGGCTTCTTCACGCCGGGCCGCGGCTCGTCTCTGGGCGATTTGATTGGCTGGTGGTGGCGTGGAGGAAGAGGAAGAGGAGGAGGAGGAGGTCGGCTCTTGGCCTGCCTTAAAGCCTTTAAGTCGGGGTGCAGCGGCTTCCTGCCACGCTTCTTCTTGCGAGGTGGGTCAGGCTTGGCCAACATGATCTGGGGCCTCTTCTGGGGGACGGGGTGGAGCCGGGGGCCGGGCTTGGCCTTCTTTGTGTGATCTTCATCCTCTGAGGAAGACGGGGAGGGCGATGAAGAGAGGCCGGAGGAGGAGGAGGAAGAGGAGCGGCTGTCCTTGGTGGCAGCTGGAGGAGGCTGAGACAGAGATGGAGAATGATGAGTGAAGATGAGGCTGTGACTGCAGAATCAACAGTGAACGTGGTTCTGGTTTACCAGAATCTTTCGGGGCCGTCCTCGTGGCCGCTTTCCTTTCTTCTGAAAAAGAAGCTCTCGCTCTTGTTCTCTGAAAAACAACAAGCATCTGTGATCAGATGATTCATCATCAGCTGGAGTTTTCCATCAAACACATCCCAGCACTCGTCTTCATGAGCGTTTATTTAGATAATAATAAGGTTTCAGATATCATCAATCATCAAACATCAATTTGAACCAGAATGCACAACATTTGTCCTTCAGATGCTAAACGATCAGAACAATAAGAACGATTCTCCACCAAAGTCAGTCCTGTTACTTTACTTTGCTGCTCCAACTCTCCAGAGTCTCAGAGGTGTTGTCTTCCTTCCTTCTTACATCACTGGATCCTATTTAAAATACACTTTTCTTCTTCTTTGAAAGAAATGCTTCTATATTTCTGTCAACCTATAAGCAACAGATCATCGTCTTCTTCAACAAAGATCAGACACACCTCTTGTGAAACGCCGCCAACAACCTCGGGTCCAAGATATTCTCCTCCGGCTCCCAACTGTTGTGCCTGCAAACAGAGAAAAGTTGCGTCTGTCAGCACTTTATCGCATCTCAGCTGGATGACGTCATCTCAGCTGGATGACATCAAGTCAGCTGGATGACATCATCTCAGCTGGATGACATCATCTCAGCTGGATGACATCATCTCAGCTGGATGACATCATGTCAGCTGGATGACATCATCTCAGCTGGATGACATCAAGTCAGCTGGATGACATCATCTCAGCTGGATGACATCATCTCAGCTGGATGACATCATCTCAGCTGGATGACATCATGTCAGCTGGATGACATCATCTCAGCTGGATGACATCAAGTCAGCTGGATGACATCAAGTCAGCTGGATGACATCATCTCAGCTGGATGACATCATGTCAGCTGGATGACATCATCTCAGCTGGATGACATCAAGTCAGCTGGATGACATCATGTCAGCTGGATGACATCATCTCAGCTGGATGACATCATCTCAGCTGGATGACATCATGTCAGCTGGAAGTCTGTGAGATCAGCTCCTCAGATGTGATGCAGTTACAGATGTTGGTGAACAGCTGATATTAGCACAAGGAGCCACACAGGAGGGAAAACAAGATGCTAAACAACACGGGGACAAAAAGGCACACACACACTCACACATGCACACACACACACACACACACACACACACACACACACTCACACACACACACTCACACAGGTATATAACTCATCAGGTAAAGAGGCTGAATGAACAACAGGAACCAAACCTTTTCAGCTGAACTCTGACTGCAGCTCTTTCTGTGCCGTTTATTCTAATGTTTATTAATGTTTATTCTGATATTTATTAATGTTTATTCTGATATTTATTAATGTTTATTCTAATGTTTATTAATGTTTATCTAATGTTTATTAATGTTTATTAATGTTTATTAATTCTAATTTTTACTGAATATTTGAAGGTGTTTTCAGACATTTTCACAGTTTCTCAGACCGACCTCATCAGATTATTCTTCCAATTTAAAACATTGCAGAGTCGACTTTCCCCGTTCAGAAAACAGTAAAATCACTGAAAACAACGTTTTCCAGGTTCTGGACGCATGTTTTCCAGGTTCTGGACGCATGTTTTCCAGGTTCTGGACGCGTATGTTTTCCAGGTTCTGGATGCATGTTTTCCAGGTTGTGGATGCATGTTTTCCAGGTTCTGGATGCATGTTTTCCAGGTTCTGGACGCATGTTTTCCAGGTTGTGGATGCATGTTTTCCAGGTTCTGGACGCATGTTTTCCAGGTTGTGGATGCATGTTTTCCAGGTTGTGGATGCATGTTTTCCAGGTTGTGGATGCATGTTTTCCAGGTTCTGGATGCATGTTTTCCAGGTTCTGGACGCATGTTTTCCAGGTTGTGGATGCATGTTTTCCAGGTTGTGGATGCATGTTTTCCAGGTTGTGGATGCATGTTTTCCAGGTTCTGGATGCATGTTTTCCAGGTTCTGGATGCATGTTTTCCAGGTTCTGGACGCGTATGTTTTCCAGGTTCTGGACGCATGTTTTCCAGGTTGTGGATGCATGTTTTCCAGGTTTTGGACGCGTGTTTTCCAGGTTCTGGATGCATGTTTTCCAGGTTCTGGACGCGTATGTTTTCCAGGTTCTGGACGCATGTTTTCCAGGTTGTGGATGCATGTTTTCCAGGTTCTGGATGCATGTTTTCCAGGTTCTGGATGCATGTTTTCCAGGTTCTGGACGCGTATTTTCCAGGTTCTGGATGCATGTTTTCCAGGTTCTGGACGCATGTTTTCCAGGTTCTGGACGCGTGTTTTCCAGGTTCTGGATGCATGTTTTCCAGGTTTTGGACGCGTGTGTTTTCCAGGTTGTGGACGCGTATTTTCCAGGTTCTGGATGCATGTTTTCCAGGTTCTGGACGCATGTTTTCCAGGTTCTGGATGCATGTTTTCCAGGTTGTGGATGCGTGTTTTCCAGGTTGTGGATGCGTGTTTTCCAGGTTCTGGATGCATGTTTTCCAGGTTCTGGACGTGTGTTTTCCAGGTTCTGGACGTGTGTTTTCCAGGTTCTGGACGCATGTTTTCCAGGTTCTGGATGCATGTTTTCCAGGTTCTGGACGCGTATGTTTTCCAGGTGCTGGATGCATGTTTTCCAGGTTCTGGATGCATGTTTTCCAGGTTCTGGACGCATGTTTTCCAGGTGCTGGATGCATGTTTTCCAGGTTCTGGATGCATGTTTTCCAGGTTCTGGATGCATGTTTTCCAGGTTCTGGACGCGCATGTTTTCCAGGTTCTGGACGCACGTTTTCCAGGTTCTGGATGCATGTTTTCCAGGTTCTGGATGCATGTTTTCCAGGTTCTGGACGCATGTTTTCCAGGTTCTGGACGCATGTTTTCCAGGTTCTGGACGCATGTTTTCCAGGTTCTGGATGCGTATGTTTTCCAGGTTGTGGACGCGTGTTTTCCAGGTTCTGGATGCATGTTTTCCAGGTTCTGGACGCATGTTTTCCAGGTTCTGGACGCATGTTTTCCAGGTTCTGGACGCATGTTTTCCAGGTTCTGGACGCATGTTTTCCAGGTTGTGGATGTATGTTTTCCAGGTTCTGGACGCGTATTTTCCAGGTTCTGGCAGTTCGGAGGTAGGTGGTCCAACGGAGCCCGAAGCTGGTCCCGGTCTCACACACAGCCAGCACACGGATCTCAGGCACAGAAAAGCGGACAAACACGGGCTCTAATGGCGGCTCTCTGGCGGCGCGTTCACCGCTCCGCGTGTTGAAGCCGAACCCCGGTGGTTCTACACCCGGTCCGGGTGGGAAGGACCCGGCAGCGGAGTAAACATCCCGCCGCCGCCGGGCATTGTTCGGTGCCATTTTCGGTGTTGTGTATGGTTAGCCGCGGTGCTAACAGCGCAGCTAGCAGCTACTTACTTGGACGACCAGCCTCTCCACTTCACCAGATACTCGAACTTCCCCTGCGGAAAAACAAGATGTCAGACAGGCCAAAACCGAACCGAGCCCCCGCCGAGCCGCAGCCGGTCATTACTTACCTTTCTTGACCGTTTGCTGAGGATGCATTCCGCATCAAATACCTGGCCCACCGTGACCCCCTCCATTACTGCTGCAGCCCCTCTCCGCGAGATGTGACCGCTCACGGCCACCGTAGCTGCTCTTCATTCACATATAAACCTTTATTTACCTTTTAACAGCCATCATCTACAGCGGTTAGTCGATTAACAGAAAAATCGATCGGCAGA
The DNA here is from genome assembly GCA_036924055.1 of Leuresthes tenuis. Taxonomy (NCBI): domain Eukaryota; kingdom Metazoa; phylum Chordata; class Actinopteri; order Atheriniformes; family Atherinopsidae; genus Leuresthes; species Leuresthes tenuis. Next base: position 29,408,328 of record JAVGWW010000023.1, on the reverse strand, counting down.
AATATTCATTTCTTGTCATTTAAAGCGTGTAGATGACACAATGTGGTTAAACCAAGAAGAAAGCACAATAATAATTTCACAAAACACAACAACTAAAGATATATAAGATACTCTAAATGTTATTTTTCCATGTGAAATATTAGTTTTTTTGCAATACAACTGAATGAATGAATGAATGAATGAATGAATGAATGGAGCTACATCCAGTAACATCTCCACTACAAACACATCCTGACATAATAAGACAAGTTTATAAGTCATGACTAAACTGTCAGGCCTAACAGCAAGACTGAGAGTAGGCTGCCAACCCTTTTACAGACTTAGAATCCATCAATCTCGTTTCCTTTTGCCCCTGAATTATTGCCATCAATTTAACAGCATCCAAGTGACACTTTGGACAGGTGGCTGTTGAAAGGTATCCCAGATAGGATGCTTTAACGCTGGATCTTGTCTTATTCTTCAGTATCATGTGACCGAAATGTGTTTTAGATTTCTTTCACACTTATTCGTGTCAGTAGAACTGACTAACACTGAAGTTGTGTTGTAATCGTGGGAAACTTCAGACCTATTTGAGCTTTTTTCTTTGACTTCTGACAGACTTTGAATCTGTCTTATGAACAGTCATGTGTAAGTGTTTCACCAGGTTGTTTTTTAACGGTCTTGTCTTAAAAGAAATATAGAAATATATATATTTGACATTTAGATGTTGTTTTTATACTGACATGGGCTTCATTTTTCAAGTATCACCTTATTAAGAAAAGAAAGTCCACAATGACATAAACATTGTACTGTCTTCAGTAACTCTTCACACTGCGAATCACACATTTATTAAATTACACTGTACATGGCAGAGAAAGTGTCCCTGTAACTTACACATATAAAACTTTTCGTGCGTAAACCATTTTAAAATTTACTGTCTTCATTGTGCGGAACTTTTCTCCGCGGAACCTTTTCTCCTGAAGAGGGAGCCGTTTGTGTGATGCACCGGGTGTTTCCGGTCAGCATGTTTGGTAACTGTCTTCATAACAGTCCTGCGGTGAAACACGGCGGAGTTCCTGTTTGAAGGTATCAGCATTTCAAACATGATTTTAACATTTTCAGAGCTGATAATCAGTTTTTATCGTTGTGTTGTTTTCTGTTAGCAGCTAAGCTAACGTTATTAGACCGAAGAAACTTCTCAGGTCAGATTATGTTGGTGACGACTCTGTTTAGTTACGTTAAACAGATTATTTATTGTAAAGGTTTTGTTTGGAATATTTAAGATAAAGTAAAATTACTATGAGAACAGGTATGTTTCATCGGAAGGAGAAGCACGCGTGGAATCCTGTAAAAAACTCCTTAAATTGGGATATTTTTTTATTTTGACGCACGAACTCTCACGTTACAACATTACCGAATATTTTTTTTAAGAATTGTCATTTTCAACTGACAAATTCGTCTTATATGTAGTGATAAAAATGTTTTTTAAAAAGTCGCTTCAGCGGATTGAAAGTAACTTAGAAGCTGCTTTGAGAGAGTTATTGAGGGCTTTCTGACCCGCTTAAGACTGGAAGGCAGACTCCTTTCTTCAGCTGAACTCAGGTAAAACAGGTTCTGGATGTTCTGTCTTCTTCAGTCAGACCCAGTTTAGGTAATCTTGGTGTTTTTATGGATCTGAGCCTGGATCAGCATGTAAACAGCGTATTTCCTGCATGTTTCAGCCTAAATCAGCTCTGATGTCTGAGGGAGACTGAAGATGAGTGAGAAATGTGGACATTTTTGACTGGACCGTTATCTTTCTCTTATGTTTTTATTCCATCTTTCTGAAGCACCCTGTGACAGGTGTGAACCTGACTTTCAGAGTTGGACTCCTCTGCTGCAGCCATGCTGCTGCCTCTGCTGCTTCGGCCGTCCCTCTGCCGCCCTCAGGCCTCGCCGCTGCTGACGGGATGCACTTGGCGGGGACTGCGCTCTCAGGCTGAGCACTTCCTGCGGCGGCAGCCTCCATCACGCCTCGTCACACGGAGCCGCAGCAGGAAGTCCAGGAGTCAGGAGGAGGAGTGGAAGACCCGGAACAAGACGGTGCTGACGTACATCGCTGCTGCCGGCGTGGGAATGATCGGCCTGTCGTACGCCGCGGTGCCGCTGTACCGGCTCTACTGCCAGGTGAGCACACACACACACGCCAGCTCTCCTCACTGCTGAGAGCTCCTGTGACCGCTCTGCTTGTCTGTCAGGCTTCGGGACTCGGCGGCACGGCGGTGGCCGGCCACAACACCGATCAGGTAGCAACTATGGAGCCGGTGAAGGAGCGCGTCATCAAGGTTACCTTCAACGCCGACACGCACGCCAGCATACAGTGGAACTTCAGACCGCAGCAGACCGAGATCTTTGTAAGAGTTTCTGTTGGCACTGCGGCGTGACGCCTCACAGCCCGACCACGCTCACGCCCTTCTGTCCGCAGGTGGTTCCGGGTGAGACGGCGCTGGCCTTCTACAGAGCAAAGAACCCCACAGACAAGCCCATCATCGGCATCTCCACCTACAACGTGGTGCCCTTCGACGCGGGACAGTACTTTAACAAGATCCAGGTGAGTTTCAGGCCGAGCTGCTGGCTGTCGTCAGCTGACTGCTCCCAGGCAGCAGAGACGGTCTGAGGAGCATCTGTCTTCAGACAGATTCCAGATGGTTCCACGTTTCAGGACCTTTATGTTGTCTTTAACTCTTTAAGGAAGTCCCCCCGACCACTTCCTGTTGACTCTCAGCAGGAAGCCTCCAGTCTGGACAGTCTGCACATCGAGCTACAACTCGATCACTTCGCTGATGCTTTTACCGACGTGACACGTATAACGGAGTTTAGCCTCCAGTTTACATCTGTAAAGCCTGTCATCCAACGCCGAACCACGAGCAATTCAGCAGGAGAAAAAACAACTTAGCGTTATCTGGAAAACTCAGGGAGCGAAATGCCGCCAATCTGTTTCTTTTATCAATAATTCAATTAATGACGATACGGAGGAGAATTAGACCTGCGAGAGAGTGAAAGGAGAAGATGTTCTTGTAGACGTCGTCAAATTGTGATTGGCAGCCGACTTTTTAATTAGAGTAATATCATTTTTTTATTCTCTGAATAATAAACGCCCCTCCGTCAAACTACACCCCCTACTGGCCGAAACGTCCTGAACCTCATTTCCTGTCTCACAATATTGGACAAACTGATTAATCCAGTTGTCTGAGGAGTCCAAATGATTCAGATTCACTCAGCTTTTACTGAACCAGCCATCATTAATAAATTAAGCTTCACTTATTAAACGCACATTTTCTAGATAAAGCTGCAACTATTACTAAAGTTGAACTATTAATTCAACGTCCGTCCGTCTGCCACACGCAGCCCAGAGAATCTTTGGCAATGCATGATGGGATATGTTGCTCTGGTTAGTGGCCAGCGGATTTATTTTTATTTTATTTTTAGTCCTGTTCTGATGTTCTCTGACAGCACAGGTTTCTGCTTTCAGCTTCCTGTAGGTCCGTGATGACGTTCCAGGAGTGCTGGAGGCTTCTTCAGCCACCCAGAACCTGTTTTAGGGGTTCTGTTTGTTCTAATTGTTCTTCACTTGTAGGTTACTTTCAGTCAGTGGAACAGCTGATTCAGACTCATCTGCAGCTATAATCTTCTCCCTGAAGGCCTCAGAGAGCTCTTTGGATCTCACACTAAATGTCTGAGGCTGAAATGAGGAAGAATCCTTCAAAATGTTCTGTAACCAGGTTCTGATCGGTTGTACCGGATGTGCTGCACCTCATTCTTTTGGTGTCCCACACAAACATTCTCATGGGCTCACTACATTTCGCGGTGAATTGTGGGATACATCGCGGTTAGTATTTAGTGTTCAGGGAGGGATTTCGGCTGCAGATGATGGAGTCAGATGCCGCTGAGCTCTGGACTAAAGTGGAGGGGATCATGCTTTGGAAATGAAACCGACATCTGTCCAGATGTGCACTGAGCAGAAACTGTGTTAAACAGCCTGCTTCAGTCCAGACATTCGGTCTCGTACTGACGGTAAACCAGTTGTTTCTGGTCTGTCATGTGACTGCGTTTCATTCAGAGTCCAAAACGGTGAAAAGTTTCTGCTAAACCTCAAACTCTGATATTTCCCATCATGCATCTCACCAGATTATCATGTTTACTTTGCTCAGCCTATCACTGTGAGGGTTTTTCCACCCAAGCGGGTCCAGTTCCGGTTCAGAGCCAGAGCAGAAGCAACTGTTTGTTTGTCCATGTCGTGCAGCTGTTTCACATCTGGCTCCTCTCTGCAGTGTTTCTGCTTCGAGGAGCAGCGTCTGAACCCCCACGAGGAGGTCGACATGCCCGTCTTCTTCTACATCGACCCGGAGTTCGACGACGACCCCAGGATGGCGCGGGTGGACACCATCACGCTGTCCTACACCTTCTTTGAGGCCAAGGAGGGTCAGAAGCTGCCTCTGCCTGGATACAGCTACAACTGACCCGAACACACCTGGGTCGGGATGCAGCTGTCCGAGACTCTTCTGTTCTCCAACATAACCGAGCCGAAGAACAGAAATTAGACTTTAACACATAGTTTGTCTGGGAGAAAACGGGTCATTAAAGCTAAAATATTAAAATGTGTTTGGAGACGTTGCTGAGCTGGATGAGCAGAAAGTTTTGGTTCTGAACAGATGAAACTTTCTGTGGCTCGAATAGAGAAACAACCTTTGTAAAGTCTCTGGAGTCTCGGGTTAGCTGTCCCTCACGGTGCCAGACGGACTGAAAAGGGTCAAACCTGAACTGAACTGTTTCCAAAAGACTCGAAGCTTTGAGCTGATTGATGTTCAGACGATAAAGACAAAGAACATTTATCAATATTTAACTGTTTAACTATAAATAAATCAATAAATAATGAGTAAAAGTTCAACTTTCCACAGATTCTTATTCAAAAGTGATTTAAAGTCAACATGTTTGATCCAATAAATGCATAAAGATAACAAAGATCATGTAAAATCTGTATAAAACAGTCTGTTTATATTTAAGTTTCACTCTGAAAGAGTCTTTGTTCTTTACGTCGTTCGATGTGTGTAAAATTATTCAAACTAAGAGCCAAAAACACACCTCCATGAGAGCTCTGCAGCGTTAATATAACACACAAAAGAAGTAAAGTTACAGTGAAGAATAATGTTCAGTCTGTTCCTCAGCAGGTGTTAAAGTGAATCCAACAACACACGTCTCATTATTTATGGAACAAAGGCAAGGTGCCCAGGTCCTGTGGCTGCAGAACCAGCCCAGATCATCAGCCCTCCACCACCGTGCTTGACAGCTGGTATGAGGTGTTTGTGCTGATATGCTGTGTTTGGTTTCCTCCAAACGTGCTGCTGTGCATTAGGACCAAACATCTCCACTTTGCTCTGGTCTGTCCAAAGGACATTGTTCCAGAAGTCTTGAGATTTGTTCAGATGCAGCTTTGCAAACCTAAGCTGTGCTGCCATGTTCTTTTTAGAGAGAAGAGGCTTTCTCCTGCAGCCCTTCCAAACAAGCCATCCTTGTTCAGTCTTTTTCTAACTGTGCTGCCATGACCTTTAACCTTTAACATGCTAACTGAGGCCTGGAGAGTCTGAGATGTATGACCTTTAACCTTTAACATGCTAACTGAGGCCTGGAGAGTCTGAGATGTAGCTCTGGGCTTTTTCACCTTGGGGTGACCTTTAACCTTTAGCATGCTAACTGAGGCCTGTAGAGTCTGAGATGTAGCTCTGGGCTTTTTCACCTTGGGGTGACCTTTAACCTTTAGCATGCTAACTGAGGCCTGTAGAGTCTGAGATGTAGCTCTGGGCTTTTTCACCTTGGGGTGACCTTTAACCTTTAGCATGCTAACTGAGGCCTGTAGAGTCTGAGATGTAGCTCTGGGCTTTTTCACCTTGGGGTGACCTTTAACCTTTAGCATGCTAACTGAGCCCTGTAGAGTCTGAGATGTAGCTCTGGGCTTTTTCACCTTGGGGTGACCTTTAACCTTTAGCATGCTAACTGAGGCCTGTAGAGTCTGAGATGTAGCTCTGGGCTTTTTCACCCTGGGGTGACCTTTAACCTTTAACATGCTAACTGAGGCCTGTAGAGTCTGAGATGTAGCTCTGGGCTTTTTCACCTTGGGGTGACCTTTAACCTTTAACATGCTAACTGAGGCCTGTAGAGTCTGAGATGTAGCTCTGGGCTTTTTCACCTTGGGGTGACCTTTAACCTTTAACATGCTAACTGAGGCCTGTAGAGTCTGAGATGTAGCTCAGGGCTTTTTCACCTTGGGGTGAACTTTAACCTTTAACATGCTAACTGAGGCCTGTAGAGTCTGAGATGTAGCTCTGGGCTTTTTCACCTTGGGGTGAACTTTGACCTTTAGCATGCTAACTGAGGCCTGTAGAGTCTGAGATGTAGCTCTGGGCTTTTTCACCTTGGGGTGACCTTTAACCTTTAACATGCTAACTGAGGCCTGTAGAGTCTGAGATGTAGCTCTGGGCTTTTTCACCTTGGGGTGACCTTTAACCTTTAACATGCTAACTGAGGCCTGTAGAGTCTGAGATGTAGCTCTGGGCTTTTTCACCTTGGGGTGACCTTTAACCTTTAACATGCTAACTGAGGCCTGTAGAGTCTGAGATGTAGCTCTGGGCTTCTTCACCTTGGGGTGACCTTTAACCTTTAACATGCTAACTGAGGCCTGTAGAGTCTGAGATGTAGCTCTGGGCTTCTTCACCTTGGGGTGACCTTTAACCTTTAACATGCTAACTGAGGCCTGTAGAGTCTGAGATGTAGCTCTGGGCTTCTTCACCTTGGGGTGACCTTTAACCTTTAGCATGCTAACTGAGGCCTGTAGAGTCTGAGATGTAGCTCTGGGCTTCTTCACCTTGGGGTGAACTTGCTGGGACGTCCACTCCTGGGAAGCTTGACAGCTGTCCTGAATGTTTTCCACTTGTGAATAATCTTTCTCTCTGTAGAATGATGGACTCTATGGAAGCGAATCTTGACCATAATTCAAATTAAAATGCATTTGCAGAAATGCTTTTTCATTTTAAGAATGTGGCTGCATTATTTAACTCATAAATTAAATTAGTAATCAATCCTTCCATTTGCATTTTCTTCTTCAAGAATGCACATTATTGCTTTTTTGTTTTCAAAGTCCTGCCCATGATTCAAAAAAGAAAAAGCAATCTGAGCGGCGCAGCAGAGTGACGTCGGCTCTTCTTCAGCTCCCTGCTGACTGAGCTACCCATCCTGTTCTGTAGGGGGCGCTGTGCACATCTGCATTACATTGCATTGCAAATGTGCCGGGAAACTGATTGAATTGCCGGGTCTTTAGAGGACACATCACAGATCATGGCGCTCCCTCAAACTGTGCAAACACTGTTAGAATTAGCTGAGCAGGTAGAATCTAATCATATATCTGGGTCTGATGCCCGAGTAGAACCAGTCAGACAGCTTGGCTGCATCCTCTGCCGTCACAGATTTACACAGTAATGAGGTTGCCAGTAAACCTGTTCAGTCCTGGAACGGCTGGATGCTGTGGAGCCTCAAATGGGACCAACCATCAGCATCCGTTCAGTCCATTGAAACTTATTTATTAAATGGTTTAAAAATAAAGGAAATAGCAGAGCTGCCACCAGACAATCAGTCGGATTGATGTAGCAGACTCCTTATTACTATAACTTGTAAAGGGACCGTGTTGACAATTAAACTTAATTGTTGCCATTTGATGCTTTGTGCCAAAGTTATAACCTGATCATCGTTGATGTGACTTTCACTAGAAATAACTTTTATACTGTAGATCAGCGGCACCCTCAGTCCGCTGTGCCACCTCACCACCTTCTGCAGGTATAAGCAGTGAAGTCTGAGAGCTGGGGAGAGATTTTAAAATCTGGTGAATATATAAATCAGTTGTTGAAAAGATCATCCTACAATAAATACTCAGAGCAACTTACATTATATCAAAGATGAATATGTGGAAACAGACAATAAAAGGGTTTAAAAAATGCCACAAATTACAGAAGAGTTACGCTGTGCACATCTCCGGCTTGGTCCATTACTGTTGATGAGAAAGCATTGTTTGCTAGCATCTGCTGCTAGCTTACAGCTAACTGCTAATTTACAGCTAACTGCTAGCTTACAGCTAACTGCTAACTTACAGCTAACTGCTAAACTGTTTCCTTCTGGGATAAATAGAGTAACTATCTTAGCTATAAACCTTTTTACGGGAAAGCAGACAACTTACCTTCCCCTGAAAA